>CAXITT010000500.1:11310-128536 GCA_964033795.1 Lymnaea stagnalis
TCGAATCTTTAAATAGATGAGTCGAATCTTTAAATAGATGGGTCGAATCTTTAAAAAGATGAGTAGATTCTTTAAATAGATGAGTCGAATCTTTAAATAGAAGAGACGAATCTTTAAATAGATGAGTCGAATCTTTAAATAGATGAGTCCAATCTTTCAATAGATGAGTAGAAACTTTAAATAGATGAGTCGAATCTTTAAATAGATAAGTCGAATCTTTAAATTGATGAGTAGAATCTTTAAATAGATGAGTTGATTCTTTAAATAGATGAGTCGAATCTTTAAATAGATGAGTCCAATCTTTAAATAGATGAGTCGAATCTTTAAATAGGTGAGTTGAATCTTTAAATAGATGAGTTGAGTCTTTAAATAGATGAGTTGAATCTTTAAATAGATACGTCCAATCTTTCAATAGATGAGTCGAATCTTTAAATAGATAAGTCGAATCTTTAAATAGATGAGTCGAATCTTTAAATAGATGAGTCGAATCTTTAAATAGGTGAGTTGAATCTTTAAATAGATGAGTCCAATCTTTAAAAAGATGAGTCCAATCTTTAAAAAGATGAATTGAATCTTTAAATAGATAAGTCCAATCTTTAAATAGATGAGTTGAATCTTTAAATAGATGAGTCGAATCTTTAAATAGATGAGTCGAATCTTTAAATAGATGAGTCGAATCTTTAAGTAGATGAGTTGAATCTATAAAAGGTGAGTTGAATCTTTAAATAGATGAGTCCAATCTTTAAATAGATGAGTTGAATCTTTAAATAGATGAGTCAAATCTTTACATAGATGAGACGAATCTTTAAAAAGATGAGTCGAATCTTTAAATAGATGAGTTGAATCTTTAAATAGATGAGTCGAATTTTTAAATAGATGAGTCAAATCTTTACTTAGACGAGTCGAATGTTTAAATAGATGAGTCGAATCTTTAAATAGATGAGTCAAATCTTTAAATAGATGAGTCCAATCTTTAAATAGATGAGTAGAATCTTTAAATAGATGAGTCGACACTTTAAATAGATGAGTCCAATCTTTAAATAGATGAGTCGAATCTTTAAATACATGAGTTGAATCTTTAAATAGATGAGTCCAATCTTTAAATAGGAGAGTTGAATCTTTAAATAGATGAGTCGAATCTTTTAATAGATGAGTCGAATCTTTAAATAAATGAGTCGAATCTTTAAATAGTTGAGTCGAATCTTTAAATAGATAAGTCGAATCTTTAAATAGATGAGTAGAATCTCGAGATGTGTCAGTAGAATCTTTAAATAGATGAGTATAATCTTTAAAGGTGTTGGTAGAAGCTATAAATAGATGAGCAGAATCTTTAAATGTGTGAGTAGAATCTTGGAGAGTATTCTTCAAGTTGTGTTCATATTTTAATATGACATATGGAAATTTGACAGTCATTTTGAATATAATAGAGCTCATCTTGCAATGCTCTCATGGTGGGTCTTCCAGCTACGCTCCTGGATAAAATTCAAATTACACAGAATAATTCGGCTCGCATTGTTCTCCGCAAACGCAAGTTCGACAATGCAAAAACACATCTGAGAGAGTTGCACTGGCTGCCCGTGCGTTCTCGCATAGCGTACAAAATAGCAACTTTGTGCTACCGCTGCTTACATGACCTGGCGCCGTCCTATCTGAAAGAGCTGCTGACGCTTTAAGTACCCTGTCGTTCTCAGAAACAACCCTACACTGGAGTCCTTTAAAACCGATTAAAAGACACATCTATTTCGCAAACACCTTCTGTGATGATTGTCAACCTTATTTTCCAGTTAATGCATAATGGCTGTGTTGCTTATGGTTGAAATGGCTAGAAAGACTTTGACATTGTATGCTTGTAATTAGTTATTGTATTGTTGCGTTTATTTTAAATGTGGTAAATTATAGATTTTTTTTTTGTTAACTTTTTACCGCGCTTCGAGCCTTTGGGGATGAAGCGTGTTTTTGAAATGAACTTTATTATTATTATTATTATTATTATATTTGTTTATGATTTTCTAATTACATTTTTTTTTTGGTTTCTTGTTTAATTTTTTTTTTCCTTTCCTTTGAACACAAATGTTACAATGATGTAGATTTCTTGTGATCTTAGGAAAAAAATCAAGGTGACCATCTGGTTCATAGTTGCCTTTGAAATGACCAGTCTTTAGTTGGAACTAAACTATACTCAAGAAGATGATGTAGGACTTGTCTCTTTCCACTCCAATCTTAAAACACTAGCCTCTCTAAAGGTACCGTTATCATCAAAGAGGTTTTCAAATGCGTTAGTCATAATGAGATATATGTGATTGTGTAGTAAATATCATTTTGGTATATAGGCGAAACAGGGAGAAGATTGTCAATTAGGTTCACAGAACATCTTTGGGATATTGAACAAGTAAACTTCAACGAGACTTTTCACTTTACAACAAAGAGCAACATAAACGTGCATTATATGTATCTATTATTCTTTTAGCTAATAGTAATATTTACGGGACTAATTTCTTGCACAAACACACCAGAGAGAAGAAAATGGAATACACAGTTATTCAGGTTTCTGTCATCATTTCTCCGAATTGTAAGAATCAAATACCCTCTATCTAATGTTTCTCAAGTTCCCTGTTTTTTGTTTTTTGTTTCTTTAAGTTTTTTTTATTCCTTAGATTTTATGATATGTTATGATATCCTAAATATTTTGGTCTTTTAAGATTCTCTACCTTATTTTACAACAGTTCCAATATTTATTTTCTTTTACTTCCTGTGATCCTAATTTCAGCAACAAATGAGGAGATGTCTAAAGTTTTCTACTATGCTCTGTTCCTTGTCTTTTTTGTATCTGTCTTGTTTCCTGAGTGAACGCTCTATGTGGACAAGATTTGCCCTGTCTATTAATTCCAACTTAAAAGACCTTGTTCTACTCTTTCATTCACGTCATGTCAGCTTATTGTTGTTATTGGTGTCATCAAGTCATTCATATGTCTCTTCTTGATCTATACTTTTGTTATGTATTTTATGATCATTAATTGGGTGAATTACCCACCAGAAATTGACAACGTTTCTTTATTTATTTTCAGTTGAAGATATGTTTCACGGCAGCAACTGATAAAGCTTGTACATTTATTGCGTTAGATGCTTTTCTTTTCAGATTGTAAGTCAACGATTTTAGTACCATGATCAAAGTTATTGATTGGAACGGTGTTGGTTGGGCTCTGGATATCATTGGTATATATTGTGTACATGGCATGGGAGATAACTTAACTTTGTGGAGTATCTTTACTTATTTCTCTAGTTAATGATAACTGGTCATTCATCTAGACATTTTGTACGTGATTTTTAAAATACTTCAGTTTGCACCGATTAATATTAAAAATATAACTTACCGTGTGAGGTTATCAAGGTGTGTTTGGAAATTGTTAAAATGTGATGAGAAGTCTATCAAAAGCACTCTAGCATATGTGTAGAACTTACTATGTGTGTGTTAAGTGATTCCAATAATAGTAATATTGCATTTTTGGTTCATCTTGCACAGTTATGAGCAAATTGGTGAAGGTCAATCTTGTGCTATACTTTATATCTTTCATAACATATTCATTAAACTTCATATATTTTATAATTGTAATAATAACCATTTTTCAAAATATTAACTGAAACATTTTTAATTTCTAAAATAATATTTTAGGCAATAAACGTTTGAATGTGATGTTTTAAATTAACATAATGAGATGCATTTTATTTTATTTAAGCTGATTCACATATGTAAGCCTTTTGTATAAGAATTCATTAGACATTGTATATCGTGTATGCCTTTGTCCTCATTATGAAAGACCATGGATTGTTCACGACGTCCTCAATTTCTGTCGGTCTCTCCTTGGCACAAGTTGATGTAATTCGTTACTCTGTTGCTCCTTTCAAACTCCCAAATGTCATCCCTGAACTTGTCTATCCCTGTAACTAGTACTACTGCGACCTTATTTTGTGATACAATTTTGGCCTGTCTCTGCAACTAGCACTACTGTGACATTATTTTGTGATACAATTTTGGCCTGTCCCTGCAACTAGTACTACTGTGACCTTATTTTTGTGATACAATTTTCGCGATTGTTTCTTCTTCCGACTTATTGTCCACCTCGGCGACGTATCCACACAATGATTCACACACAGCGACAGATGCAGTATCACCAGCCTCTGGTTTGTGCGAGAGGTAGTAAGTCTTCTCCAAATAGTCATATTTGTTAAACAATTTCAGATTTTATTTGTTGGGAATACATGCTATTTAAGAAATAAAGAAATATAAAATAGACCACATACTTAAATGGGTAACTTATTATACTGATAACTATTTGATAACTAGTTGTTGCACGGACCACAGACTAAAAAATGTATCTTATTATACAATTAAATAGTTGTTACACAGCCCACATACTTGTATAGTTAACTTTTATTATTATTAACTTATTATATAGTGGTACGTCGATATACGTCCTTAATTGATTGATTAATTGATTGGATATTTATATAGCACTAATATCCATGTTGCTTTAGCATGCTCACTGTGCTCTTGTTTTCTTAAATCTATTTAAACAAAAAATGTCTTTAAACGTTTCTTAAATGAGGTTTAGCATTTTTCAATTCCCCTTAAAGATTGAGGCAATATAATTTTCAAAAGAGCGCACGCCGTAAGAATATTTTCTGTATTAATCCATAATGGGGAATTTTCAGTACGGACCATTGTCGAAGACCGCAGGCTCTTTAAGGATACATGTTTATAAATCAGTTCTTTAAATATAAAAAAATAACTTATTATACTATAACATATTTGGATATTTTTCGATGTAAGCCCAAAGAATGTCACTTATTTAAATTGTATGTACATTTTACTTAATAGGCTTAAATCCAGGTCTAGATCCATATACAGATAAGATTCAGATCCAGAAACAGATCTAGAAACTGATTCAGAAACAGATCCAGATCCAGATCAATGGTTTCGAATAACTTGTGGTGGGGCTGTGAGAGGAAAAACTTTAGAGACAGAATACTTATAGTAGAAACATATTATAAAATAAACATTTCCTATTACAAACATGTTGCAAATTAGACATCTCTTAGTACAAAAATGATATGAAAAAACATCTCTTAGTACAAATATGATATGAAATAAACATCTCTTAGTACAAACATGTTATAAAATATACATCTCTTTGTACAAACATGTTATAAAATAGACATCTCTTAATACAAACCTGTTATAAAATAGACATCTCTTAATACAAACATGTTATAAAATAGACATCTCTTAGTACAAACATCTATAAATTAGACATTGTCACATAGTGACTATCTTATAATTTCCTCGGTTCTGTGACTAAATGTGTATATATCGCTGTAAGGGTATTGGTATCATTGAACTGGTGCAAGTTTAATGATGTCATTGTACTGGTGTAAGTGTATTGGCATCATTGAACTGATGTAAGTTTATTGGTGTCATTGAAATGGTTCAAGTCTTCCACTCGTCTGCAAATATGTCCGCATCTCTACGCAACAATCCGCATCTCTCAATCTGTTTAATTCTCATACAATCTAGGTTAGTATACCCATTGTAGCTCAATCTGGATTAGTCTAAGAAATTCTAGATACTCCCATTTAATTCTAGCACAACCTAGCACATTCTAGCCCATTCTAGCTCATTCTAGCTCAGTCTAGCTCATTTTGTTTCATTCTAATACAATTTGTTCATATCCATTGTGGCTCCTTGTGCTTTATGGTAAGACATTCTAGATCATTCTATTTCATTTTCGCACATTCTAGCTAATTCTAGCTTATTCTGTTTAAATTCTAATACATTTTGTTCATATCCAATATAATTAAATATGCCTTATGGTAACATATTCTAGATCATTCTTTTTCATTCTATTACATTCTATTACATTCTATTACATTCTATTACATTCTAGCTAATTCTAGCACATTCTAGCTCATTCTACCTAATTCTGGCTCATTCTAGCTCATTCTCTTTCATTATAATATAATTTAGCTGATATCCATTTTAGTGCAGTATGTTTCATTCTAACAATTCTATTTAATTCTAGCACATTCTAGCTCATTCTACCTAATTCTGGCTCATTCTAGCTCATTCTCTTTCATTATAATATAATTTAGCTGATATCCATTTTAGTGCAGTATGTTTCATTCTAACAATTCTATTTAATTCTAGCACATTCTAGCTCATTCTACCTAAATGTAGATCATTCTAGCTCATTCTCTTTCATTGTAATATATTTAGTTCATATCCATTTTAGTTATTTATGTTTTATTGTAACATATTCTATTTTATTCTAGCTAATTCTAGCTAAATCTAGCTCATTCTAGCTCTTTCTACCTAATGCTAGCTCATTGTAGCTCATTCTCTTTCATTCAAATATATTTAGTTCATATCCATTTTAGTTCTGTATGTTTTATTGTAACATATTCTATTTCATTCTAGCTATTTATAGCTAATTCTAGCACATTCTAGCTCATTCTACCTAATTCTAGCTCATTCTAGCTCATTCTCTTTCATTCTAATATATTTAGCTGATATCCATTTTAATTTTGTATGTTTTATTGTAAAATATTCCATTTCATTCTAGCTTATTCTAGCTCATTTTAGCTCAATCTAGTTCGTATCTATTGTAGCTGGATCTGGTATGGTCTAACGCATTCTTGGTCATTCTTTTTTATTCTAGCTCATTCTCTGCAACTATACGCTACTCTCCGCAATTCCCGCAGATTCCCGCTAATTCCTGAAGATCTCCAAACACTTCCAAAATTATTCCCAATATTTCCTCATCTTTTAACAAATTTTCGCATCCCTCTGCACCTATCCGCACATACCCGCACATTTTCGGAGATCTCCAAAAGTTTTCCCACTTCTCAGAATATTTCATCACATCAACATCATAATCATCACCATCATCATCATCATCATAATTTGTATCTTCAGTTCTAACCCATCCAAGTTAACCAATGTAATATTATTCATCTATTTGAATACATGAAATCAAAACTATCAAAACAGTAATGTCTAATATAATCGATCAACAAAATCATCACGTATCATCAACATTTCTCCGACTCTTTCCGCATTTGTACTCATTTTTAGCACCATTCAACATCTTTCAGAGCAATTCCGCATTTTTCCGAATCTCTTCGCCAATTTCCGGAACTCCCCGAAATTATTCGCACATCTCCACATCTATCTGCTACTCTACGCAATTTTTACATCTCTACGCAGAATTCCGCTAATTTCCGCATCTCTCCAAATCTTCCCACACGTCTGCGCATATTTCCGCATCTCTACGCTCTTATCCGCATCTCNCATTCTAGCTTATTCTAGCTCATTTTAGCTCAATCTAGTTCGTATCTATTGTAGCTGGATCTGGTATGGTCTAACGCATTCTTGGTCATTCTTTTTTATTCTAGCTCATTCTCTGCAACTATACGCTACTCTCCGCAATTCCCGCAGATTCCCGCTAATTCCTGAAGATCTCCAAACACTTCCAAAATTATTCCCAATATTTCCTCATCTTTTAACAAATTTTCGCATCCCTCTGCACCTATCCGCACATACCCGCACATTTTCGGAGATCTCCAAAAGTTTTCCCACTTCTCAGAATATTTCATCACATCAACATCATAATCATCACCATCATCATCATCATCATAATTTGTATCTTCAGTTCTAACCCATCCAAGTTAACCAATGTAATATTATTCATCTATTTGAATACATGAAATCAAAACTATCAAAACAGTAATGTCTAATATAATCGATCAACAAAATCATCACGTATCATCAACATTTCTCCGACTCTTTCCGCATTTGTACTCATTTTTAGCACCATTCAACATCTTTCAGAGCAATTCCGCATTTTTCCGAATCTCTTCGCCAATTTCCGGAACTCCCCGAAATTATTCGCACATCTCCACATCTATCTGCTACTCTACGCAATTTTTACATCTCTACGCAGAATTCCGCTAATTTCCGCATCTCTCCAAATCTTCCCACACGTCTGCGCATATTTCCGCATCTCTACGCTCTTATCCGCATCTCTCCGCACATTTCTGCAATTCTTTGCATAGTTTCGAACCTCTGCGTATCTATCTGTAAAATTCCGCTTTTCTCAGCAACTTTTTGCACCACCCAGCAGCTATCCAAAACTATACGAAATATCCGCATCCCTCCGCAGATTCCCGCTAATTCCCGTAGATTCCCGCAAAGTCCCGCAGCTCTTAAAATCTTTCACACGTCTGCAAATATTTCCGCATCTCTACGCAACAATCCGCATCCCTCCATCTGTTTAATTCTCATACAATCTAGGTTAGTATGCCCATATTAGCTCAATCTGGATTAGTCTAATAAATTATAGATAATCCCATTTTATTCTAGCACAACCTAGCACATTCTAGCCCATTCTAGCTCATTCTAGCTAAGTCTAGCTCATTCTGTTTCATTCTAATACAATTTGTCCATATCCATTGTGGTTCCGTGTGCTTTATGGTAAAACATTCTAGATCATTCTATTTGATATTCGCACATTCTAGCTAATTCCAGCTCATTCTGTTTCAATTCTAATACATTTTGTTCACATCCATTGTAATTCAGTATGCCTTATAGTGACATATTCAAGATCATTCTATTTTATTCTAGCTCATTCTACCTAATTCTAGCTCATTCTAGCTCATTCTCTTTCATTCTAATATATTTATTTCAAATCCATTGTAGTTCTGTCTGTTTTATTGTAACATATTCTATTTTATTCTAGCTAATTCTATATCATTCTAGCTCATTGTAGCTCATTCTAGCTCATTCTACCTAATTCTAGGTCATTTTATCTCATTATCTTTCATTATAATGTATTTAGTTCATATCCCATTTAGTTCTGTATGTTTTATTGTAACATATTATATTTCATTCTTGCTATTTATAGCAAATTCTAGCACATTCTAGCTCATTCTACCGAATTCTAGCTCATTCTAGCTCATTTTCTTTCATTCTAATATATTTATCTGATAACCATTTTAGTTCTGTATGTTTTATTGTAACATATTCTATTTCATTCTAGCTATTTCTAGCTAATTATATCTCATTCTAGCTCATTCTATCTCAATCTAGTTCATATCCAATGTAGCTCGATCTGGTATGGTCTAACACATTTTAGTTCATTCTTTTTTATTTTATCTGATTCTTTGCAACTATACGCTACCCTCCGCAATTCCCGCAGATTCCCGCTAATTCCTGAAGATCTCCAAACACTTCAAAAATTCTCCGCAAATATTTCCGAATCTCTTCACAAACTTCCGCATCCCTCTGCACTTATCCGCACATACCCGCAATTTTTCGGAGATCTCCAAAATTTTTCACACTTCTCAGAATATTTCGTCACATCATCATCATTATCATTATCAACATCTTCATCATCAACATCATAATCATCACCATCATCATCATCATCATCATAATTTGTATCTTCAGTTCTAATCCATCCAATTTAACAAATGTAATATTACTCATCATAATTTGTATCTTCAGTTCTAACCCATCCAATTTAACCAAATATAATATTACTCATCTATTTGAATACATCAAATCAAATCTATCAAAACAGTAATGTCTAATATAATCGATCATCAAAATCATCACGTATCTGTCAATATTTCTACGCACATTTCCGCAATTGTACTCATTTTTAGCTCCATTCTACATCTTTCAGAGCATTTCCGCAGCTATCCGAATCTCCCCGCCTATTTCCGAAACTCCCCACAATGTTTCGCACATCTCCACATCTGTCCGCTACTCTACGCAATTTTTGCATCTCTCCGCAGATTCCCGCTAATTCCTGCAGCTCTCCAAATCTTCCACACGTCAGCGCATATTTCCGCATCTCTACGCTCTCATCCGCATCTCTCCACACATTTCTGCAATTCTTTGCATAGTTTCGAACCTCTGCGTATCTATCAGTAAAATTCCACTACTCTCAGCAACTTTTCGCACCACCCAGCAGCTATCCAAAACTCTACGAAATTTCCGCAACCCTCCGCTGATTCCCGCAAATTCCCGTAGATTCCCGCAAAGTCCCGCAGCTCTTAAATCTTCCACACGTCTGCAAATATTTACGCATCTCTATGCAACAATCCGCATCTATCCATCTGTTTAATTCTAATACAATATAGGTTAGTATACCAAAATGATGAACAGAGCCTACCCTATCATGGGAGATATCCAGATATCAGAACAAGGTGTGTTTGCTCTCCTCAATACCATTAAACCTTACAAAGCATGTGTTCCTGACAACATCAAACCACGAGTGCTCAAAGAATTAGCCACAGAAATTGCTCTTGCACTGACAATCCTCTTCCAATCGTCACTATGCACAGGAAATGTTCCAGCAGACTGGAGAACAGCGCATGCCACTCCAATTTACAAAAAAAGGGGAGCATTCCGACCCAGCCAACTATCGTCCGATATCCCTCACCAGCGTCGTCTGCAAACTGTTGGAGCACATAATCGTAAGCACAGTCATGAAGCATCTTGAAAGCCAAAATATACTCAATGACTGTCAACATGGCTTCCTAGTCAATAGATCAAGTGAGACCCAGCTTCTCGAATTTGTAGAAGACCTGATGACCAATCTGGAGAACCACAAGCAGACTGACGTGCTAGTAATGGACTTCACAAAAGCATTTGACCGTGTGAATCATAGTTTGCTTCTACACAAACTCCAGAGATATGGGATTCAAGGCACCACTAAAACATGGATCTCTAGCTTCCTCAGCCACCGACGCCAAGCAGTAGTGGTGGGCGGTACAAGCTCCTCCTTTGTCGATGTGAAGTCAGGGGTCCCCCAGGGATCAATAAAACATGGATCTCTAGCTTCCTCAGCCACCGACGCCAAGCAGTAGTGGTGGGCGGTACAAGCTCCTCCTTTGTCGATGTGAAGTCAGGGGTCCCCCAGGGATCAGTCCTGGGCCCCTGTTTGTTCCTAGCATACATTAATGACCTACCCGAGAAACTGACATCACAGGCAAGACTGTTCGCAGATGACACAGCAGTGTATAGGACGATCGCCAACAGATCTGACCAGGACCAGCTACAACAGGATCTCAATCTGTTAGCTGAGTGGGAGATGAGCTGGGACATGGAAATTCACCCTGCCAAGTGCCAGACACTATCAATCTCTAGAAGTTGTACTCCTCTACACTACCAATACAAACTGCACGGCCATATTCTTGAGCAAGTTTCCTCCGTAAAGTACCTGGGTGTTACCATTCAAAGAGAGGTCCGATGGGATGAACATATTAACAATGTATGTAACCAAGCAAACAAGACCCTAGGGTTCTTAAGGCGAAATCTAAAGATTGGCAACTCCTGTGTGAAAGAAAGAGCATATAAAGCCTTTATCCATCCGATTTTAGATTATGCATCTTCAGTCTGGGACCCATTTACCCAGAAGAGCATTGACAGGTTGGAGGCGGTCCAGCGACGAGCAGCACGCTTTGTCCTAAGCCGCCACAGGAATACCTCTAGTGTTGACAGCATGCTAGAAACACTAGGCTGGTCACCATTGGAGAAACGACGACGACAATTCAGGCTCTTCATGATGTACATGATAAATAATGGGCTGGTCCACTGTTCCAGTATTAAACAGAAACTCGTCCCTCTCCCCCATAGACAGCGACGAAACCATGACAGGCAATTCAGGCTCATACCAGCAAGAAGCCAGTATAGGAGCTGCACATTCCTGCCCAAGACAATCATGGACTGGAACAATCTTTAAAAAAGAACGGTTGAGGTGACAACACTAGACACATTTGTGTCTATTGCCTCAAGCCTTCAAACCCCTAATGCATGATTTCCTCATCAACACCAGTTACAGAAACATTGCAAATCTCATCTACATGCATAGGAGCCAAAATCATCAATAAATTGATCGTGGGCCCTTAAGATATAGAAGAAGAAGATAACCATTGTAGATCAATCTAGATTGGTCTAACAAATTCTAGATAATCCCATTTTATTCTAGTACAACCTAGAACATTCTAGTCCATTCTAGCTAATTCTAGCTCAGTCTAGCTCATTTTGTTTCATTCTAATAAAATTTGTTCATATCCATTGTGGTTCCTTGTGCTTTATGGTAAGACATTCTAGATCATTCTATTTCATTTTCGCACATTCTAGCTAATTCTTGCTTACTCTGTTTCAATTCTAATACATTTTGTTCATATCCAATATAATTAAATATGCCTTATGGTAACATGTTCTAGATCATTCTTTTTCATTCTATTACATTCTATTACATTCTAGCTAATTCTAGCACATTCTAGCTCAATCTACCTAATTCTAGCTCATTCTAGCTGATTCTCTTTCATTCTAATATATTTAGTTCATATCCATTTTAATTCTGTATGTTTTATTGTAACATATTCCATTTCATTCTAGCTATTTATAGCTAATTCTAGCACATTCTAGCTCATTCTTCCTAATTCTGGCTCATTCTAGCTCATTCTAATACAATTTGTTCATATCCATTGTGGTTCCGTGTGCTTTATGGTAAAACATTCTAGATCATTCTATTTCATTTTCGGACATTCTAGCTAATTCTAGCTCATTCTGTTTAATTCTAATACATTTTGTTCACATCCATTGTAATTCAGTATGCCTTATGGTAATATATTCTAGATCATTCTATTTCATTCAAGCTCATTCTACCTAATTCTAGCTCATTCTAGCTGATTCTCTTTCATTCTAATATATTTAGTTCATATCCATTTTATTTCTGTATTTTTTATTAAAACAAATTCTTTTTTATTCTAGCTAATTCTAGCTCGTTGTAGCTCATTCTAGCTCATTCTACCTAATTCTAGCTCATTATAGCTCATTCTCTTTCATTCTAATATACTTAGCTCATATCCATTTTAGTTCTGTATATTTTATGTAACATATTCTATTTCATTCTAGCTAAATCTAACTAATTCTAGCTAATTCTAGCTCATTCGTATCTGTTGTATCTCGATCTTGTATGGTCTAACACATTTTAGGTCATTCTTTTTTATTCTAGCTCATTCTCTGCAACTATACGCTACTCTCCGCAATTCCCGCAGATTCCCGCTAATTCCTGAAGATCTCTAAACACTTCCAAAATTCTCCTTAAATATTTCCGCATTACTTCACAAATTTCCGCATCCCTCTGCACCTATCCGCACATTCCCGCACATTTTCGGAGATCTCCAAAAGTGTTCACACTTCTCAGAATATTTCATCATCTCATCCTCATTATCATCATTAACATCTTCATCATAAACATCATAATCATCACCATCATCATCAGCATCATAATTTTTATCTTCAGTTCTAACCCATCCAATTTAACCAATGTAATATTACTCATCTATTTGAATACATCAAATCAAAACTATCAAAACAGTAATGTCTAATATAATCGATCATCTAAATCATCACATATCGATCAACATTTCGCCGCACATTTCCGCATTTGTACTCATTTTTAGCTCCATACTACATCTTTCAGAGCATTTCCGAAGCTTTCCGAATCTCTCCGCCAATGTCCGGAACTCCCCGCAATTATTCGCACATCTCCACATCTATCCGCTACACTACGCAATTTTTACATCCCTCCGCAGATTCCCGCTAATTCCTGCAGCTCTCCAAATCTTCCACACGTCTGCGCATATTTCCACATCTCTACGTTCTTATCCGCATCTCTCCGCACATTTCTGCAATTCTTTGCATAGTTTCGCACCTCTCCGCTTCTCTCCGTAAACTTCTGCTACTCTCAGCAACTTTTCGCACCACCCAGCAGCTATCCGAAACACTACGAAATTTCCGCACCCCTCCGCAGATTCCCGCTAATTTTCGTAGATTCCCGCAAAGTCCCGCAGCTCTTAAAATCTTCCACTCGTCTGCAAATATTTCCGCATCTCTACGCAACAATCCGCATCTCTCCATCTGTTTAATTCTAATACAATCTAGGTTAGTATACCCATTGTAGCTCAATCTATATTAATCTAACAAATTCTAGATAATCCCAGTATGTGGCTCGGAAATATTCTATAAACTATGGCCATCATTGTTATTTTTAGATATGTACTTGTCCCTTTAAAATGGTGTGTACAGGAAGAGGTAGCAACCCTGATGGGGGAATACGATGTGCTTCTCAGAGTGGTTTATCTACTTGGTCCTCTCCTGTAACTCAAATGTCACCTGCTCATCCACGCAGCTGTCAGCATGCAACAGCTGCCATATCCTGGACAACGGCTTACACTTGCCGGGTAAACCAGGTGTGGATAACTGATGGGCCTCAAGCACTCGGTGATTTTGGTCTGCCTACCTAATGCATGCAAAGACTGGACGTCAGCGGAATCTGCGGAAGAAACCATTTAGGTTCAACGGAGGTGAAGGCGATTACAGCAACGCACAGTGGAGTTGCGTAGAGCAAGATGAGGCACGTAGAACATCTTGGTCATCCACTGCATCCGTACCCATTTCTGGTAGTCTTGACATAGTCTTGCCACTGGACATGGTAGGTCCGGACGAGAGAGTAAGGTTAACGCTGCACAACTCCTCCTCATATTAAACAAAGTCACCCGCGCAAGTCATCATTCATCCAACTATACCCATCATCACAAGTCTCGTGGCCAGAGGCAGGCTCTCCTAAATGCATGACGAAAGGGCTAGAATAGGTGCCCAAAAGAATGCCTGCTTCTTCACACCCTGGCCGACTGAACACGGTCAGCGGGGATACAATCTTTGCGCTCGTAAATCAAGGATAAACACTATTTCACTTAAAATTGCCACATGGAACATAAGCACACTGCTGGACAGGGACACTTCTAACACTTCTCAACGTCGCACGTCGCTCATTGCCCATGAACTTGCGAGATACAATATAGACATCGCCGCCCTCAGTGAAACCAGACTCTTTGGCAAGGGTGAAATCACAGAAAGGCTTGCTGGCTATTCTTTCTTCTGGAGCGGGCGCGACCCTGAAACAAGGCGAGAAGCTGGTGTTGGCTTTGCTATCAAAACCTCTCTCGTAACCGAGCTCCTCAGCTCTCCAAAAGGTATAAAAACCATCTCATGACGTTGAAAATTCATCCTCTGCCATGGAAAGAAGTCTGCTACCTTAGTCAGTGCCTATGCATCCACCATGACAAACACAGAAATTCTTCTTGAGCAAAAACGCCGATTGTACAAGGCCCTCCATGATGACCCAATGTCAACAGCAAAGACAGCTGCATTTAGGAGCATCCGCAGCAAGGTCCAGATACAACTGCACCAGATGCAAAATTCCTGGTTCAATTCAAAAGCTGATGAAATACAGGGCTTTGCAGACAAGAAAGACATGAATAAATTCTACCGTGGCTTGAGAGAAATCTATGGTGTTTCAACCTAAGGCTCTTCCCCTTTCCTTTGTGCTGACGGGTCTACGCTCATTACAGACAAAGAGAAAATCTTGGAAAGATGGGCGGAACACTTTGAAAGTGTGCTCAATACACCTTCCATCATTAATGATGAGGCCATTGAAAGACTCCCCCAGGTCCAAACGAACAATTCACTGGACGCCGTCCCCACTTTTGATGAGATACAGACAGCGATCCGCCAAATGTCCAATGGCAAAGTATCTGGCCCCGAAATGATTCCTGCCGAAATCGACAAGGAGGGTGGATCAGCGGTGACGGATAAGCTATTGTGCTTATTCCAAATCATCTGGCAGACGGAAACCGTACCACAAGACATCAAGGAGGCCTCAGTTATCCACCTGTACAAACACAAAGGAACCGCCAGGCATTTGACAATCACCGCGGAATTTCACTACTGTCCATTGCAGGCAAGATCTTGGCCAGAGCCTTTCTGAACCACCTGAATGCACATCTGGAGCTAGGTCTCCTACCCGAAAGTCAATGCGGTTTCCGCAAAAAACGCGGAACCATCGATATGGTGTTTGCTGCTAGACAGCTTCAAGAGAAATGCAAGGAACAAAATATAGACCTTTATGCTACTCTTATTGACTTGAATAAGGCCTTTGACAGGGTCAATAGAAGTGGCTTGGGGAAAATAATGAAGAAATACGGATGCCCAGACAAGTTCACAAACATCATCCATCAGCTTCATGATGGAATGATGGCCCTATTGCAGGACAACGGTCTCCAGCATTCCCTTTCACAAACGGTGTAAAGCAGAATGGTGTTCAGTTTTATGTATTCCGCAATGCTGTCTGATGCGTTTCAGGACTCCACCAAGGGCTTTGCCAATCCGGTTTCGTACTGATGGATCAGTATTTAACCTTTGGAGGCTTCAAGCTAAAAATAAGGTCACACATACCACGATCAACAAGCTTCTGTTTGCAGACGATTGTGCCCTCAACGCTCCACCAGAAGCCGTCATGCAACACAGCATTGATATCTTCTCTGAGGCCTGCAATAACTTTGGCCTCTCAATCAACACAAAGAAGACTGAGGTGATGTATCAGCCAGCTCCCAGTAAGCCCTACGTTGAACCCAAGATCATCATCAGTGGACAGTGTCTCAACCCGGTGGATAAATTTTACTTACTTGGGCAGCACCCTCTCTAGATCTGTCATCATTGATGATGAAATGAATGGCAGACTCGCAAAAGCTAGTGCCCTACTTGGCAGGCTGCACTGTTTGGGACAGGAGAGGTATCAGACGAGAAACAAAGCTCAAGGTCTATAGCGCAGCAGTCCTCCCGACACTGCTTTATGGATGTGAAACGTGGACAGTCTACAAGCTACACGCCAAGAAACTGAATAATTTTTACACTCCTTGCCTCAGGAAACTCCTCGACATCAGATGGCAAGACAAAGTCCCCGACACCGAGGTCCCCACTAGTGCGAACCTACCTAGTATCTTCACCAATCTGATGCAGTCTCAACTCGGTTGGATGGGACACGTAGCCCGTATGGCAGACCACCGGCCCCCGAAACAATTATTCTTCGGAGAACTCACGATAGGCAAGCGCTCCCAAGGAGGCGAAAAAAAGCGTTACAAAGGCTCACTGAAAGTGGCACTAAAGTCCTCCAGCATAAACCTTACGCAATGGGTGCAGACAGCCCATGACAGAGCCAGATGGAGAGCTGCTGTCAAGAAGGGGGCTAAATCCCATGAAGATAATAGAATAACCACAGCTGAGACACGAGGGCTTGTACGAAAGAGCAACATTAGGTCACCGTCTGAAGCAACTATGCCATGCCCAGTGTCATAGAATATTCCGAGAAAGAATCGGTCTAGCAAGCCACCTACGGGCCACCGTAAACCCAACCCCCCCCCCCCCAAACAAGCTTATTCGATGGTCCTAGTCGACTTCGACGGACCAACAACAATACAGTAAACTGACACGCGAAGCGATTGGCCAAACTTGTTAATACTTCTCTTCTATACTGCATTTTAATGTGGTTGTTTTTTAAAATAAATAATAATATTAAAATATCTCATTTACAATAATAATAATATGTAATGATGATTAATTCCATTAACTTTTTGTAACCTTCAACAACCGGTTATTTATTTCAAAAGCAAAAATATGGACTTTTGGCGCCTAGTTCCTTTAAATGGACATTAAATCAAATGACCTTAAATCGAACACGTTCTTATTGTTTTTTTACCAGAAAAGGATCATTTGGGTGGAGAACATGCCGTTAGATATCTTTTTATTTGAATACGTAAAAGCAAGCACGAAGGGTCAGTGTGTGTGGTAAGGTGTGGCTTATTTAATCGTAAAATATGTACACACAGGTGTTACGACATTGGAATGTCGATATTTATCATATGGAAACATATCACCCTGTTGATCTACAACTGTACAGTCGAAGGTGGAGTTTTCTATTTGTGTTACATGTTCAGTTATGCTTGGGGGTGGAAGGGGGGATAGTTAGGTGGTCGAGTGCGCTTTGTTTCTCTTACTGTTAAATGTTCAGTTATGTATTGGTGTTTTATGGGGAGGGGAGAGAGAGATAGTTAGGTGGTCAAGTGTGCTTTGTCTCTCTTACTGTTAAATGTTCAGTTATGTATTGGTTTTTATTGGGAGGGGAGAGAGAGATAGTTAGGTGGTCGAGTAAGCTTTGTTTCTCTTACTGTTAAATGTTCAGCCGATCATGTTTGGGAATTTGAAAGCAAAGGGGAACCTCAAAGTTAGTGGTGGATTGGCAATAAAAAAAAACAGGGGCAGAGTTGAATACTTTAATGTTTAGAATGAACCAATCAAAGGTATAACTTTACGGGATATCAACTAATTTTAAAAGGTCAGATAATTGGATACACTTTTAGTAAAAATTGTTTTGAAAAAATCAAATTAGAGATGTGAAAACAAAGTTATTCTATTGTTTAGGGTGGATATATTTGCTACTACACACTAATTATTGCTGATGCATAGTTATTTAAAGGTGAAGATGCATAAATATATGCAATTTGACAATTAGAACAAATAAGAACAAAGTGCATACATTGAAATGTATGCAGTGTTTCTTTCAGGCATATCTTTCAGGGATTGGTGACGCACACTCTTCACTCCTGTGACATATGGCATTTTCTCTAAGTGTCCTGCCCAGCGTAACCTCCCTTTATTATTTCTATTATCGTGGATCCTGATATAGGCAGTACAACTCCTGGTTAGTTCGTATTCTCCATCCATTTTCATCTTTTGTTGGTCCATTTATTTTCCTGAGAACTTTCCTCTCCCATGTGTTTAATATTTTTTCTGTCGTTTTTGTTAAGGTCCAAGTTTTACTTGCATATGTTACAATTGGTCTAATTACAGTTTTATAAATAGTTTTGTTAGTTTTGTGTTGTAATGTTTTTACTTTTGAGTATTTTCTGACTACTGAATTATTCTCAGTTTCAGGCTGATAGTTATTCTTTTGTTTATTAAAGTAACGTCTTTCTTTCATTTAATAAAGATTTTAGGTGTTTGAATTGTTTAATTTTTCTAACTCGTGTTTTCTACTTTTGTTGGCTTAATTTGTCTATTCTTCTACTTAGTGTTATGTCATCAGCATAGGCAAGATACTGAAGAGGTTGATTGTAGAGAGTGCCGATTGGTTGTGTGTCTGGGTTTTTCTCAGAAAGTATCCTGATTTTATTCCTCGTTTGTCAATTTGTATACTTCTTATACATATAACTCTCTCGTGTTAGGTTAAAGAGCATACAAGACAGTGAATCTCATTGTCTTAGGCCTCGTCTAATCTGAAATTCCCTTGAATATTCTCCTTGAACCTTGATTTTGCTGTCTGAGTTTATCAGTATTACATGTACCAGTCTTGTCAGTTAGTGGGATATGTGAAACTCCTGCAGAATCTCATACAGATATTTTCTTTTTCTGTTGTCATAGGCCATTTTATACTCCACATAGAGTTGATATACTGGTTTATTATATTCATAGCATTTCTCTAAATCTGATCAGTCATTGGCTTGTTTTGACTGACACCATATTGGTAATCATTTAGTATTTCTTCAGTGAACGGTTTTAGACTTTTGGCAATTAGGCTCGTCAGTATTTTGTTTGAAACGTTGAATAAGGATATTCCCTTGTAGTTTGTGCATTGAAGTTTGGAGCCGTTCTTGTGTATTGGGGTTATTAATGCTGTTTCCCATTCTTTTGACTACTCCGCTGATTAAGATGAATCAGCGCCCTCACTATTCCACCTTCCTTCCCGATGAAAATCCTCCCCGATTTCAGTATCGATAGATCCACTGCCTAGTGACACAGCTACTATTAGTGCCGCCATGGACGTGAACATAGTGTTGATGTCCTCCCTTGCTCGATACAAACTCTGCAGTTGTCTGAACATGCCACACATGCATGTAAAGAAAAAGTGACAACTCGGTGGACCACCAAATCCACTTTATTTCGACGCCACTAGCAGGTGCGTATCTACAGTGTTTGGTGTTAAGGGACAATATTCTTTGTTACGACCCCCCCCCCAGAAAATAAAATGTGGAACTGATTATTATCAATCATCAAAGCCCAATTTACTCCTCCACCAGTCTGGCGCCANCCCCCATTCCCGAAAATTTGAAGTGCTACCCCGGGAAAAATGTCTGAAAGAAACATTGCTCGTGATTCAAGTCGTTATGATCAAATTACTACGTCATCATGTCATAAGAAGGAATAATAGGGTCGTGTGAAAAAGTCTGGTCAACCCGGTCTGTTACAAGTGTTGATGTTGTAGTTGTAGAATGGTCAACTTGGTCTGTTACAAGTGTTGATGTTATAGTTGTAGTATGGTCAACTTGGTCTGTTACAAGTGTTGATGCTGTAGTTGTAGTATGGTCAACTTGGTCTGTTACAAGTGTTGATGTTGTAGTTGTAGTATTTTTTGCAGATGCGATTCATATGAAGATGTAGTTGAAGGTTTTTTTGTTGCAGCGCTGATTGTATTTAATCTTGGAAGTTTAGATTTTCAGACGTGACTTTGTTTGATTTTTGATGTTTTAATATGAGATTAATGTATTTGATGTTGTAGCTGTAGTATTGATGCAACGATGACTGTATTTGATGTTGTAGCTGCATTTTTTTTGGCAGTCATAACGTTTGTTGTATGTTGTAGCTAAATTATCTGCGGTGACTGCGTATTTTAATGTGTAGCTGTTTTATTACTTGCAGCGATGACATCATAAAATGTTGTAGTTGCAGTATTGATTATATCAGTGACAGTATGTGTTGCTGTAGTTGTAGTTGTCTTTGCAGCGATAACCTTGTACGATGTTGTACGTGTACTATTGGTTAAAGCGGAGACAGAATGTTTAGCTGTAGTTGTTGTATTGTTTTCAGACTTAAATCCAGAAGATGTTGTATTTATAGTATTATTTGCTGTTGTTACTGTATTGGATGTTGTGGTTCTAGTATTGATTACACATGGCACTGTCTTTACTGTTTCAGTAGCAGTACTGGTTGTAACGGTGATTGTAGTTGATGTCGTAGTTGTAGTTTTAGTGGAAGTGATAACTCTAGTCGATTTTGTAGTTGTATTTTGTTTTGTACCAATGACTTTCTTGCATGTTGGAGTTGAAGATTTTTTTTTTGCTACGGTGAAATTGTTGGATTTTGTAGTTGTAGTTTTTTTTTCAAAGTTTAACAGTAAATGATGTTTTAGCTGCAGTTTTTGTTGCAGCCGTCACAGTTTTTGCTGTTGTATTTGTAGTATTAGTTGCAGTGCTGACTGTATTAGAAATCAGAATAAATAAATGAAGGGACTGCTTTCAAGCTATGTAAAAGAATGAAATAGTGAAACGAGGTATGTGGAAGCTTGAAATAAGGTAACAGGACAAAAAACAAGGACGTTTCGGCATAAAGCCTTCATCAGCCAACAATAGAAATGAAAATACAACAAAGAAAAGAACACAGTAGAAAACTGTGTTCTTTCATTCTACTGTGTTCTTTTCTTTGTTGTATTTTCATTTCTATTGTTGGCTGATGAAGGCTTTATGCCGAAACGTCCTTGTTTTTTGTCCTGTTACCGTATTTCAAGCTTCCACATACCTCGTTTCACTATTTCATTCTTTTAGAAATCAGAATTAGAGAGTTTATCTTTTCTATTGTAGTTTTAGTTTATGGTTGCAGATGTGACTGTATTTTATGTTATATTTGTCGTATTAGTTGCATATACGACTATACTTGATGTAGTTGAAGTATTAGTTATAGCGGTCACTGTATTTGACTTTGTAGTTGTAGTATCGATTGCAGAGTTGACATTATTTACTAGTGTACTTTCATGATTAGTTGTGGCAGTTACAAAATGTGTTTGTTGTAGTTTTAGTACTGTATTTGGTGTGCTATTTGTTGTAGTATTAGTACTGTATTTGGTGTGCTATTTGTTGTAGTATTAGCACTGTATTTGGTGTGCTATTTGTTGTAGTATTAGTAGTGTATTTGGTGTGCTATTTATTGTAGTATTAGTAGTGTATTTGGTGTGCTATTTGTTGTAGTATTAGTAGTGTATTTGGCGTGCTATTTGTTGTAGTATTAGTAGTGTATTTGGTGTGCTATTTGTTGTAGTATTAGTACTCTATTTGGTGTGCTATTTGTTGTATTATTTGCAGCGATGAAAGCGTTTGATGTCGTAGTAATAGTATTAGTGACTCTGTTAGACAACATGCTGTGATAGTAGTAGTTGTTGCAGAGTCAACTTTATTTGATTTTGTTGCTGTACTATTTGCTGTCGCATTGATTTTAATTGAAGTTATAATGGTAGTAATGAAGACGGCAGTGACATAAGTTCATGTTGTGTTTGTTTTATTATATTCAGAGGTCACTTTCATATTACATGATGTTGTAGTTTTAGTTGCTTCTGTAACAGTATATAAAGTTGTAGTCTTAGTTTGTTTGTTTTTTTTGCAGATACACCTCTATTTGATTGGTTAGTTGTAGAAATTGGTTAAAGCTGTCACTATATTTGATGTTTTATTCATAGTATTAGTTCAGTGGTGCTTTATTTGATGCTGTAATATTTTTAACAGAGGTGACTCTAACTGGTCTTTTAGATGTAATTCTAGTGCTACCTGTCACTTTATTTGATGTTATTTGTGTAGTACTTTTTGCTGTGGTGACTTTATTTGATGAAGTAGTTGTAGTATTGTTTGCAGCGATTAATATATTTAATGTAGTTTTATTTTTAGTTGAAGTAGTCACTGTACTTGGTTTTGTTGTATTAGTTTTAGATTAATCGGTGAATCTGTTGATGTTGTAGGTGTAGTAATTGTTGCCGGGTTGACTTCATGTGTTATAGTTGTAATATTTAAGACATCGTTAACTGAATGTGATGTTGAGGTTACAGTATTTTTTTGCAATGGTCATAATATTTATGTTGAATTTGTAATATTAACTTGGAGACTTTACTTAATTGTAGTATGTTTTATAGCGTTGATTTAAAGTAATGATTTAATTTTGGCATTCAAGTCAGCGGTGTCTTTATTTGATATTTTAGTTTTTGTATTGTTTTCAACGTTGAATGTATTTGATGTAGTTGTAGTGTAGGATGTAGTTGTCATTCTATTTGATGTTGTAGTTGTATTATTAAATTTAGAGTTGAATGTTTAATGTTGGAGTAGTGTGATTTAATCCACATTTCCAACACGGAATCAGTAACTAAATATGTTATCCCCCATTTTATAAATTTATCCACACTATGGTATACACCATACATGTTTACCTAGAGTTTAACACATCACAAAAACTACGGCTACAACCATACAATTAAACCAACATCTTGTCCTATAAACCACACTTAGGCATTCACAATTTACTTCCACCCACATTTTGTCACATTACCCACAACCATGGGCGCCCGCAGAAAACTTTCTAGGGGGGTGGGGGCAAAAAAATCGATTAACTTTCCAGGAGGGGGGCAAAAAATTGTTGGTAATGTTTTAATGTAGTTTTAATTTACTGTAGCGTATTAGTATGGTGAACCAACCGACAGGACATCAGCTTAGTTACTTTCTCTTTATTTTCTCTTTACTTTAATAAATTTTTTGTCTATTTTTGTCTAAAAATTTTTTATCCAATCAATCCAGGGAGGGAATGGCAAGTGCCCCACCTTGCCCCTACCTGCGGGCGCCCATGCCCACAACTCTACATGCCCCACAATAGGGCATCAATCATATTAGCTTACACAAAACTTGACATATCCCCACCACAGTATAAACTACTATATGGGATCACCCATATTTACCTCTCCACCATACTGAGATACCGACAAAATTGATTCACTCACATGCTGCTATATTCCTCAGCATATAAACTCACCCAAATGCTGGTACATTTCCCACCAAATAGGTTCAGACACATGTTGTCACGTTCATGAATTTCAGGACCACACCAAATAGGTTCACACAATTAGCAACACTGAGGCACTTATCAAATACGTTAAGACATTTGTAGTATAACCTACCACACAGGTTTTTACACCATGAGTTTACTCATGTCACCATATCACATCCAACACAGGTTTACCTTCATGCTACCACATCACCCACAACACAGTTTTACCCACATCTTACCAGATAACCCACCACAGAGTTTTACCTTCATGTTATCACATCACCCACTATAACAGGCTTAGGTAAATCTTGCAACAAATCACAGGTTTACACTTATGTTTCTACATAACACAGGATTATCCCCATATTTTCATATCTCCCACCACATAGGTTTACCCACATTACACACCACACAGATTTATCCACCTATTGCCACATCACCCACCACACATGTTTACCCACATCACCCACCACACAGGAGTATCCACATATCACCACATCACCGACAATGTCCGTGTATGTAAATGTTACTTTCATTCAACATAAACAACAAACATACAATAAATAAACCAAATCAAATCAATTTTATTTCTACATGTTTATTTATCAAATAAAAGTTGACAAAACTATTTTCAAATGGTATACAATAGAAGAAACAGTTTTAAATACAACCTATTTTATACGTTTGTTGGATCAAAGGTTCAAAGATAAGTTCAAATCAAAGAATGTCAAAATGTCAACAAAAGAAAATTCTTGAAAATAAACAAAATATTAATATGTTATAAGTACATGAGATGGGAGTGTTAGAGGTGGGGGTGCTGATACTGGAGTTGGGGGTGTTCATGGGGCGTGGTGTTGAGGGTGTACATGGTGTGTGGTAGAGGTTGTTGTCTATTACAACACTAAAGAGTTGATAAAACTTTGTGTAAAATAGTTACAATTTTTTGACAATCGCGATAATAGATCAACTCCCGACCAGCGCCACTATAATTAATTCCCTCAGAGTTGACCCCACTGTGGACATGCTGGTCATAATACACCCAGCCATCATACCCCAGTGAGTGGACATAAGCCCCACTACTGCCTGGACATGTACATGTTGTGTACGTGTACTTGGTGTACGTGTACTTGGTGTTACCAAAACTCACCTTGTACCTGTCTATCCAGTGTCCTACAGAGATCTGTTTAGGACATCCATGTGGATGTGATACTATGAATGTCAACTTGACCGTATCTCCAGAACTCTCATATTTGTTCTCTACTTTCCTCCATAGATTAAGCCAGTGTCTCCTCATCTTGGCCAGTTTATCCAGTAAATCTACGTCACATGTCACACATTTCAACATACACCAGTCTTCCTCAATGTTTGCCCCACTCAACGTCCTGCCATCAAGAATGAACAGTAGACTATCTTGTCTATCAAAGAACACTCTACACGTGGTGTGTCTCGCCTCAAGGTCATCAAACACCACGTGTCTGGCAGTGAGCATCCTTACCTTCCCCCACACTTTGCTGGGTGTGTCCGAGTGTTGACACTTGTGACATGGACAAGTTCCCTTGTTGTATCGTTTCTTTACATACGTCACCATCCCAGTCCCTAGTCTCATGACGTCACTTCCTCTCTTGTCATAAAATGGATATGGTTGATTGGTTTTTGGCCAAAACTTTGGTCTTTGTGGACTGGTCTTTTTAACATCTATCCTGACAGTCAGGCCAGCTGTAGCTTTGATGAACTCAACAAGGCCGTTGTCGTGGTAACCTTCAGGCAGATGATGGATGTTAAATTCGTTGACAGGTACAAACTTTGTGTGACCTGGATTCTTCTGACAGTTAACAACATGTTTGTGTAGATCTGCTTCTCCACATTCTGACTCCTGGGTTTCATGTGTACCTTATAAAGTCATCAAAGAAAGTACATTTTAATCTACGTGTTACACCTGTCACTCTTCTATTATCTCTATTGTATTAGATTTCATTAAGTTTATACATTCATTACAATAATTACACCTGTCTCTCTTCTATTGTCTCTATTGAACTAGAGTGCATTAAGTGTATACATTAATGGGAATTGTTTAAAAGACTTATTTCTGAGATGAATTATTAGACCATAACTGATGTAAGAAATATACTGGGTAAAGAATAAAATCTTAAGATTTACATTAACATGACAGTAACTGAGACATAGATTGTTGTATTGTACACATCAATAATAAAATGTTCTTAATGAACTGTTGTATGTTTGTTCATCATGGAAAATTATATCAACAAATAATTACCATAGAAAAGACTTGATTCATCTTTTTTACTCCAACTGTCACCTGTGGCATCTTCTTCTAGATTGTCATATGTGCCCCTTTTTTCTTGATAGCCAACTCTGTCATCTTCTTCTTGACAGTCATCTATTCCATCTTCTTGAAGATCATCTTTGTAACGCTCTGGTAAGAATAGGTAATAAATATAAAATGTAAATACTCATTCAAAAATATTTTTTCCTCCTACTCTTTCTCTCTCACTTAGTAACTTTTTTCTCTCTAGGTCTCTCCAATGTTAAATTTATCATGACTAGCATTACTTTGTTTCTGTTTCTCACATTGTCTCATACACAAACTATTTTAATTTCTCTCCTTCTTTTAGTCTATATAAATGAAAACTTTTCTAAATCTTTTTAACTTTCTTCATATTCTTCCTTTCTTCCTTTCTCTCTCACTCTCTCTCTCTCTTTCTCTCTCTCTCTGTCTCTCTTTCAATTTCTCCCTCTCTTTTTCTCTCTCTTTCTATCTCTCTCTCTCTCTCTCTTTCTCTCTCTCTCTCTCTCTCTCTCTCTCTCTCTTTCTCTCTCTCTCTCTCTCTCTCTCTCTCTCTCTCTCTATATCTCTCTCTCTCTCTCTCTCTCTCTCTCTCTCTCTTTCTCTCTCTCTCTCTCTCTCTCTCTCTCTATCTCTCTCTCTCTCTTTCTCTCTCTCTCTTTCTCTCTCTCTCTCTCTCTCTCTCTCTCTCTCTCTCTCTCTCTCTCTCTCTCTCTCTCTCTCTCTCTCTCTCTCTCTCTCTCTCTCTCTCTCTCTCTGTCACTCTCTATATTTCTCACTTTCTCTGTCTCTCCCTCTCTCTCTTTATCACTCTCTCTGTCTCTCTCTTTCTCTCTTTCTCTCTCTCTTTCTCTCTCCTTCTCTCTCTCTCTCTCTCTCAAATTGTGTAGGATTAACATTTTACCATTCTTTAGTTTAAATTTCCGTTCTTCTGTTAGAATCCTTGATTTACTTTGCGCTTTCTGAAAATAGAAAAATTGAGAAATAATTAGAAACAAATGCAAATTTAATTATTCGAACAGATAACTTAGTAATCTGTTTTCTTTTTTAAGATATTGTATTTTTTATTGGTGATATATTTAATGCTTGAATATTCAATGTTACATCTTGATGAAAAGACTTATTTTAGAAAAAGGCTGAATCGAATTATAAATTTGTTTTATTTTTATGTTTTATGTTGTTTCTTTTACTTTTAATTAGATTATGTGGACTGGATTTTCAAACATTATTTACTAAATGTATTTAGTCAAATCAAAGTTGGTCATGAGATAAGCTTGTTAAATTAAAATAAAACTACTCATGGATACATTGAAACATTTGTTTGTAGCATGCATGTGAATATCTCTCGGAGTGATGGAATTGCCTTTGAAATAGACGTCTGCAAATCTTATCTTCCAAGTTTAATGGGCTATTCCGATCATTATAAAATCAGAGTGAGTACTTTTGTTATTTGTAAAATACTTTTTAAATATCAATGGTATCATGTTTAAAGTAGATATTAAAAAAAAATCATTTTTAAAATTGTTATGCAAGACTTTTGATATAAAACCGTTATAAATAACATTATTTGGGTCTATACAACGAACAAAATTAAATTATGAAATAAAACTGGTTTAGTAATCGTAAATTGAAATAATTAAATGATCCAGCACTTTATACAAATTCATAATTAAACCCGAGAAAAGAAAATAAATAAAATAACAAGGCATTGTGTTAATTAAAATTTAAAGAATTAAATTCATTTTTTTAAAATATTTTAATCATATTAGCAAAAACATCTTTATCACTACCATTATTACAATATTTTGATATAAGTAATTGAATCCATTATACAGAAATTACATTATGTCTCTACAATGTGTTCTTCATTTTTTAAAGTAGTTCGTTACTATGGAAATCTAAATTGTTTTTGGTCTTTCAACATGGCCTGTTAAGAATTTAAGGTCCAGTAAGAATTATTGTTTAAATATATAAATATCTCTATTTTCTCCGCATATGCTTATTTCATAATGTAAAGAACTTTAAAATATTAGCCAGCGTGTGTGCTATGTGCTATTAGTTTTAATTGTATACCGTGTTTTCCTTTCATTTAAAATTAAATTTAATTATATTAATATTATTATATTAGTTACTAGGCTACATATGCCAAATTTTTTTCGTTATTTCCAGCCGATTAGTTTACTCTCGATAGCAATAGCGATTAATAATTAAATTGAATAAAAAGAAGGAAAAAAAGTATTTATCCAAATTATCAGCTGTATTGACATTGAATATATATTATACAATTTGTTTTAATTTTAACAAACCTAATTTATTATGATAAAATTCACATTTTTAATACTAGGGCCTAGGGTTAAGGCTAAGGTGTAATGCACCACTCTATCAATATCATCGGCTGGCCTAACAAGGCCCTTATTGACTATGAGCATATTAACTCAATTTATGTGCAATCGCATTTTTCTGGTGTTCAGGATTTCAATACTTTCTTTTCTCGTATTTCAGTTAAATAAATTAGTGTGTAGTACAGTGTAGCCTACCTAATATTCTCCTAAGAATGCTTTATTCAGATAGTAACCTTGGGCATATATGATATATTCAGTTAACTTTTAAACCATTCTTTATTTTTAAATCACAAATTAAAATTTATTTAGATTATTATATTGGCAATATTTTTAGTCTAATTTAGATCTGATAATTACTTTTAGACTGACATTTTTTCTTTTAAAAATGTGTTATATAATTTCATTATTTATCTAGCTGATGGTTTATGAGTTAATACATTATAATTAGACATCTTTTATATATATACTATTATTATGTTATATATGTTATTATTACATTTCATTTGACGTGTTATGTACTTTAATATTTTCTTTCCTCTCCAAGATCATTTAGGCAGATAAAATAATGACATAATCATTTGCACCAATAATTAAATGTGATCTACAACAATATGAACAAAAATGTTCATAAACTTAAAGTATTTTTAGTGAATTGATTTAATTAACTAATTTTTTTTTTATAACTATGGACAATAATTCTCATAAAAACACATAACACTTAAGAAATGTTTTATTTATTTTAGCTAAATATGTTAACTTGCACAATATTTACAATATCCAAACAAAATGCATATAAACACATAGAAAATAAACATAATAATGATGTATAATAATGTACATTACAGTGAATTTAACATCAAAAGAGAATTATCACAATGTGCAAATAATGTACATAATCACACACTCTCAATTTTATTGTAAATGAGATCTTCCACACTGTGAAAATAAAGTAGGCCCTACATATTCACAAAGATTTTGTGAATTTTACTAAAAATGAGATCTACCACACTGTGGAAGAGGAACTAATTCCCCTTAATTTCACACTCTCAGAATCTAAGTCTATATTTTATGTATGTAATAAACTATGTTCATCAGGATTATTAAGTTATTTCTATGTATATCATATACAACCATTTTTGTGTGACTTTTAATATAACAATTGATATAGACATGTGTATTGCTGGCGCATCAGCTTTAATTATTAGCATCTTCACTATGTGACTAATTTTTCAGTTTATGATTGATGACAAATTTTTGGTCGACTAAATAATAATCCATATCATTGTCATTTTGAGTATTAGATAGATGTTTTTTAGGTTTATGAATGTAGAAATGTGGAGAAAATAGACAATTAAACCCTGCACAAGCCAATCAAATAAAAATCATTTTATTTGTTATTAAAGATTATGTACACTAATATTATATAACAAATATTTAAAGTTATAATTTTAGCCTTATTTAAAAAATAAAAAAAAATTAAACACAAATTTTAAATGGCAGCTGTTGACAAGAGGTGATAAATAAAAAAATTATTAAAACATATACAGAAAGAATGAAACTATGAGGCTATATAAAGACAATTTCCTTCTTTTTAAATTTACTTAATTTAAATCATATCTATTTAAAAACTATGTAAGGATATTTATATAAATCTTTTGATTTGAATAAAAACTAGATTTTGCCAATGCCAATATTGGTAGTAACATATTTATTTTGTTAGCATAGGCCTATATGTTGTGTGTTGGTATAGGTATTTGCAATTTCATACAATATATGGTGTTGTTCTTGCCTCCAATGTTTACTTTCATACATATTATTGTTTTGTTTTTACAGCCAACACTATAATACTTACATCTATTGTAAATGTAACTAATCTTAGAATACTTACCCTATAATAAATAGAAGTAAATATTCTAAATAAAAATTTAATCTTTTGTTAATGAAACTAACACTAGATTTATAATTTTTACATTCATTGTACATGTAACCAACTCTAGAATAATTACTTTATTTAAAAAAAAAAAAAACAACAAAGCTAGAAAAGCTACATAAATTGAAAATATAACCAACACTAGAACACTTACCCCCATTGTTTTATTTCATTTCAAAAATGAAGTAAATGCTGTATTAGATTCTGTCAAAGATAAACACATCAAAAGTCAATATAATTTACTTACTACAACAGATACAAGCATAGGCGCCAGCAGAAAAGTTTCTAGGGAGGGGGGGGGGGGGCAAAAAAAAATCGATTATTTTTCCAGGGGGGGGGAATGTTTAGTAATGTTTTATTATAGTTTTAATTTAATTTTTATATAAAAAATGGTTACCCAATCAATTGGGGGGGGGGGGGCAAGTGACCCTCCTAGTCCCTACCTGCGGGCGCCCATGAATACAAGTATTGGTAGGAGTTAAGATAAACACAACACAAGTCAATAAAACGTACTGACTACAACATATGCAAGTATTGGTAGGTGTCAAAGATGAACACATCACTTAATAATATAACGTCCTGACTAAAACATATAGAAGTATTGGAAGGTGTCAAAGATGAACACATCACTTAATAATATAACGTCCTGACTAAAACATATAGAAGTATTGGAAGGTGTCAAAGATGAACACATTACTTAATAATATAACGTCCTGTCTACAACATATAGAAGTATTGGAAGGTGTCAAAGATGAACACATTACAAGTCAATATAACGTCCTGACTACAACATATAGAAGTATTGGAAGGTGTCAAAGATGAACAAATCACTTAATAATATAACGTCCTGACTAAAACAAATAGAAGTATTGGGAGGTTTCAATGAACAACACATCACAAGTCAATATAACGTACTGACTACAACATATACAAGTAATGGAAGGTGTCAAAGATAAACGCATGACAGGTCAATATAGCGTACAGACTACAACATACACAAATATTGCAAGGTGTCAAAGATGACCACATAACAAGTCAATATAACGTACAGACTTCAACATACACAAGTATTGCAAGGTGTCAAAGATTGATTGATTTGATTGATTTGATATTTATATCGCGCCGGTATCCATGCCATTGTAGCATGCTCACTGCGCTCTGGTCCTAGCATGCTCACTGCGGTCTGGTCCTAGCATGCTCACTGCACTCTGGTCCTCCCAAGTCTATATAAACAAAACAGTTTTTAATTGTTTCTTAAATGATTACTTATCATTTACAATTCCCCTCAAAGATTGAGGCAAATTGTTCCATAATTTTGGCGTTATCGCTTCAAAAGAGCGCACTCCGTACAATTTTTTTCTGTGTTCATCCACACTAGGAACACTCAGCAAGTACTGTGATGAAGACTGCAGGCTCTTCACGGATACATGTTTATAAATTAGTTCCGTGAAATATTCCGGTGCTGAGCCATCTCTGCAGCTGTACGCCAAGGACAGAATTTTGTTGTTTAAGCGCTCACTCACAAGAATCCAATGGAGATCTCGTAGAACTGGAGTAATGTGGTTCGATTTTTTCATCCGCGATACAATGCGTGCTGCAGTATGTTGTATCTTTTAAAGTCTCTGAATTTGGTTTTGAGGTAAACCCCACAAACAACTATTACAGTAATCTAATATTGACTGGATTAGAGTTACTGCTAAAGCATTGTCTGTTCTCCTATTGAGTTGAAGAAGCAGATGAACTAGGACACGCAGATGGCAGAAGCATGCCTTGACAACAGAACTGATATGGGGAATAATACTAAAATTACTGTCAATATAAATGCCAAGGTCTCTGAGAGTCGAGGACAAAAGGATCTCTGATTCACCAACTTTTATTGATGCAATGGTAACTTTCAGAAGATTGGCGTCTGAAACACAAATAATTGCCTCAGTCTTATCATCATTTAATTTTAGTCTGTTTGATGACATCCAATCTTTCACAGCGAGACATCAGTCCTCGAAGGCTAAACAGCAACAGCACACTTCTAGGGATCAGGGCGAAAAGACTTGTATAGTTCTGTGTCATCTGCATATATTTGGCCGAAAATACCATGACTTTTAATAATGTTGTCGAGCTGGCTAGTGTACATGAGAACAGAATAGGTCCTAAAGCTGAGCCTTGTGGCACACCACAGGTAACGGAAGTGTCCATGGAAGATGCCTGCCTCGCCAAAATACGCTGAGTCTTGTCAGATAAGAAGAAAACCAGCGAAATTCAATTCCAGTAATGCCTGTCACATTCAGAATTCTTGACAGAAGAAGCTCATGGTCGATAACATAAAAGGCAGCACTGAGATCCAACAGAACCAAAATTTTCAGATCGCCGTGGTCAGCAATACAAAGAACATCAATCATAGCACGGAGTAGTGCTGTCTCACAGCTGTACCCAGTTCGATATGCAGATTGAAACTTCTCAAGTAAGCCATAAGTGTTTAGATGCTGCACAAGCTGCTGTGACACAACTCTCTCACGAAATGCCCTTTTTATTTAAGATAAAAAGGGCAGGTTGGAGACTGTGTGAAAATTCTTGCAGTCATTTGGGTCCAGACCACTATTTTTAAACTGAGGCCTAACGACCGCTGACTTGAATAGACGTGGGACAGAAGAGGACTGAATGCAAATATTATCGATGTTTACCAGTACAGGAAGCAAGACTTCCAGACAGTCCAAAACAATCTTGGTTGAGATGGGGTCAACAATAAAAGATGTAGGTCTAGGTGACATGATTATATTTCTTAATCGCTCATTGGAAACTTGGGAAAATTCCTCCAGATGGTTGCCTTCAAAGACTTTCTCCACCGTAGACAAATCACAACGTTCCCCAAAGCTCCTTCTGATTGTTTCTATTTTTTTATTAAAAAAATCACTCAGTTTAACTGCAGCCTGTTCGCTTCTCAAGTCAGGCAAAACAAGAGATGCTGATTTCTTCCCAAGAAAGTCATTCGACACAGAGTACATTTTGCGATAATCAGTACCTGCCACTATAAGGAGAGATTTAACGTGCTCAGACTTTGCGTGCCTGATTTCTTGTGCATACATGTTGCGTGCTTTCAGAAAAGATAGTTTGTCAACTTCATGGCCACTCATTCTCCAACGCTTCTCAGCTACACGCCTAACAAGCTTGGCTTTCCGAACTGTGGGAGTGAACCAAGGGGAGTTAGATCTGTCACTAACAAATTTATTTGACACTGGGGCATTTGTGTCCAACAGAGAAATTAAAGTCCGATTGTAGAGAAGGACACGTTGTTCAATATCTTTAGGTGGTGACTACACTAATTCAGTCCCAGAAAGACAATCCCGAAAACAATCCAATTCCATCTTCTTTAAGTTCCTGCCTTGAATTTTCTCCCTCTGAGCAGCAGGCCTAGCCATATTTGTTGTAAACCACACAAGGAAGTGATCAGACAATAGAATATCGTCCACATTCACAGACTAAACTAATAACTTTTTGTCCGATCTTAATAGCACCCAGTCCAAGACATGACCACCCCTAAGCGTTGGTACAGAAATATGCTGAACTAAATAACCTGGGTCAAACAGTTGTGTAAGAAGAAGAATGTTCCTGATGAACACATCACAAGTCAATATAACATACTGACTACAACGGATACACGCATTGGTAGTTGTTAAAAGCTGTGCTTAATGCTAGAAATATGATCATGTTCTTGTGTTGTCCAAGGGTTAAGGGACAAAATCAAAACAACACGACTTGCTGGCATGTGACATTGATTTATTTTAAAATAATTAATTAAGTCAGCTTTTGTAACATATAATTCATAAATCTTGCTGGTAAGTCATTCAATGGTTTCAATGCATTCAAATAAACTCTCTATCAATTATGGCAAAAAAGACTTTCAAAACGTACATAACAACGTCATAAACAAATGTGCCTAGCAACAGAGGATGTAGAACTTGTCACCACAACACATACCACTATGACGACTGGAGTAACTCAAAACAATTGCAACTAGTCCAAAACCTTTTTGAATTTCCATTTTAAATTTTGCATTTAATTTGCATACATCTATATTCCTATGTTCTTATGTGATTGTCAGACTAATGTTATTTCTTGAACTTCTCGTAAAATAAAAATAAAATATAAAAAAACAACATATTGCTCCTTAATCTTTCCTCCCGTTCATTTGTGGACTATGAAAACGTTTGTGATATCTATAGGTATCATTATTACTATTATTACAGTGTTCTAATATAGCGCAGTACCACAACCTAATGCTAGGCTCACTGCGCTTTATATAAAAATATTAGTCAAAATAATCATGCAATAAAAATACAGACATTTATTTAAATGAATTAGCTGTACACATACATATATACGTATATGTGTATTCACCCCACTCAACTCATATCAAGCCATAGACGTCACCCAGCAACATTGTGTATCTATCAGAGTGGTGTGGGAATCACTCGGTAAGGTAGAGTTTAATGAGATGTGTCTTGAGTTTAGTATTCAAGGCCTGGATGGTCGGTATATTACTAATGTGTACTGGGAGATAATTCCACTAAATCTATCCAGCAACACTGGGCACTACCTCTAATAAAACACCACTGACAACTACATTTATTTTAGCACCACTGGGCATTATATTTCTTCTAGTACTACTGGGTAATACCTCTGTTCCAGAACCAATTAGCACTTCTCTATTCCATTACCACTGCTCACTACTCTATTCCAGCAGCACTAAGCACTACCTCTGTTCCAGCACTACTGAGAACCCTCTCCCCCATAGAAAGCGACGATGCCATGACAGGCAATTCAGGCTCATACCAGCAAGAAGCCAGAATAGGAGCTGCTCATTCCTGCCCAAGATAATCAGGGACTGGAACAATCTTTCAAAAGGAACTGTTGAGGCGAATACACTAGAAACATTTGTGTCTATTGCCTCAAGCCTTCAAACCCCTAGTGTATGATTCCCTCACAAAGTGGCACTGGAAATCAGTGACATTTCCTCATCAACACCAGAAACAGAAAAATTGCAAATCCCATCTTCATGCATAGGAGCCAAAATGATCAATAAATTGATCGTCCGCCCTTAAGATATAGAAAAAAAAGAAGACAACATTTATTCAAGCACCCCTAAGCACCGACTTTCTTCCAGAGTCACTGAGTACCACCTCCATTCTAACACGCCTGGGCAGTCCCTCTAATCGAACACACCTAGGCACTACCTCTATTCTAACACCTCTGAGCACTGTCTCTCACAAACCTAGGGTGTGTAATCGTCCCTGGCTATGAATACCGCTGTAGGATATTAGACGACCTTATTATTACTACGGACCTTATTTCTGCTATTTAATAGACAATAGACGTGAGCACTCAATCATGAAATATAAATGATATTATCACATAACAATGACAATTTTATTGTTAGTTTAAATATAATTAATTTCTGAAACACACATACATAAATACTGAAATTTATTGGATAAAAGAGAGGTAATTAAATGTTTCCGCGTCACGCTAGTTTTAGTAGTCATTCTGGTACTAACTTATAATACAAGAGACTAGACAACAAGGATCCGACCTTTCAGCATTACTCACTTAGCCCAGATAACACTAACTCATACTACAACAGACTAGACAACAGGGATCAGACCTTTCAACATTACTCGCTGGCCCAGAAGACACTAGCTCATCTGCTGACTTCGTGCTCCACACTGGGGAGGTCAGGGCGTTATGAGAGCCCTACGTTAGACAATGTTGTACTATACATTCAAAATGAAATGGAGTTACTCTATCTTTCAATGTAATGTGGAGCTAGACATTTCAATTCAATAGGTGTACTATACATTCAAATTATGTAATTTGTGTAACATACATTCCAATTTAATATGTTTATTTACATTACTTTTTCTTAAACTTTACATGCTAGTGTAAAGCGTTTTCTATGAATGTCAATGTAGTGACTGTATTATAGATACTAATAAAATTGGGGTACTATATATACCAATGTAATAGAGGTACTATATTATTAGAAATGATCAATAAATTGATCGTGGGCCCTTAAGATATAGAAGAAGAAAGGATTATTCGTTTCTAGTAGATAGTATTAGGAAGCAATGAAGACTCACATGGCAAGATGGAAACAAGAGGAGAAAATATATAAGTTGTATAGATGACGAAATATTGCAACCGCCTTTGTGGTCGGGTCTCCCGGGCATCAATTTTGTTCCCATCACTTGCAAGAGTTTGTAATGGGGTGTTTAATGTAAGGCAGTAGTAATCAGCGTAACTTTAACTAACGTCTATGTAGTCGACATCTCAGTGGAAACCTTCGAGATAAGGTTAAAGTGTTGAAGTGGCCAGTGCTACTTTAGAACTATACATTACCAGTCCACAACTCTAAGGCATCTTCCAGTGAGGCTATCAGGGAAGATCTCCTTATCTGCGTCGGACAAGCATAAGATGACGTTTTGAACCAGGGGCGGTGGTCGAGGTCATAGTAATCCAAAGTTGGAAATTAACCACTTACTAATTAAGGTCACATTTAAAGGAAGATATCTCTTTGGCATGGCTAGTGTAGACAGAAGTTTACTAATTAAGGTCACATTTAAAGATATCTCTTTGGCATGGCTAGGGTAGACAGAAGTTTACTAATTAAGGTCACATTTAAAGGAAGATATCTCTTTGGATTTGCTAGGGTAGACAGAAGTTTACTAATTAAGGTAACATTTAAAGGAAGATATCTCTTTGGCATTGCTAGGGTAGACATACGTTTACAAATTAAGGTCTCATTTATAAAGGAAGATATCTCTTTGGCATGGCTAGGGTAGACAGAAGTTTACTAATTAAGGTCACATTTAAAGGGTGATATCTCTTTGGCATGGCTAGGGTAGACAGAAGTTTACTAATTAATGTCACATTTAAAGGAAGATATCTCTTTGGCATTGCTAGGGTAGACATACGTTTACAAATTAAGGTCTCATTTATAAAGGAAGATAACTCTTTGGCATTGCTAGGGTACACATACGTTTACAAATTAAGGTCTTATTTAAAGGAAGATATCTCTTTTGCATTGCTAGGGTAGACAGAAGTTTACTAATTAAGGTCACATTTAAAGGAAGATATTTCTTTGGCATTGCTAGGGTAGACAGAAGTTTACTAATTAATGTCACATTTAAACGAAGATATCTCTTTGGCATGGCTAGGGTAGACAGAAGTTTACTAATTAAGGTCACATTTAAAGGAAGATATCTCTTTGGCATGGCTAGGGTAGACAGAAGTTTACTAATTAAGGTCACATTTAAAGATATCTCTTTGGCATGGCTAGGGTAGACAGAAGTTTACTAATTAAGGCACATTTAAAGGAAGATATCTCTTTGGAATTGCTAGGGTAGACAGAAGTTTACTAATTAAGGTCACATTAAAGGAAGATATCTCTTTGGCATTGCTAGGGTAGACATACGTTTACAAATTAAGGTCTCATTTATAAAGGAAGATATCTCTTTGGCATTGCTAGGGTAGACAGAAGTTTACTAATTAAGGTCACATTTAAAGGGTGATATCTCTTTGGCATGGCTAGGGTAGACAGAAGTTTACTAATTAATGTCACATTTAAAGGAAGATATCTCTTTGGCATTGCTAGGGTAGACATACGTTTACAAATTAAGGTCTCATTTATAAAGGAAGATAACTCTTTGGCATTGCTAGGGTACACATACGTTTACAAATTAAGGTCTTATTTAAAGGAAGATATCTCTTTTGCATTGCTAGGGTAGACAGAAGTTTACTAATTAAGGTCACATTTAAAGGAAGATATTTCTTTGGCATTGCTAGGGTAGACAGAAGTTTACTAATTAATGTCACATTTAAACGAAGATATCTCTTTGGCATGGCTAGGGTAGACAGAAGTTTACTAATTAAGGTCACATTTAAAGGAAGATATCTTTTTGGAATTGCTAGGGTAGACAGAAGTTTACTAATTAAGGTAACATTTAAAGGAAGATATCTCTTTGGCATTGCTAGGGTAGACATACGTTTACAAATAAAGGTCTCATTTATAAAGGAAGATATCTCTTTGGCATGGCTAGGGTAGACAGAAGTTTACTAATTAAGGTCACATTGAAAGGATGATATCTCTTTGGCATGGCTAGGGTAGAAAGAAGTTTACTAATTAATGTCACATTTAAAGGAAGATAACTCTTTTGCATTGCTAGGGTAGACATAAGTTTACTAATTAAGGGCACATTTAAAGGAAGATATCTCTTTGGCATTGCTAGTGTCGCCAGAAGTTTACTAATTAAGGTCACATTTAAGGGAATATATCTCTTTGGAATTGCTAGGTTCGCCAGAAGTTAGCCTTGTGGGAAAAATAACTTAGCGGCCCAATCCGTCTGTGGGAGAGGGAGTTTAGAAAAGAATGATCCCATAGTGAACACAAAAGCCTCAGCTCAGACCAATGACTTCAGTATGCTTTGAAAAATGTGGTTTCGAGGGTATAATTAAATTAGTATGCATATTAAGTTATATGTCAATTATTAACTATTTTTGTATATAATGTTATACGCCAATAATAATCTTGTTGTTGATATAAAGTTATATGGCCATAATTAACTTAGTAAGTACGTAAAGTCTAATTTGAAGATAGAGAAATGGTTATATGATATTAGAACATGTATTTTACTTAAGAATAAATAACATATGCCTAACAGATTACATTTCTTGAAGTTTTACTTTAACTAAAAATCCTTGCAATGTACATGTATTGTAGTTGTAACTTATCTAATCCAGAAGTGCCTTTTTAAATCTATACATTACTAGCGTCTTTGTATTCGACAGCTCAGTGGAAACCTTCCAAATAAGGTACCAGTTAAGAGCCTTAACCATATCCGGAAAAATGGAGAAGTTGACAAACAGTGGGGACCATATGCTGAGGTCTTTACTGCGCTTTTGACTATGTCTTAGTTGCAAAATGCAATCGACAAGTGCAACGCCAATAAAAGGACAAAGATTGGACAAGAACTGTAAAGAAATGATCGGAAACTTTGTCTCCATAGCTAGGACACAGCTATTGTCAGTCATCAACAGATCCTGGGTAGCAGAGATCCTACCCAAAGACTGGACAAGAACTGTAAAGAAATGATCAGAAACTTTGTCTCCATAGCTAGGACACAGCTATTGTCAGTCATCAACAGATCCTGGGTAGCAGAGATCCTACCCAAAGACTGGACAAGAACTGTAACGAAATGATCAGAAACTTTGTCACCATAGCTAGGTAACAGCTATTGTCAGTCATTAACAGATCTTGGGCAGCAGAGATCCTACCCAGAGCTTTGCGTAACGCTACCATCATCCCTATTCCCAAAGGAGGGAAGGAACTGGGTAATGTCCTATTTCTTTAACATCGCGTTTAGGGAGGTAGCCGAGAGAAGGATTAATCATATGCTCTTCTGGTACCTGGATAGTACCAAGAGTCACAGCACAATGCAGGCGGGCTTCCGCAAGGGAATCAAGTGCTCCGTCTTCTCAAGTCCATAGCAGATGGGATACATAAAAAGTCGCATCCAATGGCTGTTTTTTTTTACCTGCGTTCGCTCTTCACCAGGTTCTGGAGGTACAGTCTACTTTTGAAGTTGAACAAGTTGCAAGTAACTGCCAATATGTATATGTAGATTACCGGTTTCCTTACAAACGTAACAATAAGCACGAAATTCGGCAAAGAAACATCCCGGAAGAGAACCCTTGGAGAAGTGCTCTCACATGGGTCAGCCCCTAGTTGCACACTTTTTCTAGCCTACATCAATGACTTGCCACAAAATCTAGCTACTAATCCTTTGATGTATTTCGTTGAATTGGTTATCTGGAACACCCGTAAAGATGTTCACAGCCTGTATACACCATTACAACAAGACATCTCTACTATCAAAAGGTCCATGCAATGATGTCATCTGGGTATTAACACCAAGAACACGGTCTACTCACTACTTGACAACGGGCAGATCATTGTTAATTAAGAAATCGCGCTCAAGGTGGGTGCTATAGTGCTTCAGTGGGACAAGCAACACGTTTAACGGGGGTTAAATTGAATCAAAAGTTGCAAATGCAAAATTTTGTACAAGACCTCTGCTCCCTTGCAACCGCCAAGCTCAAACTTGTGAAGAAATTGACATGCACAACCTGGGGCACGGACGTTAGAACGTTAGAGCTCTATTCCTTGGCAGTGTAAGTCATGATTTACTTAAGCATGTCCATCCAATCATTACAAGTAAGACAGCATTCGAAAAATTGGGCCGAATCCCGAATCAGGCTCTGATATTCATCTGTGACGCATTCAAGACCACATCTACAGCTAATGTAGAGGTCAAATTAACTTTAATTTTATTTCGCAATATTAAAAAAAACACTAAAATATGCACTAAGAATAACAGACGTTTTCCAGATCAATTTGATTCAGATGCGAATCTTAGATAATAATATTTTTATTAATAATATTTCTATAACATTTTACATTGGGATAAAATGCTTAAAATAGTTCCTTAGCTGATACTTAAAATGTATTTATAATTTATAATAATACTACTTAAAATTGCACTATAATAAAAGCGGATTAAACTAGTTTTCACGCATTAAAATGTATTCGATTTCCGTAAAATAATCGAAAATAACTATGATTGTTTTTAGGAATCTGAACCGACTTAAATCATATCGGGTATTGGACGTTATGTCACTAATAGCTCAGCGGTTCTCAACTTCTGGGTTGCGACCCCTTTTGGGGTCACGGGACCCTTTTCCAGGGGTCGCTTACGACCATCTGAAAACACATATCCTTACAGCTATGAAGTAGCAGCAGAAATAATTGTGTGGTTGGGGGTCGCCACGACACGAGAAACTGTATTAGAGGGTCGTGGCACTAGAAAGGTTGAGAACCACTGCAATAGCTCATTCATATATATATATATATATATATATATATATATATATATATATATATATAACCAACCAACCTATTCACTTGTATTTTTTAATAATCTATAAGTAACGTGATTACTTATAATATCGGGAATTCCATAGATTAGCCTTGTCTAACAAAGACACAAGGCATGGAAGAAACGATGCTATAAATAGTAATGTGACGTATGTGAATGTCTCTATTAATAGAAGTTAAGGAAGGGGCAAGCCTTCAATACTGGGGATGTCCATTAACCAGTTCAGTTCACAAGCTAAGCAAGAAATGGTAAACTTAAAAATTAATGTGTTGATTATTTGATCAGGTCGGTCCGTAATTAAACAGACATTTGGGAAGTCTGATGTGAATGCACCATTTTATACGGTTATCATAACTAAATCAATATCAAATCTATATGATCAACGTAATCAGCATAATTTCATACAGTTATCATAAGTAAATCAATATCAAATCTATATGATCAAAGTACTCAGCATAATGCCATACGGTTATCATCACTAAATCAATATCACACATAAATCAATATCACATATGATCAGTGTACTTACCATAATGTCATAAAGTTATCATTACTAAATCAATATCACATATTATGATCAATGTACTCACCATAATGTCATACGGTTACCATAACTAAATCAATATCACATATAATCAATGTACTCAACATAATGTCATATGGTTATCATAGCTAAATCCATATCACATATGATCAATGTACTCACCATAATGTCATATGGTTATCATAACTAAATCCATATCACATATAATCAATGTACTCACCTTTAGAAACACGTCTTGTCTTTACAACTGCTTGACTCACAATAACTTTAGTACAAAATGGCTGTTTAGACAAATGATTTCGGAAATTTCCGTTTATCTGAGTGTGAGTAAAACTAGACGTGGCTCAAACCTATAAATAGATCAAGGAAATATGCAACAAATACATTTCCCAATTAAAGTAACTCTCTAGTCCAAACGGTTTTCAAATTTAATTCCAAACTGTACAGCGTAATTGAGTAGGTCCGGCGCTAGGATGGTAAATGGCTGTCACTAGAATGGTGTGGGGCTGGCACTAGGATGGTATGGGGCCAGCGCTATGATGTGTGGGGCCGACATTTGGATGTGTGGGACCGGCATTAGGATGTGTGGGGCCGGCGCTAGGATGGTAAATGGCTGTTACTAGGATTGAGCAAACCTTGATGTTATTGTATTTACACTATACACTGCAAGATAAAACATAAGAGACTTGAATAGTCATTCTGGGTCTTACTCTACTGGTCGCAAATGGATGGTCATTCTGGGTCTTACTCTACTGGTCGCAAATGGATGGTCATTATGGGTCTTACTCTACTGGTCACAAATGGATGGTCATTCTGGGTATTACTCTACTTGTCACAAATGAATGGTCATTCTGGGTCTTACTCTACTGGTCACAAATGGATGGTCATTCTGGGTATTACTCTACTGGTCACAAACGGATGGTCATTCTGGGTCTTACTCTACTGGTCACAAATGGATGGTCATTCTGGGTATTACTCTACTGGTCACAAATGAACACGTCATACTGATTATTTCTACCTAAATATTTTTTTATTATTTTTTTAAAAAATATATTTTGTATTTGATTGTTTCTTTGTTATATGTTATATGTTCATTTGTTATTGTATATTTTAATGTAATATGTTATCGTTTGTATTTTTGTATGTTATATTTATCAATTACTGGCAAATATTGCAATATACCAGGCAAGTCCGACATTGATTTTGATAAATCTTCTAAATCATTATAAAAACAATTTTTAAAAATTAAATGGACCCATACAAAACATGTTGATAAAGAAACTAAAACATTTTTTTGTAAAATCTCCTATAAAAAGATGCAATTATAATAACATTTTGTCATCCAGCGTGTTCCATTTAACAATTTTTCTTTAAAAATTTAAAATTTAGGTATTGCTTTGTATCCCTTTAAAGAAATATTAAAATGCTGTGATTTCTTTTCAATCCCGTTGGACCTGGCGGCCTCCTGAGCAAAATTGAAGAAGAATGACTTTGCATCAAGATTTTGTGTTGAACTACTAAACGAGATTCATAAGTCTTACACTGCACGACGATCAAAGAGAGACAAACAGGACAAAAGATATGAAATCCAAACATAAGTTATTAATATCAGCGGTGTTTTTTGTGTGTTTTTTTTTGGCAAACTGATAATTGATATAATAAGATAATATATCCTTGGCCTTCAAATTATGTCTTCATCAATATTCCCGTAGCAGGCTGTAAAAAACCGAAAGCTGCTTTCGCTCTGGCTATAGCCACTTTCGTTATGTGCACGGGAAAAATAAAGTTGTGTTGTGTATAAAAATACATTAAACGTTTATTCATTTTTTAAATAGATACAATTTCATTTTTTATACTGTTTTCTCCAATATTGAAAATATGATATCCATATGAAATGTCCATTCGTATTTTATAATAAATCAATATATATTGGTATATAACGGCTAGAACTCTGTAAGTAGATCCATTTAATAACCAACAAGTATATTTCTTAATGAATGTAAATGTATACTACAAAAGGTCTTCGTAAACGAATGTCCAATAATGTTGAGGCTAAACGAAGCCGTGACCACAAGTTTACTACGTGGCCTTTGATACATCTCATGTATATGCTTGAACGATATGGCTTAAAGTACGTGCAGACTCATACTGGGTCTCAGTGGCGTAGCTAGGTGGTGCGGGAGTTACAAGACATTAAAAGAGGACGCACTGCCTCATGAGCCATATGTTACCACAATAGAAGACTACAGTGGGATGTTCACTTTTTTTAAATTAGCCTTTATTATGATCATACACTAGTGAAGCAATCGAGAAGACGTGACAATCAACGAGTTCATCCGTTTTGTTTACGTTAATAGCCATTGTATCTTTCTTTTATAAACACTTTTTAAATGTATATCATTAAGATTTTAGGATGAGTCGAATTGTGTCTATATTTTATAAATTTTTTAGTAAATTTGCGCATGATAGGCAATGCAACATAATGTCACATACTTTTCCTAACTAAGTCAACGTCACAAATAATCAATGTTCTCACCTATGGATGGATACACGTCTTGTCTTTAGAACTGCTCACCTACAAATAGCTAACAACGTGGCTGATAAGACAAGTAATTTTGGAAATTTCCGTCATTCTGACTCATGTGTGAAAACTTGTCGTGGGTCAAATCTATTAATAGATCAAGGAAATCCAACAACCAACACGTTTCTTTTTTCAAGTAACAGTACAGTAGAGATGGTCTTTTAAATGTACTTCTAAGTATGTACAATCTAATCATGGCCGGTACTAAGTAGTGGTTGCATTCCGGAATGTAAACATTTAAAGAGAATGATGTACATATCAGACTGATTTGATTTAATCAATACATTTTTGTTCATGACCAAGTTGGTAGAATCAAAACATTAAACCTAAATATGAAAAGAATATGAAACTATTGGAAACAAAGACATCAGTTTGGTATTATTTTTGAAAGCTAACGAAAATATCTCAGCAAAATGCATTAGATGAATCAAGATAATTAAACATTAGGAAGTACAACTCTAGGCCATCCCACTCAGTTCAAGTGTGCACATTCCAATGACTACTTTGACGTACTTTTAATAATAATAAGAAGAATTGGTGGTCTTATATAGCGAGGTACTCAAGCCTAGGGCTGGGCTCACCACGCTGTACATAAAAAAATTATCAAAAGAGACATAATTATGACATTAAAATAAAATGCATTTATGAAATAAAGAACAACATGGAACCATTAAAAAACAAAAACAACAAATGCATATTCACCCACTCCACCCCAGAACTTTTACAAGGCAAACCATGGACGGCAGCCAGCAAGATCGTTTATCGGTCAGAGGGGAATCAGTCAGGGTAGTATAGTTTAAAGAGATGTAAAAATCAAGCAGGAAAACGAAATGGCATCTATTCAAAATTGTGGATTCGGTTTATCCCATATGGAGAGAACGTACCAGATCGTGTTATTAATTTATTCCTAATATATATCCTACATGTTGTGTTTCTAGTAAACAGTATACCAGTAACTGCGATGTCTGGGATTCCATCATGGTTAGGGCTATTGAAATGTTTGGAGACCGAACAGTGATATTGTTTTTTTAATGTTATAGAGGTGTTCTCTGAACCGGTCTCCAAAGGGACGACATGTCTCTATTTATAATTTACCGCAATTTTTGTAAATGATGTTGTCAATCACGTTGCGACTTGTGCAGGTAAAGCCATCTTTTATTTTTAATATTTCCAGAGGGACAATGATATTATCAACCTCAATCACATAAGGACATGTGTTGCAACGGCTACCGTTGGCTTCTATCTAGCATGTCCCTAAGGCTGTTCTTCCTACGTAAAGCGAAAGAGGAGGTTTTCTAAAAATCTCATTGTTGACCTGGTCTGCCATAAGAATTGAGCGGTTTTTTGAACCAGAAAACGAGCTTTACGTTTATGGGGTGAAAAGTTAAAATAAATTTAGACTTATCCCTAGCGTCAGAATGAGTTGCTTCAAAAGATATCTATTGATTGACTAAGTGTTATTCTTCCACCAGTGTGGAGTCAAAGCAGGTGATCTCTTCATTAAGCAACTTTTTAAAACATTAGCGTGCAAAATTAAGTTGCCAAACATTTAACACGCCATCATTTTAATGATTGCATTATTTCAATGTGGACAACGTTTAGAAGAACAAAACTAATTTTAATATTTAATTAATAACAATAAAAGTTCAGAATTTTTTTTTTTTCGTTTGATTTAAGTCTGAAGTTGAACATGTGTGTTATTGTTAAAAGCTTATAAAACATCAAAGTGATATTTTTTTATCTGAATGTTTTTATTTCATTAATTAATCCTCACCTGTAATCTCGAATCATAACTAAAAATTATCTAAATGTGCAGCGAAGAAGACCCAGAGACAGACTACAACACTGGCCTCAGAGTCATTTTAGACAAACATGCAACCAAACGCAAATTACAGAAGTCTGGCTTTACTGTGAACCGAAAAAACTTTGTTGATCACAAGAGACGATCTAAGAAGTTGGTCCTTGCAGCTGGGACCGAATATTTCAGTCACCATATTGTAGATTGTACTCAAGCATGGGCTTACTTCGTATTGTGGGTCAGCCGACCGGTAAACAGATAAACACTTGACACATAGCATTTCATTAGGCGAGCTGCTAGACACTCTAAATGAGTTCTTTATTACTAAAGTTATGAAGAGCAGAGTGAGACTTGACATTTCTTAACGTTGGATGCAACAAATAGACTAATGTCTGCATTCGTGCTATCACATATGGGATACTGCAATGATTTCATGGTGGGTTTTTTGCTACCCTCCTGGATAAAATTTAAAAAGTACAGAATAATGCGGTTCACATTGTTCTTCGCAAACGCACTTTTGATAATGTTGCTGCCGGTATGCGTTTGTATCATAGAGTACACAATTGCAAACTTTATGAACCGCTGCTTGCATGACCTGGCGCCGTCCTATCTCAAGTCAAACATGGCACCTTATGGACCAACTAGAAAACTCTGCTCATTCGATGGTGGCAAACTTTTCACACCACACCGCGTATTCGCATAGATACTTAAGGAAGGCGCACTTTTGCAATTACTGGCCCAACAATTCGGAAAAACCTTCCTGTCGTTCTCAGAAAGAGCCAGACACTCGAGTCCTTCAATTTCGATTTGATAACAAATCTATTTCGCAAACACCTGCTAGGGTTATGTTGTGTACCAACTTTTCCAGCTAACTATTATCTCCTAGAAGTATATTGGCTTGTCTTGTTTATGGTTATTAGGAATGAAAAACTTAATAATTTTGCGTTTTGTAATTCCATTTGGTAAACGATATATTGTTTCATTTATCTTTAAAAACGGTTGACTTTATATCATGGTTTGAGCCTTTGAGGATTAAGTGTGATTTCCGAATAAACTAAATTAGAATTATCATTATTAAATATTTAAAAAAATATCCAACATATTGGGATTGCGGTTTTCGTAAACTTTATTTTCAAAATACCGGTTTTGTGACCCCTAATTTATACATTGTACCGACCTGATTACACCTGGATTAGTGTTAAACTAGATGTAAGCTCTTAAAAACGTAGTTTCAAGCGTAGCATCCGTTTCTAAATATGTATGAAAATGTTTGTACGTCGTCACACCTTGGCAAATGTTGTTAATGTCTCACAGCAATGGAAAATATTAGAATAATTGGCTTAATGGGAAGAATAAAATAGATGGCTTTGATTATTATCTTTAAAAATAAATGTTTTATTATTTCATTTTGAAAGAAAGCAATAGATTATACGTATATGAAAATGTTATATTAATTGTAAAACGTAAATGATATAACTGAAATTCATTGAGATGTTTTTTTCAAATATGAAGTTATTTGTGATTAAAAAAGAAAATAAATATATTATTTTCCAATTCATTTTTTTTTTACTCGATAAAAGTCTTTATGAACTTGTATGAAGGAATTATTTGCCCCACTTCAAAATGTTCCTTTAAAAAAACATGTATTCTCATGTAAAAGTTAATTGCAATCAGATATATTTAAACAGTATAAAATAATAGCTAAATAACACACATTATTTAAAATAATGGGGACGGTGTCTTATAAATAAAGAAGGAATAAAAGGAAAAAGATATATTAAAAAGTTAGAAATGATATGTGTCACGAGCTTCTTCACGTTAAGTGACGCTTGGGCCTAAATTATACAATTTTTCTGACACAACCTTGTTTTTTTCAAAACAAGGAAAAAAACAATAAATATAAAATAAACAAAGAAGTCTTCAATTAACTTAAAATAGCTAAGACTGATTTATTTTATAAAACGTGTTGTAACTGACATGAAACACAATGCATACACCAAAGCATATGATGTAATGTAATGGTTAATTTTGTGAAAACATACACTAAGACACTTATACTGGTTGTCATTTAACCTCAATCATTCAAGCACATCTGCTGACTACGACTGCACGATACAGGCACTTTAGTTGATGACTCCCTCGACACTTCACGGACTCTAATGGTGGAGTCTCTTGGGACAGTCTTCGGTGTAGCGTCTCGTCGCTGCTCTGTATGGAACTATGCACATTCGTCTACTGTTCTTCAAACGTGGCTGTGGTCAGTGATTGTCCACAAACCGGTGTTGCTATATGCATGCCCATCCGCTTTCCCATGCTACCCTAATACTAATTATTCCCTGGCCCCATCCTTGTCCCTCTCACGATTCTAATTATACACTGGCACTATCTAGTCCATTCCCGCATAGCTTGAACGCAAAGGTCGATGGTCACTAAATCAATGGCTGCCATCAGTGCCCACAAAGTGACGACTCTACCTGGACGACTCCTAACGGTGTTGCATCGCGATAAATCTTTTAAAATAACTTAATAATTATTCCCCCAACCCTGTGTGAGAATGGCCGCAGGAGACGTGATCTGGACCCTGGCTAGCCACTTGCACCTTCCCCCACCCTAACTGACCCTCTACAACGACCCTGCTGACCCTGTTGACCGACGCCTTCTCTCGACTCACTATGGCCGACCTTGGCTAATAGTCACTCTGCGACAATGTCTAATTGATAAAATTTTTGTATTAAGAGATGTCTATTTTATAACAGGTTTGTACACAGAGATGTTTATTTCATATCATATTTGTACTAAGTGATGTCTTTTTAAAACATGTTTGTAATAGGAAATGTTTATTTTATAACGACATGTTTCTACTATATGTATTCTGTCTCAAATTTTTTTCCTCTCACAGCTCCACCACAAGGCATTCGAAGGCATGGACATGGATCTGAATCAGTTTCTAGATCTGTTTCTGGATCTGAATCTTTATCTGGATCTGGATCTAGACCTGGATTTAAGCCTAGTAAGTAAAAATTACATTAAATTTAAATAATTGACATTCTTTGGGCTAAAGTCGAAAAATATCCAAATATGTTATAGTATAATAAGTCATTTTTTCTAATTAAAGAACTGATTTATAAACATGTATCCTTAAAGAACCTGCGGTCTTCGACATAGACCGTACTGAAAATTCCCCATTATGGATGAACACAGAAAAAATTCTTAAGGCGGGCGCTCTTTTGAAGCGATTGCTCTAAAATTATATTGCCTCAATCTTTAAGGGGAGTTGAACATTATAAAAGTCATTTAAGAAACGTTTAAAGACATTTTCGTTTAAATAGATGTAAGAAAACAAGAGCGCAGTGAGCTTGCTAAAGTAACATGGATATTAGTGCTATATAAATATCCAATCAATTAATCAATCAATTAAGGACGTATATCGAAGTACCACTATATAATAAGTTAATAATAATAAAAGTTACCTATACAAGTATGTGGTCTGGGTAACAACTATTTAATTGTATAATAGGATACCATTTTAAATCTGTGGTTTGTGTAACAACTATAATAATAGTGTAATAAGTTACCCATTTATATATGTGGTCTATTTTATATATTTTTTTCCCAAATAGCATGTACTCTCAACGAATAAAATCTGAAATTGTTTTAAAAATTTGACTATTTGGAGAAGAGTTACTACTTTTCACACAAACCAGAGGCTGATGATACAGCATCTGTCGCTGTGTGTAAACCTCTCCCTCCATTTCCTCCTTCTTCTATATCTATTGGCAACTCTGACATCACACTCTCTCCCTCTGCCAGAAACCTTGGAGTCACGCTTACAGACACCCTCTCCATGGACAAACATGTCACGAATATATGCAGATCAGCATATAACGAAATTAGAAAAATCTGCACCATTAGACACCTCCTCTCCTTTGATGCCACAAAAACTCTCGTCTCTTCACTCATTCTTTCAAAATTTGACTACTGTAATACTCTTTTCGCAGGCATTCCTCAACACCACAATATCCTCTCGCATCAAGTACAAGTCTGCCAATCTATGCTTCAACTCGTTCACTGACCCCCACTTTCCTGTCAATCTCTCTGAATTGTTGCTTCCTTACATCCCCAAAAGACAACTACGTTCTTCCATTGACAATAGAACCCTCTCAATCCCAAGAATCAAAACTAAGACCATCGGTGAACGCTCCTTCTACTTCCATGGGCCCACGTTCTGGAACCAGCTCCCCTTCCACATCCGTCATTGTGAAACCTCGTCCATTTTCAAAAACTCCCTTAAAAATCATCTGTTTAGGTCCGCCTATGACCTGTGATTCACCCTCCTTGCCCTGCCTCATTTTCTGTCTCGGGTTGATCCTGAAGTATAGGCCAAAACGTGTCAATCGTTTTATAGCCATTTTAATTGTTTCTATAGTATAGTAGTTACTATCCTAGTGTCTCATTTTTATTTTACTTAGTTTACATGTTTTTAATAATTGTAAAGCGCTTAGAGTTTTATGGTAAGCGCTATATAAAAATGCCTAAATAAATAAATCATTGTGTGGATACCTCGTCGAGGTGGACGATAAGTCGGAAGAAGAAACAATCGTCAAAATTGTATCACCAAATAATGTCACAGTACTACTAGTTGTAGGGACAGGCCAAAAGTGTATCACCAAATAATGTCACAGTAGTACTAGTTACAGGGACAGGCCAAAAGTGTATCACCAAATAATGTCACAGTACTACTAGTTGCAGGGACAGGCCAAAAGTGTATCACAAAATAATGTCACAGTAGTACTAGTTGCAGGGACAGGCCAAAAGTGTATCACAAAATAATGTCACAGTAGTACTAGTTGCAGGGACAGGCCAAAGTGTATCACAAAATAATGTCACAGTAGTACTAGTTGCAGGGCCAGGCCAAAAGTGTATCACAAAATAATGTCACAGTACTACTAGTTGCAGGGACAGGCCAAAAGTGTATCACAAAATAATGTCAAAGTAGTACTAGTTGCAGGGACAGGCCAAAAGTGTATCACAAAATAATGTCAAAGTAGTACTAGTTGCAGGGACAGGCCAAAATTGTATCACAAAATAATGTCACAGTAGTACTAGTTGCAGGGACAGGCCAAAAGTGTATCACAAAATAATGTCACAGTAGTACTAGTTGCAGGGACAGGCCAAAAGTGTATCACCAAATAATGTCACAGTAGTACTAGTTGCAGGGACAGGCCAAAAGTGTATCACCAAATAATGTCACCGTACTACTAGTTGCAGGGACAGGCCAAAAGTGTATCACCAAATAATGTCACAGTACTACTAGTTGCAGGGACAGGCCAAAAGTGTATCACCAAATAATGTCACAGTAGTACTAGTTGCAGGGACAGGCCAAAAGTGTATCACCAAATAATGTCACAGTAGTACTAGTTGCAGGGACAGGCCAAAAGTGTATCACCAAATAATGTCACAGTAGTACTAGTTGCAGGGACAGGCCAAACGCGTATCACAAAATAAGGTCGCTGTAGTACCAGTTACAGCGACACGCCAAAAGAGTATCACACAATAAGGTCGCAGTAGTACGCAGAGACAGACAAGTTTGGGGATAACATTTGGGAGTTTGAATAAACAACAGAGAAAGAATTACATCAACTTGTGCCAAAGATAGACCGAAAAAAATTGAGGACGACGAGAACAATTCATGGCCTTTCATGAGGAGGACAAATGCACACACAATGTCTAATGAATTCTTTTACAAAGGCTTACATATGTGAATCAGCTTAAAATCAAATCAAATACATCTCATTATGTTAATTTAAAATTGATTTTCAAATGATTCGATCAGGTTTTTAAATCCTCATATAAACAAAACTTTGATTTAGTTTTTGTTAGATAACACATTTCTAGTACATCATGCAGTTGTTAACACACAATACTGAAAATTGTTTTGGTGCTGACACTTATTTTTTTTTTTTTTTTCAAATTTCATAAGAGCATTTTTAAAAAAATAAAACATGTTTTATATCATCAAAGATGTACGAATTATTTGTATGAAACACATATGCATAAAGTAAAATAATGATAGTTAAGTTGTATTTACACTCGTTTGTTTGTATGTTTACTGAATTGTCTCGCTGTCTTATTATGAATATTTAATTGTTATTCTTGATTAATTTTTTTGGAGTGATTCTCAATGCAAAATGGAAATGGGATACCCTTATTGTGTTATATTTTGATTGGTTTTCTCTGTTCCGGGGTCAACAAAGTGTAAATTTTCTGGTTGTATAATTAAAATGTTTTAAAATAGTGATTAATGAGTTAATTCTAATTGTGTGTAATTAGAAAATGTGTTGTCTTGTGAGTTCTCTAATTAGCGGTCTTGTATTTTTAAAATTGTATATTTTGAGGGCATATTAGGCTCCCAGTGAGTATTATGGTATGGCTGTTGTATTTATCTTGTGTGGTTCTAATTGTCTGGGGTCACTAGTAAAAGAGGTGGGTTTTTTTGGTGTTTTTTTTAATACGTATCCTTGTAGGATAATGTTTGCCTCCCATATGGCAAACATCAGAGTAAAAAGTTTATTTCCTAAAATATCATTAAAAAAAAATTGTTTCGGTATTTTAAATAGCATGTACAAAATATTCAGATGAATGACCAGTTATCATTAAATAGAGAAATAAGTATATATACTCCACAAAGTTAAGTTATCTCCCATGTAATGTTCACAAGATATACCAATGATATCCAGAGCCCAACAAACACCGTTCCAATCAATAACTTTGATCATGATACCAACATCGTTGACTTAAAATCTGAAAAGAAAAGCTTTTAATGCAATTAATGTACAAGCTTTATCAGTTGCTGCCTTGAAAATTATCTTCAACTTAAAGTAAATAAAGAAACGTTGTCGATTTCCGGAGGTTAAGTCAGCCATTGCAGATCTTACAATACATATAAAATGATAAAGCAAGAAGAGACATATCAATGACCAGGTGGCACCATTAACAATAAGCTGACATGACGTGAATGAAAGAGTAGAACAAGGTTTGTTAAGTTGGAATTAATAGACAGGGCAATACGATTGGAACTTGTCCACATAGAGCGTTCCCTCAGCAAACAAGACAGATACAAATAAGACAAGGAACAGAGAATAGTAGAAAACTTTAGAGATCTCCTTAGTTGTTGCCGGAAGTAGGACTACAGGAAGTAATTGACTATAAATATTGTAACTGTGGAAAAATAAGGTAAGGTAGAGAATCTTAAAATACCAAAATTTTTAGAACATAAATTATAAGGTATAAGAGAAAAAAAGGAATTACAAAATACAAGGAACCTGAGAAACTTTAGTTAGAGAGTATTTGATTCAGACCATACGGAGATTTTATTTATTTATTTAGGCATTTTTATATAGAGCTTATCATAAAGCTCTAAGCGCTTTACAATTATTAAAACATGTAAACTAAGTAAATACAAATGAGACACTAGGATAGTAACTACTATTCTATAGAAACAATGAAAATGGCTATAAAAAGAGGACACTTTGACACTTCAGGATTAAACCTGAATACCGAAAAGCTGAATAACTGTGTACTCCATTTTCCGGTGTGTTTGTGCAAGAAATTAGTCCCTTAAAGATTATAGTTAGCCAAAGGAATAATAGATACATACAATGCACTTTAATGTTGCTCTCTGTGGTAAAGTGAAGAGTCTCGTTAAAGTTTACTTGTTCAATATCCCAAAGATGTTCTGTGAACCTAATTGACAATCTTCTCCCTGTTTCGCCTATATACCAAAATGATATTTACTACACAATCACATATATCTCATTATGACTAACGTATTTGAAAACCTCTTTGGTGATAACGGTACCTTCAGGGAGGCTAGAGTTTTTAGTTTAGAGTTTAAAGAGAAAAGTCCTACATAGGATTCTTGTGTATACTTAAGTCCCAACCTAAGACTGGTCATTTCAAAGGCGACTATGAACCAGACTGTCAACTAGATTTTTGTCCCAAGATCACAAGAAATTTACATCATTATCACATTTGTGTTCATAGGAAAGTAAAAGCAACAAGTGAAACAAGAAACAAAAACAAATATTTCTTTAGAAAATTATAAAAATTATAAAACACTTAGCCGTGCATGACTTACGATTCATCAAAATAGACACAAAAATTCAGGTCTATTTCTGTTAGAAATGATGTAATTTCATTTTACAATGCCATAACGTAAATGGCGTATTTAATATTAAAAATGCCTTCATAAATATAACCACATATTTTTTAAACATCTAATATGCACCCCTACATCCTTTACCCTACTGAGACACTACACTTGCACTTTTTACCCTACTTAGATAATACACTCACGCCTTTTGTTCTACTTAGACACTACACTCACGCTTTTATTCCACTTTAATACTACACTTACGCCTTTTATCTTACATAGACAAATACGTTTTTTTAACGCTTCATTTTAAAACTCCTAATCCATTATCATAAATTAAGACTTCTCGTCTAAAACCTTACCATTATTTTAAGAAATTTCAAACTTTTGCTTTCACAGTTCACCCATCATCCACACTTCACATTACTTCCACAGTTTACCCTTCATACACCCCTTACCTTTACTTCCACAATTCACCCTTCATCCACCACTTTCTTTTACTTCCTCACTTCACTCTTTATCAAGCCTTTCCATTTACTTCCACAGTTTATCTGTCATCCACCCCTTCCCTTTACTGCTACAGTTCACCCTTCCTCAAACACTTTCCTTTACTTCCGCAGTTCACCCTTTATCCACCCCCTCCATTTTCTTCCTCACTTCACTCTTCTTCTTCTTCTTCTATATCTTAAGGGCCCACGATCAATTTATTGATCATTTTGGCTCCTATGCATGTAGACTGGATTTGAAATGTTTCTGTGTTGATGGTGTTGATGAGGAAATCATGCACTCTTTATCCAGCCTTACTTCCACAGTTCACACATCCACCCTTTCCCTTTACTTCCACCTTTCACACTTCATCTACTACTTCCCTTTACTCCAGATTTCTGCAAAATTTTCACCTGCAAACTGGAAGTTTGTTCTTTCCATATCCTCATTGATTGTTCTGCCCTTCGAATCAAGGTGACTGCCATAATGTTCTTGTGGCAATATGACACCAGACAGCTCTCTGCTCAACGGAGCCATTCGACGTTCCACGCGATTAAAAGCACTTCTTCCCGGTGCATTGGTTGCAATGAATATGGCATCTAGATTATTTTTAGCGAAGTGATGGATTGCAACTTCAATGACTTTTTGATAGCGAGGATTTTCGTCTGGCCCTCCATCCACTGTAAAAACAATAGGCTTGATCACCTTGTCTCTTTCATCTCTTGTTATTGCATCAAATTCATCCAAAGCCAATAGTCTTTCAAAGTCTAAGCCATGAGCAAGAGCAGAAGATGAAGAATGCTTCCCTGGTCGTTTTGCATCGTATGTTGGACCCGAATAGCTTACAACTTCCGGTTTTCTTAGTCCATCTTTTTCAATGCGAATTCCAGCATAAACTGATGGAATAAGTTTGTGTTTGTCTGCAACGACCAAATCATGGTCTGGTAAACAGACTCGATATTCCACATGCCTTAGCAATGGTGCCTGTTTAGTCGCTGCGGTCAATCCTATTGGAACTCGTGCTTTATCATCCTAGCTAATGAAGCATACTTCGTTAGGTCCTAGCACTGATGATATAAGTGCGGTAAAATATACATAGGAGAGACAGGTCGTCGCATTGGGGACCGTTTCAGAGAGCACCTCTATAACATAAATAAACACGCTCTCTGTCCGGTCTCCAAACATTTCAATAGCCCTAACCATAATGGTATCTCAGATATTGTAGTTACTGGTATACTCTATGCTAGTAACACTGCAGATAGAATCTATATGGAGAACAAATTAATAAATAGATTGGGTACGTTGTCTCCATATGGATTGAACCAAATCCACAATTTTACGTAGCTGCCATGTCTTTTTCCTGTTTGGTTTTTACAATTATGTTAAAATCACTTCCTTTCTACTACTCTTTATTTTGTTTTTGTCTGGTTTAGCGCCCTCTCCTATATTTTTTTTCTGTTTTAGGTAGGATATTTATATTGATATTATGTAAATTTAATTTATACTTACTTAAATGTGTTTTGTTTGTTTGTACTGATGAAGGCATGTGCCGAAATGTTTAATTGTGTATATTGTATAATTATTATTAAAGCGTAACTCATATTGTTCTATTGACACAATTTGTTCGTGTCTTATTAATGTGATATTTCTTCTAAATGTCTCAATGTGGCTGTGCAGAACTTTCCATCGATATGTTTTGAGTGGGAATCGTTATGAGATCGGATTAGCTTGACTGGTACTGTGGAAACGTGTCTTTTCCCTTTCTAATGTCGAACTTCGTCTTGGCAACAATCGAGTGTAAACGGGGCTTCGGCTGACATGGAATCCATCAGTGTTAAGTTGCTCTGTCAATTGGTCTTATGTTCTAATACTCCTGTAAATGTCACTTTGTCGTTTTTCATGTGCAGCCGACTCATGTAAAGTGATGTCTGTTAGGGACTTGAGTGTATAGTGTGATTGCGTGTTGGTTTGAGATTATGTGTGTTGTTTTATCTATTATTCTTAGTATCTTGTGACGTATTGTGTGGAAAGGGATATGACGTATTAGTATGGTAGATGGTGGTAGAGTGTTGTTCTTTGAGTACGGTAATGGCAGTTGAGGACTTAGTTTGATTAATAAAGATATTTCATACAAGAATTATAGTTGTGAAGTGCATATAATAAACCCCTAGACAACGAAGCCAACGAACCTATTAAGTAAGAATAGGTTTGTAACAATGTCGACAATTGCTTTGAGAAACAATAGTTGATCAATTTTTATTGCATGACGACTCGTTTTTTTCTCTTATTTTCAAAGCATTGCTGAGTTCAGGGTTCTCTGCACAAATCCTTGCAATCGTTTCTTTCTTTCTCAACCTTGATTTTTGCTGTCTTTCTTGTTCCCTTCGTTTCTTATTAAATTGCTTCTCCAATTCATCTACTTTTCTCTTCCTTTCCAACAGTTCTGTTTCTTGATCTTTTGTGCTAAGACCACTGTCTTTTCATTTATATAATCCAACCATGTCGCTTTTTATCAAACCAATTTCAACTTTGAGTTCATCTTGAACTTTTGGTTTATATTTTCGGACATCTTCAGTCTTGGATTTAGAGAATGTAGATGGATTTCTTTCCACACTTCCACATGCATGTTCCTCGACAAGTGATGATTTTGTTGGAACATCTGGCACAATTGATGTATGAAGCAAAGCGCCTGGTTTCAATGCTTGTTTCGCTCAGAAACTCATTAACATTCCTTTTTTCTGCTTTGCAATTGAATCAAATTCTTTTAAAAGTGATTCTACTTTCTATTCCATTTTCTCACATACATTATCATCAGACTTTATTCTTTTCCATGTCTCATTAACTTGTTTTTGGCAATCTGCTTTACTCGTGGTTGAGTGTGCTTTAACATAAGCAGTAGAATGTGATGTATACAAGTTTCCTTTCTACATGAAGAGATTTTTCAAATATGAACTGAGTGTAGTCAAATTCGAACGACAGAGCTGTTCGGACAATAGGACATATATATATATATATATACTATACCCAGTACACAAAATAAAGATTAAAAAGGTTTACAAATATTCATACCCCCTTCCCATTCCGCACCTTGTCAACGTAAAGGGCTATCCAAATATTACATATAGAGCCACTGTCACTTGAACTTTTGTGAAATCCATGAACTCTGATTAGGCCTATAATTATTAGTAAGGTTATAACAATATCCCCACAATATTTGGCAGTCTGTGTACACTCATACTAATGCTTTGTTTTCATAAGGAGATCGCTGTAGCAGTATAATTTAACATGCCATAGAAATAACACACTGTAGTCTAGTAATACGTCTTTCCGTGCGGGTGGCGGAATTATTTTTCTCGACAGAATCAACCTTACCCCACCCTCATTAATGGGAGATACAAAATGGTGCGGTCCCCTATCCAATAGGCGCCTGACAATTCTTTCTGTTAACATCTTATATCCTAATAACTACCACAAGCTGTAGAAACACAAGTGTGTGTGTGGATCGGGGGGGGGGGTAGTAGGAGTAGTGATTCTAAACTTTTTTGTAAGATCCGTTGATGCTTTGCGAGATCTAAAAATATTTTTAAATACCGTTGACTAGATCTTATAAAATATATCCAAATCCACTGTTCCATATTTTTAAAAAAAAAAACATGTCTAGTTTGCTCAGTTTTCACTATAGCCGTGGTTCAGACGAACAAAATAATTATGTAACAAAACTACGTCACTCGCTTTGTAGCAGTCAAAGGGGATGGTGAGTGAAGCTGTGGCTAAGTCAAAGGGGATGGTGAGTGAAGCTGTGGCTAAGTCAAAGGGGATGGTGAGTGAAGCTGTGGCTAAGTCAAAGGGGATGGTGAGTGAAGCTGTGGCTAAGGCGACTAGTCTAAATATTACTGTTGACGCAGCTAGTTGGCTCACTGTGAAATAAAGCAACACTATAACAATCATCACCATTATTACTGTTCTTTGCGGTGATATTTTTATAACCTTTGACACTCCCACCAATCCCCCACCCATGCGTCTCGTGTGCCACAAATCTCCTTAATCAACAACCTCAACTCCCTTCTCAGTGCGTGAATAATTAAATGAAGGATTGTCCCAACTTAAAAATATAATTACAACCAATCGCTTTTCTCTGTCCATTCACTGCCAGATCTTTATTAGAAACTGCAACAACCGAAAAAAAAAATATATATTTAAAAAAAAAAGAAAATACTCAACTTTTTTTTTTACAGGGTATTTGAAAATCGTAGTTTTAATGGGTCTCGGCGGACACTCGTAAAAGACATCTAAAAATCGTACATTTTATACCAAAATCGTAAGAGTAACCAGTTCTGTTATACGTAAAAATTAAATTCCGAATTTCTGGCTCAGTGACAAAATTATGCAGCGGACAACATAAAAGTAATAATAGTTTTTTCCGGCATGACGAAAAAAATGCTATACATAAAACAAGGTTTCGCAACAGCATACTAGCGCTCCTAGCGAGAGGAATTGTGAACAATACATTCAGGAAATACGTATTTCATGCTATTTAGCCATACAATTAATTCAAATGTTTCCCAAAATTTTTGAAAATTATTTTTAAAGCTATTAAATTCAACTAAAGTTTTTCTTTTTAAACGATAAATAAAATTTAAAAAAAATAAATGCGTGACGTAACACATGGCCTGACCCCCCCCCTGTCACAAACTGTCACACTTTCTTAACCCCCTCCCCCCCCCCCGGGGAGTCGACGTACTTTACGGAAGACCCCTAGGTTATTATGTCATTTTAAAAGAAAAAAAAAATTTAAAAAAAATAAATGCGTGACGTAACAAATGGCCCGCCCCCCCCCCCGTCACAAACTGTCACACTTTCTTAACCCCCCCCCCCCCCCCCCGGGGAGTCGACGTACTTTACGGAAGACCCCTAGGTTATTATGTCTGTGTGGTAATCTGTCCGAATTAACGAATCTCTAGACAGAGTGCAAAGAGGAGATCTCATACAAGAGATAACCCTACTAGTAAAGCATAAGTCGGGTAACAACAACACTCTATATATGTCATTTTCTGCTTAATTTTTTTTTCAAAATTTTAATTTCGGTCTCAAATTTCAAAGGACCATTTAAAAAACAAAACAAAAACAGGAAGACTGGTATTTTAAAATTAATTGTCATCAATTGTATGGGTTACTTTTATTTGTCAACTTATTTACAAACACACATACACATAAACACATGTAGTCACACTGATATTCATAGGTCATATTCTAGTAGTCACTTGAAAAAGGAAAGAAGCAGGTTAAAAACTTGTCTGTATGTTTGTATCACACAAATACCTACTAAAACGAATGCATACGAATAAATTAAACAAACATCAAGATAAAATATTGTTATTTTAAAAACTTTATTTTGATAAAAAGCAGTACAGAAAATTCATAGAAAAAATAATTAATATGCTAATCAAGCTTAAGGTTTGAAACGTTTTTTAACAATAAAATTTAAATATGATATACATATTTGTAATCTGTCGATTAAAAAAAAATGAATGACGAATCAATACTTTATTTCAAATACAATATTATATTCAATGAGTTAATATAGATGAGTAATAAATTTTAAATATATATATATTAAGAATAAACTTTTAGCATTTCCAAAATTACACATGAGGTATCCGGGCTCTTGGTACCTTTGGTAACTAGTTATATGTTTCACGAATATTGATTTTTAAATACTTATCTTACATTACTATTAGATTTTTCTGAAAATAATTATTTGAAATTTAAAAAAGGGCTATTATTATATTGGAGATGTGATGAGGATTTTGTTAAAGGTAAGTAACAATGTGTTTTTTTTAAATTTATTTTTGTGCTTGATTCTAGAGCCATAAAAAAGTATATTGAAACCCACTAAAGAAAACATACTTTCTATGCATCACTTGCATACAAAAATGTTGCCAAGATATTATTATATCGGAATATCATTTAATAAGGAAAAACTATTTTAGTAATGCTAATCACATTAAACTATAACATTGTTTATGTAAAATTCTATATTGTGCACATAAAAATTCATAATTGCTTACGTATCAACATGCACCATTAATTATTAAATATTACAAGGATTATTGTATTTTTGGGGATAAAATATGGGAAATATTTAATCAGGTATTAATTGTAAAAAAATGTAGAGTCAGAAAAAACTAATAGTTAATTTATTTGTATTCTATTTTATTTCAGTGCTTAAAATTTGTTCAGCCCATATTCATTTATTTATTAGTTGTTTAAAAATGGAAACATCGCTTTTCAGTCAAGAGACAAATAAGCGATAAACTTAGATAAAAATTGTAGATTAAAATTAAGATGTTCATTTTAAATGATAGTACAATAAATTCAATTGGTTAGAGGTAGAAAAATATAATTTTAAACAGTTAAAATTGATTTTTTGTATTTCTTTTTTTTTTTTCTTTTTTTTTTTAAATTTTAAAAGGATGGCTTTCAAACAGTTGTATAACCCAAACGAACTATCCTTTAATAGTGAAATTCCCAAAAAATATAGTACTTATAATTTTCCATAATCAAATTAAAGGAGATATTTCTCAAATAATATTACAAGTTAGGTTTAGAAATGAAAAGTTATATTCTTTAGTTTCAAATTAAAGATACAAATTTAAGTGTATAATTCAAGCTTCTTCTTGCTTATTACGAGACAAATAGGTCAAGTGTTTACAAATTATCAATCTATTTCTTTAAGCATGTCTTCAATAAATAAAAGAACATTCATTAATGGTTTTGGTAAATGTAATTTAAATATATTTTTACATAAATTATAGTAAGATATTACAGATAATACAAAATAACCAAAATAAAAATATGTAAGGCTTAAAAAAAGAAGCAAATACTGAAGCATAGAGTGGATATTGAATGAATAGAAATTCGGCTACTAAACGTAGCTAATTTATTATTGCAATATAGTTAAATTTTCATATATTCTTAATTATAAATCTTTATGACATTACAAGACGATAAAGACTATTATGAATTTTGATTTTCATAAAAGAGAACGTCTAATTTATCAATTTAATATTTTTATTGAAATCATAAGTCTTGTAAAGCATATTATTATTAGTACATTCTTATACTACTTAACTATATATTACATACACACACAAACATAAAATATCACGTGTAAACCAATTAACGTTATTTTAAATACAATAGTATTAGTATGTCGCCTATATTTATTTATTTCTTTTTTATTTGATGAGCAAGTAAAAAAAAATAAAATGGTTTCATTGAAATATTTCAATGTTATTAAATTAACAGAGGTTTAATTATTAGTTGTTTTTTTAATAAATTGTTTTCTGCATTTAAACACAGCCTTTGGCATATAAGGTAAAAGTAAGGATTGTGTTACCTGCGGCTGGCTGGCCCAAAGCTGGGCCTGAAATATTTAATATCGTTTCCTTGCATTGGATTAGTTTTCCTTTTTTTTTTTTTAAAACGTATATCTAGCTATCATCTTAATTTAATTATTTTATTTATAGTTAGTAGCATGTACTTTTTTTTTTTCACCTTCATTTTTTTACTCTGTTAGGCTTAAACACAATAAATACTTTTTTATTTTATTTTTTTAAAATTTTTTTTTTTTTTTTTTTTTTTTTTTTTTTTTTTTTTTAAAACGTATATCTAGCTATCATCTTAATTTAATTATTTTATTTATAGTTAGTAGCATGTACTTTTTTTTTTTCACCTTCATTTTTTTACTCTGTTAGGCATAAACACAATAAATACTTTTTTATTTTATTTTTTTAAAAATCTATTAGGAAGTTATAGTCTAATTTAATCTGACATAAATTAAAGCCTTATACACTAGAGTCATAAACAGTCAATAGATTAAGTTCAAATGTGCAAAGAAAAATTAAGATGACAATAGATTCATGTATAATGTTAACGTAGTGCCTAGCATATTAAATATATACTGGTTTCGTAAAATTAAGTATACAATGTTCTGAGTTAAAAAAAATAAATAGTTTATTTAATATCATCAAATAAAACAACTTTAAAAATGAATATAAATGTTTCATTTATTTATTTAAGCAATGCTTATCTAATTAAAATATTACACTAGTTATTTAAAATATGATATATGATACATAAGCAAGGGTTTTATTGTAACTAGTGATGCATAGGCCTATATTTTAATTGTGTAATTATGAAAACCAGACAGCAGAAGTAATTAAATTTAATGAGATTAAATACTAATTTAATTTCTATTGTTTATTGATATTTCACATTAATTTGTATGTCTCAATTCATTATTTTAGTGTTTTAATTATAGTTTTAAATAGTAAAGTAGGTCACAAATTGTGTTAAGATAGAAATACAAATAATTTATAGTAAAATATATATTTGTATTATTATACATACTAGTATTACTTATACTTTAAAATAAACAGTTATTAGCGAATGATAAAAGTTAAAATTTAACCAGCTAAAAGTAAAAACAATCATTTGAAAACATACAAGTTTTAGAAATTAAAAAATTTAAACAATTATTGAAAAAACGTAATATTAATATCATTTATGATTTTAACAAAATAATCATTTTAAGAGTGATTTTACATATATAGCATATTTTCTAAATAATTCATTATATTTCTAAAATTGAATTTAAGTACAATATTAAAGACATTATGGAATGGTTTATTAGTTATTGCGATTTTAGTTTTATTTAAAAATCGCTTTAATACAAATGTAAGTACCGGTAATACCAATAAAGAATATTTCAGATGTGTTCAAAAGATTTTTTTATAAAAAATTTAGAAAAAATATATAAACATATATAAATATATTATATATATATATACCTTTATATATTTATTTAATTTTTATAAATATTTAAATATAACTTTGCACTTTAAAAATTGGAGACATATTTGCGAAAATAATATGGCTAATAATTTCTTCGATATATATAAAATTAAATTATGACAACGTTTTTATAAGAAATTATTTACTTATGTTTGCTAGAAATAATCAAAAATTGTATTTATATAATGACATTAATATTTTTAGAACATTAGGTTGTTGCTTGGGTGGTACTTACTATACACATTGTAGTAAGTTCGGTAAGTCAATTAAAAACCAATATAATTGCTCTTTCACCATGTCATAAATTAGTCACATCAGCTATATATGCGGAAATTATTATGTATCTTTTGATAATAAGATAATACTAATAAATTATTTAATATAGATAACCTATCAATTAAAGCATAATAAAAAATCTGTAAGAAAACACAAACAATTTAAAAAGAGAGAAAAAAAAATTGTAAATTTATAAAATAAAAAAAATATCATTTGATTATTATAATAAATGATTAGACTGGTCATGTTAAACATAAAAAATTCGATCAGCGTTCCATGAACTCTTGTGCCTGATAGCAGGCTAGAAATAGGGACATTTGGATATGTAGATAATTGATTTATTTTAATCTCAAATTTCATATAAAATTAGAGCCCTTTATTGATAGCTTTAAAAAAAAAATGAACATTTGAATCACGGATTGTATTAATTTAAATTAGATGCCAATTGTAAATTTTTTTTTTTTAATTAATTTATATTAGAAACAATTATATCTTTAAATTCTAAAAATAGATATAAATCTTACGTTTACATCATTTGTGTAAATATTAAGCTATATACAGTCAAATTTTGAAACATTTAAGTTTATTGAGTAATAATCAAAACAATTTTTAAAGTAATTTCTATTTTTATATTAAATAACGTTTATAACATACACATTTATTAATAGACAAAAAGAACGCATTCTCCACAAAAAGTGATAAGAAATAATGTTATTCATAAAAAATCAAGTGTCTAGAGTAATTTTTTTTTACAATACACAAAAGAATTACTATTTGTATTTTTTTCCATGTATATATATATATATATATATATATGTAAAAAGATTATAACATTCACAGTTTGTTTAAATATAACAAAACACAAAGAAACAATTATAAAATAACTCAAAAAATAATTTTACATAAATAAATACTAAAAAAGCAAAAAGTTCAATAAAAATAAGTAGTTCATATTTTAAAATTACTAATTACATTAAACATTGGTTGATCTTACTCTTTTGCTGAGAAAACTCTAATAATTTTTTTTATGTGTTTTTTAAAGCATATGTTAACGTCGCTTACGATAACATGTCACGGAGACAAGAAACATAAAGACAACAGAGTACATACCGAAAACTTTTAAAAACGTTATTATTTTCTATCCTTACTTAATTTAGAAAAAAGGGACATAAATACCATGGACTTGTAAGTAAAAATACAAATTATAAAAGTTATTTAACATATCTTTTAGGGGAACTTATGGCGGTCTTCTATATAGAATGCTTTTATATATCCGAGTAATTAAAAAGGTGGCCGATTTTTCGCTAACTGTATAAAGGTACAAAAGAAAATATGGCAAGTCAAGATATGGTTATATCTAACAAATCATATTTTTGATAAACTCTATGAATATGTTATAAGATATTTAAACAATATCATATTAAAAAAGTTTGATTTATGATAAAAAATATTTGAAAGAAAAGACAATGAAATAAGGTGTCAAAACTGAGTCATTATTTATAAAAAAGTTCGTTTTTGAAGTTTTGTACTTTTGATATATTTTCTGAAATTCTCATGAGGTTTCACCAATATTTGATGGATGTACTCTGTTTTCAGGCTGATTATGTTTCATTTTGCTTTTTTCGTCTCCTGAAAAATAATAGTTACATGCTTTATGTGACTCATTGTTTTTAAATCAACTTCTATTTAAACCACTAGCTTTTGTGTTATTAACATGTTTAGCTTCTTCTAGTAGGTATAATCTTTCAAAATGTGTTATAATTTTTTTATTACAATGAAGTTTAAATTGCTTAAAGGTAAGAATATGACAAATTTAAAAAAAAAAAAAAAAAAAGAAAGAAAGCTTCTTCTTAATTTTTTCTTCTAGATTTTAATTACACCTTTATTAACATAAGCGAATTTTTCAAAAATACATATCCTTACAGACGTTCTACCTTCTAATCTGTCGGTTTTTGTGTTGTCCGTACAGAAAGTGTATTTGTTTATTTGCAGTTAAAGTTCAATCTTTTGCCCGTATTTAAAGCATGGACTGTGTTTAATTTCACGTAATATGACATCATTTGTTTCTAAATTTACTAATCACAATGGGTTCGCAAAAAAAGAAAGTTAATTTAAACTTTTTGTTATTTCTACTCATATCATTAACTTTTTATAGACATTTTAATTGTTTTAAAGTATTTTTTTTGGTGCTTATTGATTATTTCAAAAGATGAAAATAAATATTTATTTTAAAAATTCAACGAGAGCATGCTGAAATACAGAAAATGAACATAAATAATCAATGGAGAATTAAGCAAATGATTATTGAGTTTCCCAATAAGAAGTCTCTATAGAATTTGTAAAAAAAAAATGTAGACATTTGGATAGTATATAAGCTCACAACCTTACCATTTGAAAATTTAAATTAATCATTCGAAGTTTTTAAAATGCATTAAGCAACCACGCGTAGCACTGTTGCTTTGCTGTATGATCGAAATTTCTTAGCATTGCTGAGTTAAATATATATATTTATATATAGATACTTGTCGATTTTTGTTCCACTCTGATCCTAGCAGTGGGATCCGCTGTCTCCCCCGCCCCCTTTTTTTTTATTCATGTGAAATAAATCCACCTGTGTGTTAGTAGTGTCATTCAATCCCCATTAAGTATTCGTTTGAGATTGATATTGGAAAAATATTTATAAAGTTTCGAGATTATGTAACTAGAATTAAAAAAACAAACAAACATCGGGTATCGTTATCAGCTAACGTAATCTTAAAGACATCAAGTGTTCTAATAGGATCAAGAGATAGACGGGTTACTTCCTTGGAGAACATTTACATGGAACGCATGTGTACATTTTTATATATCATACTTTTAAAACATATCGCGTTATATTACTCTTATGAAATTGTATATTGTCTGTAATATTTTTTTTTTAAAGTACTAGAATGCAATAGTAGGCAGTAAAGAAAAAACAGGTGAAATAAATATACATTAATTTTTCATTTTTGACCTTGTTACGAACCTGATACTACCAAGGCCTATAGCTTCGTTGTCTATGGGTCAAAACTTACTTAATAAACCATTTATTTATAGATCAAATTATAATCGACACTTAAGCAGTGCTTTCGTTCGAAACCATTACAACATTAACAACGTCAACAATTTTTTTTAAAAATTAAATACTCTAACATTTATAATTATTATTTTTACATATCAATTGAGTAAATGAGGTTTCAAAAGGGTGGTACAGACTATAAAAACAAGAAAATGATGTTAAACGACGTTTGGGCGATAAAGGTTAGAAAAAATCAATAGAACCATTGTTACATTCGATATTTCAAAATTAGATTTAATTAAAATTTTATCCGATAAATATTCTTTGATAATAATGAAACATACCCTGTTTAGTAATTGGTTTTCCATCATTTTTTGGGGTCCCTGTTTGGGACATAATCTTTTGCATATTCTGAAGGACATCTTTTTTCGTTTTTTTGTCGTTTTCGTTTGCGGTTAGATTTTCTTTACTCGAACTTTCTAGGAAAAAAATGTAAAAGTTCGGTATAAAAATGCATTGTGTATCAACAATATGTTGTTTTTGTTTCTTTGCACATTAACTAATATGTTTTTTTTTGGCAGTGTTTTTTTTTTTTCTTTTTTTTTTTTTTTTTTTTTTTTTTTTTTTTTTTTTTTTTTTTTTTTTTTTTTTTTTTTTTTTTTTTTTTTTTTTTTTTTTTTTTTTTTTTTTTTTTTTTTTTTTTTTTTTTTTTTTTTTTTTTTTTTTTTTTTTTTTTTTTTTTTTTTTTTTTTTTTTTTTTTTTTTTTTTTTTTTTTTTTTTTTTGCTTTTTGTTTCTTTTCTTTTAATTTTTTTTATTTTTTATTATTGATATTTTTTGTTCTTTGCCTTTTTGCGATAATTCAGTAAAGTGTTTTGTATGTATCAAATACCTTATAGTTTCATTGATCTTGTTTGTTTAATGATGTTTAGTTTTATATCAAACATTCTACTTAAGCCATTATATAATATCTAAAATATATACAAACAAATATTAAAACAGAAAAGTAATTTTTTAAAATCATTAAATGATTTGAAAGGCTCTTTTGAAATACAATTAGATTTGTTTATTTAATGGAAGTTACTGGGGATTTTTTACTTCCGAAATCAATGTAGCATTTACATCTATGTGTTATAAAGTATATTTTAAAAAGTAATAAAGCCGTATTGCTTATAATATTATGCCTTATTATATGTTGCTTCATTTCTCGTCTATCAATGCTAGATAGTGTCAATAAATTGACAATATTCTCTATCTTGAAAAAGAACCAGGATTTATTCTAAAAACATTTTGGAAACATTTCGCTTTATTAAGAAACTTCAAAAAAATAATAAATCATATTTCTTAATTGTATTTTAAAAAAAATAAAAAATTAGTGCTCAGGTGATAAATAGTTTATTCTCAGAATTATATACATCTTTAAACTATAAGTAACTTTTAGAACAAAAATTTAACAATAAAGAGCTCTTTGTAATATCCTATAATCATTATGAAACCTTCAAAGTCTGCAAAAATGGTTTATTTTGTTTAGATATTGATCCAAAAGTTAAACATGCAAAATATAATGTAACTTAATGAAATATTTTCCAAGGATGTCCGAGAAACAAGGATTAAGCTGTGTTGTTTTGTTTTGTTTTTGTTGTTTGTTTTGTTTTGTTTGTTTTTTTAAGAGGAAGAGAAAATGGAGGATGCAAAATTTATTCAAACGCACTTTGATGATAATAATATTTTTTTCATACAGATAATATGTACAATAATAAAAATTAAAGATTAATTCATGTCACAAAGTTTAAGATGACACAGTTTTTGAGTGGAAGAAGACCTCATTTATCCACCGCTCAAAGCAAAAATTAAAGAAAAGGCAACGAAGCATTTGGTTAGAGAGAAAGTAATGTTAAATTCTTTCCGGAAACATATGTTGGTTTACGCTTTTTGTCATTCTTATATATTGTAGATCAATGTGTTTTAATGACATCGTTTATCTTTGGGCCTAACAACAAAATAATCTAAAAACAATGAAATTTTTAATTTCGTTAGTTAAGATACTTATAAACAGCTATTTATAACAGCAATCACTTGACTAAGCAGAAAATATTCTATATTAGACTTTTAGCGTGGGAAAGAAAGAAGATGCTTACTTTAAATTTGTTCTCGAATAAATTAAAATGCAAAAACATATATATATTTAAATTAAATACTCTAACATATATACATTTTTTACTTATTAATTGAGTAAAAGACGTTTAAAAAAGGTGGTACACACTATTACAAAAAGAAAGCTGATTATGTTAAATGACTTTGAGGCAATCAAGATGAGGACATAAGCAAGAGAAGCATTTTTACATTTGATATTTAAAAATTAGGTTTAATTAAAATAAATCCAATAAATATTCTTATGTTCTAAAAAAAAAAGTATCAAACATACCTGGATTACTACTTGGTTTTCGCCCCGTGCTTGTGGAAGGTTCGTTTATACCCGCTGCATTCGTAAATGTTGGAACAAAATTAAACATTGTAAAATATTTATGATGAATTTTCTGTTGTAAGACTAAAGAAATTACAGAAACAGCTAGTTGCATACCCTTTAATTTGTTTGTGAAATATTATTCATTGACATAACTTTAAATCGAATAAGAAGTAACAAGATATTCATCATTTTACTAGTAAAATTATTCAAAAAGTTACTTCAAATAAAATAATATATAATATGTATATATTTATTGGTGTATTTTACTATCTTTTAGTAATAAATAGATTATTAAATTTTTAGAGTTAAAATTAAACAATATCAGCACTCTTGAATATCCGCTAAACAAGTTTAAATCATTCAAAACTTGTAAAAATGACTCGTCTGTGTAGCTTTAGATCCAAAAGTAAAACAAGCAAATTAGAAAGTAAATTAATTAAATATTTTACAAGACTGTCCGAGAAATATGGAACGCACGCTTGATTCAAAAATTGGTGTTGTTATTTTAAAGAGGAAGAGAAAATGTAGGATGTAATAATTATTTAAACTTTTTTTTTTGATAATTTATATATTTTTCATAAGTATAATATGTAAGCAGACAATATTTTATATCAAAGTGTTGGAGCGGAAAAGAAGCTAGATGCTTATTTATTTTTATTTTTGTATTTATATTTTTTTTGCGAATAAATTAAAATTCAATATATATATTATATCAATATATTTAATTAAATGAAATACCATAAAATATACATTTTTACACAATAATTGGGTAAAAATCGTTCTAGAAGGGTGGTAACGATACAAATAAGAACGCTTATGACTTTAAACGACATTTGGGTGAAAAAGATGAGAAACAAAGCAAGAAAAGCATTGTTACTTTCGACATTTCAAAATTAGATTTAATTAAGATAAACCAAAAAAATATTCTTATGTTTAAGATAAACAGAATCAAACATACCTGGATTAGTACTTGGTTTTTGCCCCGTGTTTGTGCCAGATTTGGTTATATACGCTGCATTCGTAAATTTTGGAACAAAATTAAACATTGTAAAATATTTATGATGAATTTTCTGTTGACAAACTAAAGAAATTACAGAAACAGCTAGTTGCATACCCTTTAATTTGTTTGTGAAATATTATTCATTGACATAACTTTAAATCGAATAAGAAGTAACAGAATATAATAAATTTACAAACAGTAAATAAAGTATATAATATGTAAATTATGTAAAAAAAAATAGTAAAATTACAGTATTATAAATATATATATAATACTTTAATTTTACTATTTTTTTTACTAATAAATAATTTATTACCTTCACCTTTTCCTGAACTGTAGAAGAAGTTAAAAGTAGTGTAAAATCAGAGTTTGAAATGCAAACTAAAATGTATAAAAAACTATTGGCAACTTTTTCTTCTTTTCATTTATTTTTTTTAAACTTAGAGCATCTAGTACGTAATGTTTCCTTTTATTAAAGAATTAACACACAATTTTTTACCAAAAATTACATAAAATGTATGCAAAGCGCACGATTTAGAAATACTATATTTGTCAAAAAAAGGGACAGCTACCACAAGAGTTGAAAGAGGCAAACGTCGTTACATTGTACAAAAATAAAGGAGACAAGAGTGACTGCAACAAATATCAGGTAATCTCCCTCCTCAGCACCATTGGAAAAACTTTTGCCCGAGTTGCATTAACACAACTACAGACTCTAGCATCGCGTGTACTCCCAGAATTAAAAATGTGGTTTTCGCGCCAGTAGGTCAAACATAGACAAGATCTTCTCACTGCTCCAGCTGCAGGAGAAGTGCAGGGAGCAACATATGCCTTTATACATTGCGTTTCTCGACCTCACTAAGGCTTTTGATCTTGTTAGCAGAAGCGGCCTGTTTCAGATCCTCAAAAAGATAGGCTGCCCTACGCGATTGCTTAACATCATCAAGCAGTTCCACGAATACATGCAGGGCACAGTGTGCTATAACGGTGCCGCCTCAGAAGCTTTTCCAGTGAGTCGTGGAGTTAAGCAAGATTGCTTGCTGGCTCCTACTTTATTTGCAATCTTTTTCTCCATCCTACTCCAGTTTGTCTTTCAGAACAACAGCGAGGGGATATACATCCACACTAGAGATAACGGCAAATTATTCAACATTGCCCACCTTAGCGCTATGACTAAGACAAGAAAGGTCTTGCTGCGAGCGAGAGTTCTTGTTTGCGGACGATGCCGCTTTAGTATCTCACACACATGACGGCCTGCAGAGCCTCGTATCCAGCCTATCCACTGCCTGCAAAGAGTTTGGCCTGACAATTAGCTTAAAGAAAACTAACATTATGGCACAGGGCGCTGACTCCCTCCCCACTATCGCCATCGACGATGACTACGACTTGGATACTGTTGACAGATTCACATATCTGGGATCCAACATATCGAGCACCCTGTCAATGGAGGATGAGATAAGTGGGAGGATAGGGAAGGCCGCAACTGTTATGGCCAGACTGAAGAAAAGAGTCTGGTCAAACGCCAAACTAACAACAAGAACTAAGCTGCAGGTGTACCAGGCCTGCGTACTGAGCACACTTCTGTATGAATGCGAGTCGTGGACTACATACTCTAAACACGAAAGAAGGCTCAATGGCTTCCACCTCAGATGCCTGCGCCACATCCTTGACAGCAAATGGCAAGACAAAGTCCCAACACCGATGTCCTATCCCAAACAAACATGTGTAGCGTCCTAGCCATGTTAATCCAAAGACGCCTCCGCTGGCTTGGACACGTCAAGCGAATTCAATCTGGTCGCATACCAAAGGACGTGCTATACAGCAAGCTGGCGACAGGGAAAAGGTCAGTTGGACGGCCTCGTCTGAGATATTTGACATATGCAAAGAGACATGAAGTCCTCTAACATCGACATCTCAAACTGGGAGGAGTTGGCAGAGGATCGATCGTCATGGCGAGTCATCGTGAAGGCAGGATCACTACATTTCGAGGATCAAAACAGGGCGGAAACAGCTGCAAAAAGAGCGAGGAGGAAGGCCGGTAAATACTGCTCCACCGCATTCGTGTGTGGGAAATGTAACAGAGACTGCCATTCGAGGATTGGTCTCACCAGCGACACCAAGAGCTGCAAACTATAAAGATAATCTATCGTCTCCCGCAGACGGAAAGATGTCATATATACATACTGTTTGTGGATATAAAAATAAATTTTAACAAGTCACACTAGAAAAGTAAAAACTATAATGAATTGTTGGTTGCAAATAATCAAATAATTTCAAAGAAACAGTAAAGACGTTATTAATACGGAATTGCAAATCAGTATTATAAATCTCGGTTCACAATAAAGATTCTTACAATCAAAAATCACCGAATACATTTTAAGAAATTTCATATTTATCATCCCGTTTTATCTTTGGTATTTTAAGACAACATTTAGGCACATTAGTTGTATCCGTCACAGTAACGGTTTTAATTTAAAATACATCGCCGGTTATCGGATTATCTTTTATTTTAGTTGTGATCTTAATTGTTGATGACGCTGAGGCAGGCACCCACCCTAAGAGTTCGATTAATTGTATTAATTTTTTTTAAAGCATTAACATGCTTTTTGTTTATGATTATTTCACACGGCTTGAACATTTTCTCTACTATTTTATCAATGCTAATTATAGGATGCATAAACTACATAAAAAGACACAAATTGTTATTTTGAAAAACGAAAAAAGACAATATTTTGATGCTAAATTTTGTGTTTAAAAGAATATTGCGAGGCGTATGTGAAATTTAATAGTGACTATTATCAATACGAAAAAAGAAAACTATTCACGATAAATATATTCGGGATCTAAATTTTTGTTAATTTTAGGGGTAATTTCGTTTAATTATTGCTGACGAAAACTATCTTTTCTATATTTTTCATATCTTACAAAAATATTTTAGGAATGTCTGATTTTATGTATGTCTGATATGCTGTTTTGAACGTAAGCACATCATAAAATTGTTATTCGCAAAGCAAAAAACGTGAAAATCTGTGTTCATAATTAATTTTGTATGTCTTATTGTGATTCTTAATAAAACAGATTTCTTTAGGTTAATAAATTTATTAAAACAATAAATGACAATTAAAAAGTGTATGTCTGTGACGATCTGAGGCTGGACTTTGTAAAATTTCTTCCATCCTAAACTCGCCCTATGAAACCCTTGTAAAATAACTCCTTTCCCTCCCCTCAAGTTGCCCCGCCGTCGCTCAGCACGAGTGAGTTCCCTTGTGATATTGTATTCCTGCATCAGTTCGCTCACATCCAGAACATGCTATTTGCGGTCAACCATCCCACCGAACAACCTTGAGGAAATAATACCATCCTCCCCCCCCCCTCATGTTTGCCCTGTAGACAGCAAGGCGGAGTATCGTCCCTTGCTGTAATCGCATTTCTAGACAGAAAACTCACGCCAAAGCCTGAATAAGGATGTTCACCTCAGTCCGATTAACCTTGAGGGTAGAAGGTCAAACTCCCAACAACGAAAGTGATTTTCATTGGATGGAAAAATCACACCTCATTTGAATCACCCAATTGAATCATCAGCTATTCGTCCGTCACCCAACTCGGATAAATAGCCTGAACAAGCAAGATTCTGCCTTTTATGATCTGATCACTTGACGGTGAATGCTGGAAGGATCTGGACTAAGGACTTCGTCAGCATGATACATAAATGCATCCTAGGATATTAGCAAGTACATGACTTTTAAGATCTGATCACTTTATTGTGGACGCTTGAAATGACTAGACTTAGTACTTCACTGGCGTGATACTTAACTGCAACTGCTACCTATAATACTAGTAAGTACGCAACCATGATTTTGGTATTGCACTTGTATTGTTCATTTGTTATGTCATAAATATTCGATCGTGTTTGACCTTATTCTAATAATGTCTATATTACCTTACATTAATATTATGAATTCTAGTATTGCTTTTGCCACACAACTAGCCCATGTCTCTTATAACGAGATGACAATACGGACACTATATACCTGTAGATTTAATGATTGTTAATGAAACCATGTCCCATACTTCATTAATTAAAATGTTTGCGTGGTCTAACATTGTCGCGATGCAACATATGCTTTCGCCGACAATGACAAGACGTATAATTCCATCCAAAAATTGGATGTATATATGTACAAGCTACGTCACCTTCCATACATCGATCTGAATTCGTTGCTGTTGGAACGGGACTTATCAGCTTATGGATATTCGCCTGGATGCTTATCCATTTTTGTATCATTTTGCCTTTAGCCTGGTTTCTATTACTGGACAGACTTACCTTGAGTTGGAGCTAGGGGATTGATCAACATCCTACACCAAACTACCAGACAGCTAGGACTCCGAGATCCAGGACTCTCACCACCACGATTTATCGCGGGAGAGTCATCTTCCCCTCGCAGACACCCCAAGGACTCTACGCCCAGGAACTCCGACTTCGCTACGCTCAGAACAGCACCGAAGGCCGGATCAGGGACACGCTTCTGGAACAGAAGGGACTCCCACACTGTGTGATCCACCGAGACCATCACCGAAACTATAAAGTCTAAGTTTACCAAGATTGAGCATAGAACTTGAGCAATATAGCAGTAGTAATGATGATACCGTTTGTATGTTAAGGACACTTGCTTTGTGTTGAAATACCTTTCTAATTGGATGAAATCCGTTTGATATATATATATATATATATATTAAGCTTTACGAGTTTTCTACGGAGAAAGTTGCAAATATTATTGTGTAATAAATATTTGTAGTTAATTTCACCTTTAACTAAGACTTCGTTTCAGTCTATACTATATGTATTTAGATAGGTGTTATGTCTGTGTGGTAATTTAGCCTAAATAACCTATCCTTAGACACATTGCCAAGAGGAGATCTCACACGAGAGATACTCCTCTCTAATAAGTCATAAGTCGGATCACCACAATGTGTCTACACCATTGCTTTAGAAAGCTTTAATTGTAGATTTATACACTGTACTCTTGTTAATTATTGTAAAGCACATTTAAATTATTTTAAAATCTTTTTTTTTAAATTTTTGCTCGTTAGACATGCAGTAAAAGACGGGAAAATGACTGAAAAGCTAGTAAACACTGAAAACGATACATACTAAAGCTAATTATATTAACAATAATGTGGCTAATTTTACTATTATTTTATTTTTATTCAAAAACATGCACATTAAAAATGTGTCAACAAAATACAATTTTTAAAATGAATTTCACAAGAGTGTCCATTTCCCTGAGTTATACATAGATAAAGTAATTCAATTTTGAATATAACATGATTTATTTCATTATAGTATAGAGAGAGTTGGGTAAAAATGGACTCTGCCGTTTTTCACCTTATAATAGTTTTTCAAGGTTTGATCATTGATAACTATCATTATAGAACTATTTTATAAGTAAATGTTCACATTTATAGGTCGTTGGAAAATTACGTCATGATCAGAAAGGGTTTGTCGAGAATATGCTTTTTGACTGGTGGAAAGGGGGGGGGGGGTAAAAAATTTTTGACGTCACTTTTTTTAAAACCCTTTAATATTTTTTAATTTTTAAAAAAAAAACTATTTTATAAGTAAATGTTCACATTTATAGGTCGTTGGAAAATTACGTCATGATCAGAAAGGGTTTGTCGAGAATATGCTTTTTGACTGGTGGAAAGGGGGGGGGGGTAAAAAATTTGTGACGTCACTTTTTTTAAAAACCTCTAATATTTTCTAATTTTGAAAAAAAAAATAATTTAATTAATTTTTAAAACAACAATTTGAGGTATAAACTTCCTCATGTATTATAGGAAATATGAAACTCAGTTTTCTAATAATACTAAATCTTAATCCATTGTGGCAGTGGTTCTCAAACTTCCTAATTCATCAACCCTTTAAAACAGCATCCTCATGAAGTGGTGCCCAACAATCATAAAATTATTTTTGTTGGTAGTTTATAACTGTAGAGAATATGCGTTATCCGAGCATCTTTGGTAACCCTTTTGAAAGGGTCATTCGACCCATAAAGTGGTCGCGACACACAGGCTTAGAACCGCTTCATAATGGGAAAATGTTAAAGAATAAAATTAAATCTTACTTTAATTGAGAACATTTTATTAATGTTTTGAATTTTTTTAGGTGACGTGACCAGGGGGTGGGGTGGATTTGTTACATTTCATGACAGGGGTGTCCAAAAACTTCATTTTTAGCGTGACGTAATTTACGAATGATATCTTACACTAAGAGTAAGAGCCTTAGTCTTAGTCAAATCCTTTTTATTTAAACTTGAAGTATACGAATATGAATCATGCTTATAACTATCATTAAACAAAATTATTATGAATTTAACCTGGAAATCAGATTTAAAATTATGCTTTCTATCTTCTTGATGTGCTTCTTACAATTTTGGCCCAATAAATATTATATTATTTTCTCCAACAGTACCAGTAACTGTATGAACTTAAGTTTTAAGAGTAAAGTCAGTAAAGTGTAAAAGGCAAAGATAGCAAGACAGACACTCGAAGATAGAGTGTTCAGGGGAGTCAGACACAGAGCTAGAGCGACAATGTGGGAGACATACAAACTAAAAAAATTGGAGTGACAGCGAAACAGACGAGACAGACACACATATTAATTTACTGAATATAACAAAACAAGTGTAAAATCTGATTTAAAAAAATAAAAATGTTATTATTTTAAAGTTTTAAGTCCAATTTATCGTGCTTATATCCAATTGTTTTGTTTGCTTGTGGTAGGAAATAATAAAAATCCAGGTCTGTCAGTTTACATTTCCTCGGTTTGTCGGTCGGTTCAGCGTATCAGTCTCTTCTCCTTTTTCTATATCTTAAGGGCCCACCATCAATTTATTGATCATTTTGGCTCCTATGCATGTAGATGGGATTTGAAATGTTTCTGTTACTGGTGTTGATGAGGAAATCATGCACTAGGGGTTTGAAGGCTTTAAGCAATAGACACAAATGCGTCTAATGTTGTCGCCTCAACCGTCCTTTTGAAAGATGGTTCCAGTCCCTGATTGTCTTTGGCAGGAATGAGCAGCTCCTATACTGACTTCTTGCTGGTATGAGCCTGAATTGCCTGTCATGGCCTCGTCGCTGTCTATGGAGGAGAGGGACAAGTTTCTGTTTAATACTGGAACAGTGGACCAGCCCATTATTTATCTTGTACATCATGGAGAGCCTGGATTGTCGTCGTCGTTTCTCCAATGGTGACCAGCCTAGTGTTTCTAGCATGCTGCCAACACTAGAGGTATTCCTGTAGCGGTTTAGGACAAAGCGTGCTGCTCGTCGCTGGACCGCCTCCAACCTGTCAATGCTCTTCTGGGTAAATGGGTCCCAGACTGAAGATGCATAATCTAAAATCGGACGGATAAAGGCTTTATATGCTCTTTCTTTCACACAGGAGTTGCCAATCTTTAGATTTCGCCTTAAGAACCCCAAGGCTTGGTTTGCTTGGTTACATACATTGTTAATATGCTCGTCCCAGCGGACCTCTCTTTGAATGGTAACACCCAGGTACTTTACGGAGGAAACTTGCTCAAGTATATGGCCGTGCAGTTCGTATTGGTAGTGTAGAGGAGTACAACTTCTAGAGATTGATAGTGTCTGGCACTTGGCAGGGTGAAATTCCATGTCCCAGCTCATCTCCCACTCAGCTAACAGATTGAAATCCTGTTGTAGCTGGTCCTGGTCAGATCTGTTGGCGATCGTCCTATACACTGCTGTGTCATCTGCGAACAGTCTTGCTTGTGATGTCAGTTTCTCGGGTAGGTCATTAATGTATGCTAGGAAAAAACAGGGGCCCAGGACTGATCCCTGGGGGACCCTTGACTTCACATCGACAAAGGAGGAGCTTGTACCGCCAACCACTACTGCTTGGCATCGGTGGCTGAGGAAGCTAGAGATCCATGTTTTAATGGTGCCTTGAATCCCATATATCTGGAGTTTGTGTAGAAGCAAACTATGATTTACACGGTCAAATGTTTTTGCGAAGTCCATTACTAGCACGTCAGTCTGCTTGTGGCTCTCCAGATTGGTCATCAGGTCTTCTACAAATTCGAGAAGCTGGGTCTCACATGATCTATTGACTCGGAAGTCATGTTGACAGTCATTGAGTATCTTTTGGCTTTCAAGATGCTTCATGACTGTGCTTACGATTATGTGCTCTAACAGTTTGCAGACGACGCGGGTGAGGGATATCGGACGATAGTTGGCAGGGTCGGAATGCTTCCCTTTCTTGTAAAATTGGAGTGACATGCGCTGTTCTCCACTCTGCTGGAACATTTCCTGTGCATAGTGACGATTGGAAGAGGATTGTCAGTGTGGGAGCGATTTCTTTGGCTAATTCTTTGAGCACTCGTGGTTTGATGTTGTCAGGACCACATGCTTTGTAAGGGTTAATGGTATTGAGGTGGGCAAACACACCTTGTTCTGATATCTGGATATCTCCCTCTATTTTGGCCTTCAGAAGGAACTCAGTCTCAGAGTACTCTCTACCGTCACAAAAGGCCGACTGGAACTACTGATTGAGTATCCCCGCCTGTGCTTTTGGGTCAGATGTCAATTGGCCATCCCACCTCAAGGGAGAAACTCAAACTTTTGAGGACTTTTGGTGCTTCACTTAGCTCCAGAAGCGCTTGTTCTTGACATCTTTGAACGGGATGTCTTCCTCTTAGAAGATGCCGTCCATGTAGTTCCAATACGATCTACGCAATAAGTGTTGAATGGTTCGGCGGAGTCTCAGTACCTCCTCCCTCAGTTCAATCGAGCCATTTTTCTTTATGCGTTTGTATTGGCGGTCTCTCCTGTGAATGAGCCTACGGATTTCAGCCATGACCCATGGCTGATTTATCCTAGGTTTGGTGATTTTGTGTGGTATGAATTTCTTCACTGCATCAGTGATTGTAGTCTTGAACTTCACCCACAGCTCGTCTGTGTTCGCTGTACCTTGAATCCCCTTCATGTTTGAGCTTAGCTCTGTGGTTGAAATCCTTAGGCCATCCCAGTCTGCCATGGCATAAATTGGGATTTCTCGAATGATTTGTTTCATTTTTAGTCTCCATCTTTAAAATTTGTTTACATAGAGCTGCCTCTCGTTGGACCTTTAAAACACGTGACTTCAAGTATCACATTAGTTTAATGGTTTAGCCCCCGTTTTCATTGTAAACATTGGACTATGCTTCTTTATCCTTTGTAAACGAATTTTTTCGTTTTCATTTTTCTTATGGACTGGGCCAATTTTCCTACTTTCAACTTAATCCAGCACCTGCTATTTTTAACTGGCTATGAGTCATGAGTGATAACTAAAAAAAAATTAAAATGTGACTCTGCCGTTTTATTCTTTCAGGTCTTCATTAATTAATAAAATTGATATTTACTTACAGAGAGCTGGTAAAAAATATGTTACAAATATTAAAGTCAAATTGACCAATCTAGTAAGTCTGAAAAGCTTCTTTAGTCTTATAGGTATCATAAGAATGTGGTTTATTTTAGATCTTCTTATTTATAGCGAGCGAGTTAACTACCCCCCCCCAGGAGAAAGTCTAGAAATTAAAATGCTAGAATATCACAAATAAAGGGGGCGATGCTGGCGATCAAAATTCAAGTCAAACTCAAAAAAAAAAAAACTTTACCACTAAAAACTTTATACCACACACGTTAGTTGCTGCAGCTCTCAGCAAGACGCAGTTTAAAGGAAAGAGCGAACTTTTCGAGAGAGGCTAGGATATACTTTCCTTTTGAGTGAATGTTCAGAAGCAGATGAAACTATTAATTCTTGGTGAATTCAATAGTCTTGTTAGCATCGTAAATCCCTTGCATAAATTAAGTGTGACTGCAAGTTTGGCAATGATGGCTTTGGTATAATTATAAGGTGTCTCCCTGGGATACATGTATAATAAGTCTTTATTGTGCTTATGTCCATTTGTTTATAGTCTATAGTCAAAATCACTAGAATTTACGAGACAGGCAGAGATACAGATCTATAGATTTCGAGACAAAAATTGACAAAGAGATTGCAATTACCATACGAGTCGAAACCGAGACCAAAAGACTGAAATACTGTACTGACCGTATACGTTGTACTATGCATTTTGTGTGTGTTTGTTTTGTGTGCATCTTCCCAACCTTTTACCGGCACCAATTCATTTATGTACTCTAAGTGAATAGCCTTACCTTATTTTCTACTTGATAAAAAAATTATTTTTTTTAAAATTTAACTATATAAATTTATATTTGTGTAATTAGCCCTAATTTATGTATCGTTCTTTATTACTGTTCTCATTAATGATATCGCACTTTGTTGTTTGCCTTTTATCAACGAGCCATATATTAACATAGAAGTTTACGTTCTATACATTTTAGCAGTACGTAACAATTTCTCTGAAAACCATTTCTCGAGATCATTACAAATTCGTATATCATTTGCATCACGCAAAGCGATATCGTATAAAATTGCTATGCACTTTATGAGCCGAGGTAAAAAAAACAACAGAGTTGTGTTAGTAAAAAGTATATGGTAAACAAGCTGCAGCTGGTTAAAAAAAAAACATCGTCTTCAAAACTCATATCTTAACAACCCCGTATGAAATCCATGAAAAGACGTTAAAAAATAAAAAGAACTGGGAAATAAAAAATAAAAAAACATAGCAGGATAACATTTTTAGTGACAGAGATGGCAAGATTCTGGGCCAGGCACACAACTGCGATCTGATAAATTTTTACTCTATTCTCAAAATAGTATCCGGCACTGCCTCACTGAAATGATCCCAAATTTCAGTGCTGATGAGAAAACTCTAATTATTGAGAAAAAAAATTGAATACTGGGAAAATGCACTTTAATCTATATAGATAAGCCTCACTTATACATCCGCATGTGCTAAACAACCAGGAAGTACATTACCCCGCCTACCAACAGGCTGTATGCCTTCTCTCGAGGTGCAAGGCTCCAGGTAATCACTGTATTACATTTGAAAATATAAGGAATGTAGCATAACTTTGACTAAAGTATTTACCAGCTATTCCCACATATTTAGAAGCAAGAGGAGTCACCACAAGATTTTGAGGACGCATGGCTATCAACTTTTACAAGCTTATATTAAATTTTCAATCATGTGACCCCTATTAATGACTAATTTTCCTTTCCATTTCAGGTGATATAGTAGATAGGACCATCCGTTACGCTCTCAATTTGTATTTTGAGAAGGGTTTACAAAATGTTCTGGTTTTGAATTGGTCCTCTCTCCCAAGTCATGAATAGCATATTGACCTCCTCTTCCCAAATGTACATATAACCAAGGATTTCGATAATATGAACCGAGACTTTTAAGACAAATGCATAACATTATAAAGACAAAGAAAGATTAAAATTAAGATGGATCAAACAAAATATTTTTTTTTTCAATTCAAAGTTATTCCAGGCTTTTCAAAATATGTTTTGAGCAAAATCTCTCCTTAAGATTTCTCTGTTCTGATCTGCCTATATCTTATGTATGCTAGTCGCAGTCATTTTTTTTGTGCAGAAATTTTCTGGCGAATAAATTTCTGACTGATTTACACTTGTGGATCTATTAGAATATTTTCTTTTAACATCGGACACAGAATCATTGCAAATACCCTCTATACGCATAGGAGCCAGAATGATTAATAAATTGATCGTTGTCCCTTAACATAAAGAAGAAGAAGAGAAGAAAGTCATCTGCATCAAATGCTAAAACAGGGCATTTGTAAACACACCACTTCCATATGGGTTTAGAACATCCATTAAGCCCATGCACGGTAAAAACCAGATTCACACGATGAATCATTAACAAATCCTCATCACCAAATGAATGGCCAATATGAATCTAAGACACTGAGTTTCTCGCACAAGCAGTTCTCCTTAGAAAACATACCTTATTAATACAGTCCTAACTTCACTAAGCGGGGCATGATGCGAAAAAGTAAAACAACCGTGTGCTAAAAAGAATTTTTGTATATGGTAAACTCCAGCAGTAGGTATCTTTAAAAGCCAACCATTTTAACCCGGAGATGTGAAACAATTCTAATAGTATATCATATAGTGTGCTAAAAAGAATTTTTGTATATGGTAAACTCCAGCAGTAGGTATCTTTAAAAGCCAACCATTTTAACCCGGAGATGTGAAACAATTCTAATAGTATATCATATATATATATATATATATATATATATATATATATATATATATATATATATATTAAAAATATAATAAAAATAAATAAACGTTGGTACACTTAGAAGGATTATAATTTCTTGCATACTATTCTCTTCAGCCGTTTTTACATATTTTTTTGTTATACGAGAAGAAGCATAAAACTTATAAAATATTTAAAATGAAAACTGCACGCAGAAGTATATAATAAAGTGTATATATTTTTGTATATATTTATATTTATGCCTAAAATATACGTCAATTTTTTTTTATTACAGCTATTAAAATACTACATACAACTTACCTTTGCAAATTTTCAACAACGTTTCTTATGAACTCCACGCTATACTCTGTTTAAATATATATAATAAGAAAATTGGATACACAATGTAATTCAGTGAAGCAGAGAAAAAATATCCGGATAAAATGTCTTAATATTTGTGTTTAAACTTTTAAGTAAAGTGACAAACTTCATCGAAGAATTCAAAGATGCTAAATTTCAATATGTATCACTCTACACTATTGATAAAATACTTCATGTCATAGAAATAATGGATTGCATAGAAAGCGACGTAGATCTAATTAAAATTATTTTTTAGCTTATTTTTGTTTTTATAATATTATTATATGTTTTTTAAAATGTTTCTTAAACGATAATCAAATAATTATCATTATCATTTCCAAAGTTTAATGCAGTAACAATTCTACATTTAAATGTATAATGTGATAATCAAAATACATATACAAAATTAACTATTTCTGATGGATAAAAAAACTTTTGCGATATGCGAAATAAAATTATGTTTTTGGCGTAAGTAGGAAGCCATGTTTCTTGCAATCCATTTTGATTATTCATTGAATACGAAAGACGACATTTAAATGTTAGGGAAAAAAAAATTAACAGCAGATGTTAGTAGTAGATTATGTCCGGATGAAGCCAGTTTTGGGGAGCTTCTTAGAGGGTTTCTAAAGGGTCATAGAAGGGCGATAATCACTTAATCATTTTTAAATTTGATTTTAATAAATAAGTTCCTTTTTGTGTTTTATATTTTGTACTTTTGAACGATGGTTTTTCATTTTTATTGATTTCATAATTTTATTATGAGTGTTTCTCAATTTTGTAATGATTAGTTTTTCATTTTTTTAATTAGTTATCTCATTATGCTAATTGATTTTAAATAATTTCATGTTGTTATGCGATGATTTCTCATGTTTCTTTCTAATTATTATGTAAATTAATATGAGAGGCTCTCAACGTGTGATGGTAAAAGTTGTATTAGTGCTTATGAGTGGTTTTAATTATGTAATTGTCTATTGAGTGTTTTCAATTTTTCTATTAACGTTGTCAATTTTTGAATGCGTCGTTCTCAAAGTATGTGGGGATTCTTTTGGTTTTATTTTAATAGTTTTTGTTAAATTAGTATTGTAGTATTTTCATTAGTTTTCTTGTTTATTGAAAATGGTTCTCAAATAATGTGGAAGATCCTGTTGATTGTATTTTATAGTTTATAAATGAGTATGATTTGATTATATTATTTAGTATTCTTATATATTTTAAGTGGTTCTCATTATGTGTGGGTCGATTTTCAAGCAAGAGTTTCTCATTGTGTGTGGGCTATAAGGGTGTTTTCTTCTTCTTATGGAATACTTTTTTTTTCAACATGATAAGGTTATTTGAGTTTATTGAGGGTAATCAAATATTTCTGATTTTGCGTGGTTCTCAAAGTATGTGGGGGATCTTTATGGCTGTATATCATCGTATTTAATATAATATTTTTATTGTATTTGAATATGTTTTCTGGGATATTTTTAGTGGTTCTCATTAAGTTGGGGTCAATTTTCTAACACTCGTTTCTCATTGTGTGTGTGAGTCATAAGGGTGTTTTCTTGTAATGGAATACTTCTTTTTAACATGGTAATTTTATTTAAGTTTATTTAACGGTAATCAAACGTTTCTTATTTTGAGTGGTTCTAAAAGCAAGTGGAGGTCTTTATGGCTGTATTTTAATAGTTTTTAAATTAGTATTTTTATTGTATTTTAATTAGATTTCTTGTATATTTTAAGTGGTTTTCATTGTGTTAGGGTTGATTTTCTAAAGAGTGTTATCACTGTGTGAGTCATAAGGGTGTTTTCTTCTTATGGAATACTTATTTTTAACATACGTTTATTTAAGTTCATTGAGTGTTCTCATTGTGTAAGCTGGGGCCACTTGGCATAGAAATTGTTTGTCAGATTATCTATATCTTGTGTTAGTGGTTATTATTCATAGGGCTGGTCTACAAGCTTTGTTTATGGGTCAGTAGTCATGACGATTGTTTTAATTTTTCTCTGGTCTATTTTGAGAATATATTGAGTTTTCCAATGGTCTTAGACAAACACTGTGAAATTGTCATTAGACCACACAAAGAGATAGGACTTAAGTGCTTAGAAGCACAGCTCTAAAAGTTTTTACTGATCCTGACCTCACAATGACCTAAATTCTTACGATAGTAAGTAACTTTATCCTAACCAAGAGGGCAGGCTCATGTGGGGATGGAATGTGCTGACATGCTGTTGGGGGTTTAATCTTGGGGTAGGTGTCATTTTGAATGTCTATAGATTATACTTAAAACAAGAACTATTTTATTACCCCTCAATAAACTTAAATAGCCTATTCATTTTAAAAAGTCCTATTCCTAAGAAGAAGAAAACTCTTTTATAGCTCACACACTATGAGAAACGCTTGCTAGAAAAATGAACCACACATAATGAGAACAACTTAAAATGTTTAGAAATACTAATGAAAATACTATAATTTTACTAATTTAAAAACTATTAAAATACAACCAATAGGACCTTCACATACTTTAAGAAAGACTTTCAATAAAAAAGAAACTATTTTAAATACTACAATCCTAATTATAAAAACCTACTAAATAGAGCACTACTTGGAAATATACGCAACGATAACCCAGGTCTTAACCTATTTCCTGGACTATATCCCAGACTTTCCAGTCATGGAGGAGCTTGATACCCTATCCACCATAGAAGAGCTACGTAGAGCCATCGATTGTCTCGCCAGTGGGAAAGCCCCGGGCAATGATGGTATCCCACCAGAAGCTCTAAAATGTGGAAAATTAGTTCTATTACGGCGATTCCACGATTTTGTTACGCTGTGCTGAGAACAGGGACAGCTACCACAAGAGTTAAAAGATGCAAACATCGTTACAATAAAAATAAAGGAGACAAGAGTGAGTGCAATAAATATCGGGGAATCTCCCTCCTCAGCATCATTGGAAAGGCTTTTGCCCGATTTGCATTAACACAACTACAGACCCTAGCATCGCGTGTACTCCCAGAATCACAATGTGGTTTTCGCACAAGTAGGTCAACTATAGACATGATCTTCTCTCTCCGCCAGCTGCAGGAGAAATGCAGGGAGCAACATATGCATACGCAATTATACATTGCGTTTGTTGACCTCACTAAGGCTTTTGAACTTGTCAGCAGAAGCGGCCTGTTTCCAATCCTCAAAAATATAGGCTGCCCTACGTGACTGCTTAACATCATCAAGCAGTTCCACGAAAACTCGCAGGGCACAGTGTGCTATAACGGTGCCGCCTCAGAAGCTTTTCCAGTGGGTAGTGGAGTAAAGCAAGGTTGCCTGCTTGCTCGTACTTTATTTGCAATCTTTTTCTCCATCCTACTCCAATTTGCCTTTAAGAACAACAGCGAGGGGATATATATCCACACTAGATCTGAGGAAAAATATTCAACATTGCCCACCTTAGCACTAAGACTAAAACAAGAAAGGTCTTGCTACTGTAGTTCTTGTTTGCGGACGATGCCGCTTTGGTATCTCTCACAGCAGACGGCCTGCAGACGGCCTGCAGAGCCTCGTATCCAGCCTATCCGCTGCCTGCAAAGAGTTTTGCCTGACAATTAGCCTAAAGAAAACTAACATTATGCCACAGGGCGCTGACTCCCTCCCCACTATCGCCATCAACGACGACTACGACTTGGATACTGTTGACAGATTCACATATCTGGGATTCAACATATCAAGCACCCTATCAATGGAGGATGAGATAAGTGGGAGGATTTGTAAGACCGCAACAGTTATGGCCAGACTGAAGACAAGAGTCTGGTCAAACGTCAAACTAACAGCAAGAACTAAGCTGCAGGTGTACCAGGCCTGCGTACTGAGCACACTTCTGTATGGATGCGATTCGTGGACCACATACTCTAAACACGAAAGAAGGCTCAATGGCTTCCACCTCAGATGCCTGCGCCACATCCTTGACATTAAATGGCAAGACAAAGTCCCCAACACGGATGTCATTCCCAAACAAACATGTGTAGCGTCCTAGCCATGTTAATCCAAAGACGCATCCGCTGGCTTGGACACGTCAAGCGAATGCAACCTGATTCGCATTCCAAAGGATTTTTTATACAGCGAGCTGGCAACAGGGAAAGGGTCAATAGGATGGCCTCGTCTGAGATACTTAGACATATGCAAAAGAGACATGAAGTCGGCCAACATCGACATCTCAAACTTGGAGGAGTTGGCAGAGGATCGATCCTTATGGTGGGGCATCGTGAAGGCAGGATCATTGCATGCCGATGATCAAAACAGGACGGAAACAGCTGCAAAAAGAGTGATGAGGAAGGCCGGTAGATACTGATCCACAGCATTCATGTGTGGGAAATGTAACAGAGACCACCATTCGAGGATTGGTCTCATCAGCCACACCAAGAGCTGCAAGCAATAAATATAATCTATCGTCTCCCGCAGACGGAAAGATGCCATACATATTAAAATAAAATATTAAAAAAAAAAAACTCCAATAATTTGAGAACCACGCATTACACAATTGAAAACTACTCAATTTAAAATTGATAAACACTCAATAGAAAATTACATAATTAATGCCACTCATTAGAAAATACTCAACATTTACTATAATGCTTTGAGAACCACTCATAATAATTCACATAATAATTAGAAAGAAACATGTACAATCATTGAACAACAACACGAACATAATTAAAATCAAATTAAAAAATGAGAATACTAATTATACAGATGGACATCCACTAAAATTGAGCATCACACATAATAAAATGAAGAAATAAATGAAAAACCGTCATACAACAATACAGAAACAAAACAACAGAATGGAAACTTATTTATTAAAATCAAGTTAAAAAATAATTAACTGATTATCACCCCTCCAAGAACCCTAAGAAATACCCCAGAAACCCTCCAAAAACCGAATGCATTTTGACATACTCTACTATTGCTGTTATCCGATTATTCTTTTATTTAAAATATTTGTCTTGAGAAATTTTAATGCATGCACATTATACACACACAGACACTCATATATTTATATATTTATATATATTTATATATTTATATATATATATATAGATATTATTATATGTTAAGGCACAATCGTCTGCAAATAGAAGCTCGTTGATCGTGGTATGTTTGACCTTGGTTTTAGCTTGAAACCTCCTAAGGATAAATACTGATCCATTAGTACGAAACCGGATTGGCAAGCCCATGGTGGAGTTTTTGAACGCATCAGACAGCATTGCGGAATACATAACACTGAAGAGTGTGGGAGCAAGAACACAACCCTGTTTTACACAGTTTGTGACGGGGAATGCTGAAGATGATTGACCGTTGTCCTGTACTCGGGTCATTATACCATCAAGCAGCTGACGGATGACGTTTGTGAACTTGTCTGGGCATCCGTATTTCTTCATGATTTTCCACAAGCCAGCTCTATTGACCCTGTCAAAGGCCTTATTCAAGTCAATAAATGTAGTATATAGGTCTGTATTTTGTTCCTGGCATTTCCCTTAAAGCTGTCTAGCAGCAAACACCATATCGATGGTTCCGCGTTTTTTGCGGAAACCGCATTGACTTTCGGGTAGGAGACCTAGCTCCAGATGTGCATTCAGGTGGTTCAGAAGGGCTCGGGCCAAGATCTTGCCTGCAATGGACAGTAGTGAAATTCCGCGGTGATTGTCGCATGTCTGGCGGTTACCTTTGTGTTTGTACAGGTGGATGATTGAGGCATCCTTGAGGTCTTGTGGTAAAGTTTCCGTCTGCCAGATAATTTGGATTAAGCTCAATAGCTTATCCGTCAGCGCTGGTCCAGCCTCCTTGTAGATTTCGGCAGGAATCATATCGGGGCCAGGTACTTTGCCATTGGACATTTGGCGGATCGCTGTCTGTATCTCATCAAAAGTTGGGACGGCGTCCAGTGAATTGTTCGTTTGGACCTGGGGGAGTCTTTCAATGGCCTCATCATTAATGATGGAAGGTGTATTGAGCACACTTTCAAAGTGTTCCGCCCATCTTTCCAAGATTTTCTCTTTGTCTGTAATGAGCGTAGAAACATAAGCACAAAGGAGAGGGGAAGAGCCTGAGGTGGAGACATCATAGATTTCTCTCAGGCCGCGGTAGATGTTTTTCATGTCTTTCTTGTCTGCAAGGCCCTGTATTTCATCAGCTTTTGAATTCAACCAGGAATCTTGCATCTGGCGAAGTTGTATTTGGACCTTGCATCGGATTCCCATAAGTGCAGCTGTCTTTGCTGTTGACGTTGGTTCATCATGGAGGGCATTGTACGCTCGGCGTTTTTGCTCAAAAAGAATTTGGATAGCTGTGTTGTTTTCGTCAAACCAGTCCCTGTGTTTCCTCGTAGAGGGTCCGAGGCGATCAGCGGCTGTATTGTAAACCATCTCACGAATCGTGGTCCACGCTTTTTCCGCGTCCTGGTTGTCCAGTGTGATTGTATCAAGGCGTTGATCTAGGCTGACAACAAAAGTTTGTCTCACATCAGGGATATTCAGCCTATTGATGTTGAGGCGTTTCGGAACTTTCGTGGCCTGAGGTCGTCTCTTAGGTTGGATATGAATTTTCATCTTTGAGACGATGAGGCGGTGATCCGTCCAACATTCTGCGCCACACATGGCCTTAGTCACCCTCACGTCCTGGCGGTCCCTATTTCTGACTATGACATAATCAATTAGGTGCCAGTGTTTAGAACGGGGGTGCATCCAGGAGGTCCGGTTGCGCGTTGGCAGGCTGAAGGTGGTGTTCGTTATTAGAAGGTCATGTTCAGCACAGGTCTGCAGTAGCAGTAGGCCGTTGCTGTTGCACTGACCAACACCATGCTTCCCAATCACTCCCCCCAGGAGGTGTAGTCACTGCCGACACGTGCATTGACAAGGAGGCCAAAGAAAGCGTTACAAAGACTCACAGAAAGTGGCACTAAAGGCCTTCAGCATAAACCCTACTCAATGGGTGCAGACAGCCCAGGACAGAGACAGATTGAGAGCTGCTGTCAAGAAGGGGGCTAAATCCCATGAAGCTAAGAGAATAACCACAGCTGAGACACGCAGGCTTGTCCGAAAGAGCAACATTAGGTCATCGTCTGAAGCAACTATTCCATGCCCACGGTCTCATAGATTATTCCGGGCAAGGATCGGTCTAACAAGCCAACTAAGAGCTCACCGTAATCCCAACCCCCCCACCCCCGCCCGCCCCTAACCGGATGATTTGATGGTCCTTGTCGACTTCGACGGACGAACAACAAAAAAAAATATATAAAAAATAAATAAATTTCGAATTGCATTCTATTTTATAAAATGCATCGTTAAGAAATTACAAATGTTACTAATGTTTGCATATTAATTACTGTCTTATAGTTATTTTTATTGTTGACATTATTTTAAATGTTATGGAGTCTAGCTAGTTATCTTTTAGGATTAACAATTTCAATGTAAAAATAAATGTTGGCAATGTCTAAAAGGAATGGTAGAAATTGTATTTTTTAATGCCTACCTTCACTTTGCTTTACCTTGAGTTTGCGTAAATATCTAAGAACAGGAATATATAAAGTGTAAGTGAAATGTAAGTGAATAATTTATTTTTAAATTTATGCAAATATTTTAATATTTTATAATAATATTATTTAATATATTTTTTTTTAAAAACATGTATGAAACACAAAAACATACCTTTCTTCATTGTTTATATCTTTCAAATACTGTTTTGCTTTGGTTTCTTTAAATTTCGGATCTATGTAAATGCCTCTAGAAAATAAGCTCTTTGACACTTTTTCAAAATATAATAAATAAGTTTTAATTAAAAGCAAATGCGTATTTATTAAAATACAGATTAAATATCATCCATATTTTGTATTTAGTACACACATTATTAAGCATATAAGTTATATTCGTATCATAAAATGTAAAAAATCGGGGCCTTCCATACGATTTGTAATATTTATTTCTATATATAATTCGCCAGAAGTAGGCCAAACACCACCACGCAGGCTATAAATAGGACAATCCCTTCCCTTGCCTCTTTTTTGCCACCCATGCAAACACCCAAGCAAGCTCTGAGCCAGACTCATTGCTCTCTTCTTTGAACCACCGTAACTTGCGTTGTTCTGAAGAAGATTTCACGCATTGCTGTGGTCAATGTTTGGCGGGCTATATCTAGGGCTTAACCGGATCCACTTTTTTTTAACATCGAGTCGGGCTATTTTGAGAAAAATACATAGTGGTTCCAAGTGTTACAAAATAGATACAGTATATACCCCATTTGGACAACTGTGTCTTTCACGAAGTCTTCACTCATCTATGAGCTATTCGGTAGCGTATGCTACGCCGCTGGTCACCTAATATTTATTATTTTATATAAATAAAGGCTGATGATTGTTACTATGTAAAAAATGTAAGTTTTGTAATTTAAGTTAGAAATATGAAAAAATGACATACGTATAAGATCGGATTACTATAGAGGGATACTTGTTTTTAAAAATCGCTGTCTTGAATTATTTTTTGTGTCTTCAGGAGATCAAGTTTTAAAAACATTACAATATATGTAAAATTACGATTTAATGATTATAAAAGTGTCAAACTGCGTTTCAGATTTGAAATAGATTAACTACACACGAACCATTTGTGTAAATATAACAATTTATTTTTAACATTAAATAAAATTTTACATCAAATACAAGTAAAAGTTTTGGCAACTGCCTTTAGCAGTATAAGAAGCCAAAATTGTATGTTAGTATACATCAAATTTACATTATATATATTTATATATATTGTTATGAAAACGACGTGTTAACGTCATAATTCCCGGTTTATTGAAATCTAGTACACGCTGCGTAGTTTGGGGCGTGGTTTATTTACTTTAATCTTGGACTTGTTTACTACCAACTATATTTAAATGAATAGTTTGTATCTATCAGATTCTTATAGAAAATCTAAAAGAACGTTAGAACGTACAACAATGTGTACGGCGTTTATGGATGCGTCGGCAAAAAAAACTATAGATATATAGGGGGATTCAGAGAGCCGAGATCACTAGATTGTTTTTACTTCACGAGACTACATGTGAGTGTTATTGATAATAGAGCTGTGTCAATTTATATGTGAGAATTCACATTTAACGTAATACCTTTGTTTGTGCACATTGTATTAACTGTGTATCGGCAAAAGAAACACCATTCTCTTTCAGTTGATTATTTTAATTATATATATATTTTTTTTGTTTGCAATTCATTAATTACTTAAGAAATCGTATTAATTGTAATTTGAATTGTTGCGTGTCGTATCTCCGTTCAGGTTTTTATCATTTCGTATTGTCTTGTTTTGCACTGTTCTGGATTAATTTCTCCTTACGGATAGCAGTGCATAACATATATATATATTATATTGTGTTATCACGCATGGACTACTGCAATGCTCTCATGGTGGGTCTCCCAGCTACGCTCCTGGATAAACAAGAACACATATAAAACTACAATATAATCAAGAGCTTGATTCTATACATTCCTGTAAGGCGTAGTCTCAAGCTCAAGACAACTTTGACTTCCCTGAAATTGAATTTTGTAATTATGATAATAATTTCACAGTTTCTTCTTGGTTTAAAGGCTTTACATGATGATCTTCAAAAGCAATAATATTGACATAACTTCAGAAACGAGACTGTCAGTAACGAAGGAAATCAGCCATTTTCGGCTAGCAACAAGATGACGGCCTTTCAAAGTTTTGAATACCGAAATTCTGCACAAACCAGGACGCCTTCTGCAATCAGTAACATCTCGTGAGCTCCGACATATAGATATAGCGGACTTTAGATGTGACGTTGCAGCCCTTGGGTGCTGTGAAGATGTCCCTGCTACAGACTACAACAGTGGCCTCCGATTCATTTTAGACAAACATGCACCACTGTCCACACCTCGAGTTACTGACCGCCCTTCCGTCCCATGGCTTACGCCCGAAATTAAGGACGCTAAGCAGAAGCAGCGACGTGCAGTACGCCAAAGTCGGGTTTGACTGTGCACCAACAAATCTTTGTTGACCACGGGGAACGAACCAAGAGGTTGGTCCTTGCAGATAGGACTGAGTATGTTACTCATCAGATTACACGCAGCAGCTAAAGCAATGACTTATTTCACATTGTGGGTCAGCTGAACGGTAAAAACAAGGCTAGATCTCTGCCAAATAACATTGCCGTAGAAGAGCTGCCAGACACTCTAAATGACTACTTTATTACAAAAGTTAAGAAGATCAGGGCGAAACTTGACAGTTGCATCAATAATGCTCCCGAACTCTCACCCTTCAACGGCTCTCCTATGGGTGAATTTGTTGAGGTCCGTGAATCGAATGTGAGGTAAATCCTTGCTAATACCCCAAGAAGTCGTGCTCACTCGACCCTCTTCCAGCAGGGCTGTTGTATGAATGTCTGGTTGAAAAAGTCCCCATCATCACTTGTATCATAAATAGGTCTTTGACAACTGGAATTGTTCCATCAACTTTTAAAGAGGCAATAGCGACGCCACTGTTAAAGAAAGCAAATCTTGACCCAAATGTGATGGAAAATTATCGTCCAATCTCAAATCTACCATTTATTTCCAACATATTATAAAAAGTCGTTCTCCGCCAACTCCTGGATCACCTCATTCAATTTGACTTGTTTGAACCTTTCCAGTCTGCATACAGGGCTCATCACTCTACTGAGACAGCCCTGTTGCGCGTCATAAACGACCTTCTGTCGTCTTGTGATGAGGACCAGGTATTCATTTTGTCTTTACTCGATTTATCGGGAGCTTTCTATACGCTTGACCACGTCATACTGCTTCAACATCTGCAAAAAACGTTCGGTCTCACAGATACCGTCCTGAGATGGTTTCACTTGTATATGAACAATCGGGTCCAGTCAGTTATTTCAAACGGCTTGACCCCGCAGCCATCTATAATTGAATTCGGAGTACCCCAGGGCTCGGTCCGATGCTATTCACTATATAAGTTCAGCCACTGGGTGCAGTGATCAAGCAGTTTGACATGCTGTATCACATGTTCGCGGACGATACACAACTTCATCAATCCGTGATCCCCTCTCAGTTCCCTTAACTTCTTAGTAAGACACAGAAGACAGTGGAGTCATTTAAGCACTGGATGACCATAAACAAGCTCAAATTAAATGATGAAAAGACTAATCTGATCCCCATTACCACTGCTCAGAAACAAAAATATGTAAAACACACTACATCACTTACTCTCTCAGGCATGCAGATTGCGTTTGTTCATACAGTGCGAGACCTGGGTGTCTTTTTGGACAGAACACTTACTATGGAAAATCATATTAACATGCTTTACAAGGCAATTTTCCTAAAACTGCGCAGGATTAGTCACATCAGACCTTTCTTAACGTTAGAAGCATCAAAGAGGCTGATGTCTGCATTTTTGTTATCATGCACTGCAATGGACTACTGCAATGATGTCATGATGGGTCTCCCAGCTACCCTCATGGATAAAATTTAAAAAACACAGAATAATGCTCATCCCATTTTTTTTCGCAAATGCAAATTCGACCATGCTAAAACACTTCTAAGGGAGCTACATTGGCTGCCGGTCCGAGCTCGCATAGAGTACAAATTTGCAAATTTTTGCTACCGCTGCTTACATGACCTGGCACAATCTTATAGTGGCAAAATATCGATACCGTGTGTTTTACTTGAGACTTACGGAAAGCGCACTTTTGCATTTTCCAGCCCAACAATTTGGAACGCACTTCCAGTCGATCTCAGAAACAACCAGACACTGGAGTCCTTTAAAACCGATTTAAAGACACATCTATTTCGCAAACACCTTCTGGGGTGATGCTATCTACCATCTCTTTCAGTTAATGTATATTGGCTTGTGTTGCTTATGGTAAAAACAGTATGAAAGACTTTGACTGGGTATGCTCGTATGTAGCTTTATATTGTTGCGTATGTTTTTAAATGTGTTAAGTTTTATATTGTTTTTATTTCTCTTTTAACATGGTTGATTTTGTAACACGCTTCGAGGTTTTGGGGATGAAGCGTGTTTTTCAAATAAACTTTATTAATTTTATTTTATTATTATGTATATATATATATATACATATATTGCTTACCTCAATGTTTAGTTTTCTAAAAGATGTCAATAAGCAACTGAAAAACTTGGTGGTGATTACTTTAAATAGTAATTATGATACTCTGCTTCATTAAAACTAATTAAAGGAAAATATAGGCGTAAACAAATACTTACAGTATGGACTATTTTTCTTCAGTAAAAAATAAACAAATGTCATTGGTGGTAGTGGAAATAAGCTTATTGTATACTTAAAAGTCTGCTGAAATTTTTGGTAGGTCCAATAGCTGTTACGTTTAGAGCCGGTTTTGGAGATGATGGAACTTTACATGAAACAATAAAACGTTAAAAAAAATAAGTTTTAAAAAATATCATTAAATCAGAATATAAAAAAAAATTCCAAACACTAATCTACTTTAAATGTATGATTAAAAATTAAGTTTAAGAATGTGGAGAATGACTTTTTGCATCACCTTTCTCTTTCATGTTTCTATGTTTCCCTCCCCTCTATCTCAGTCTCTCCCTCTCACTTTCTCTCATTCTATCTTTCTTCACTCTCAATGTTTCTCTTCCTATCTTTCCGTCTCTCTATCTTTCCTCCCTGTCTTTCCCTCTCTATCTTTTTCCTTGCTCTATAGATAACGTTTATAATATATATATATATATATATATATATATATATATATATATATATATATATATATATATATTTTACTCTCTCTCTCTCTCTCTCTCTTTATTTTTTTTTTTTTTTTTCTTCTCTCTCTTTTTTTATCTCTCCCTCTCTTTCTCTCTCTATCTTTTTTCTTGCTCTATAGATAATGTTTATAATATATATATATATATATATATATATATATATATATATACATATATATATATATATATATCATTCACGCTCTCTCTCTCTCTCTCTTTATTTTATTGTTTTTCTTTCAACTTTCTCTCTTTCTCTCTCTTTCTGTTTGTGTTTCTTTCCAAATCAGATTGCTCCAAATTAGAATTATTTAAATATACTTAATTTTAACCTTCATTTCTACAAATATTTTCTCTTTCTTTTAGCATCTGAAATTCTTAATCACTTTAAACCTCTCAGCCAACCATATCTACAATTTCAACTGTAGCATTTTTCTTTTTTCCAAATTTACTTAACTATTTAAGGATGACACTGATATATACAAAACACTATTATATATTAGGGTGCAAAGGTGTAGTGTAATATTTAAAAAAAACGCAATATTTCAATTGATTTATTGAATCTAGAAAAGGTACCCATTAATTTATTATTAAATAGTTTTTCAGTCTAGATTTTAAAAATCAATGAACAATTTTAGTTATGGCAATAAAATCTAAACACATGATTCTTTTCTACTCAATTACTTTAATGAATTCAGTAATGCGCAAGATGGTATTGAGAGAAGCATCTGAAGTATATTATTATGTCATGTTTTCACCGCTGAGAGGCTGTGACGTTGCATATTTTAATTTTAGAATATAAACTATTATACAATTGTATTTATTTTTAATTAGAAATCATACGTGTACATATGTTGAATTTAAATTTGATACTTTTATGATAGTTATTGAGGCGTACGAGGGTGACGTTTTGTTTTGTGAATTATCAGTGTGAAGGCTATTCTAAGCTCTTTATGTGATTGGATATTGGTGAATGTCCCCCCCCTCCCCTGAAAAAAAGCAAAAATGCTATATACTTTAATCCGGAGCAATAAGAACAATTTAATGTGAAACCGATGAAGAGATGTTAGAAGAACATTGTACTGTGGTAAACAGGGGCTGTCTTACATAATTATTAAAAAGTATTAAGTTACCATTTTTGAAAACCTACTAGAGTTACTTGAAGATTTTTATTGTATTTAAAATTTAGACAATCAATGCTTGGAAATAGGAATGTAAAAAATATTTGACAAGAGAAGTGTGCATACAAATTGCCACAAACGTGTTGCCACCATAAATTTAATCGGGTTGGCAGCTGGCTGGCTTAATTTCTCTTGTTATAGATGAATGTGTAGAGGATTAAAATATTGACATATTTAGATGCAACATTGTGATAACGCTTATTACAGGGCACCGCAACATATTGGTCTTTACCTTATGGACATATATATTTCGATTGCTATCTAATATTGTCATTAATTTGTAGGTTACATTTATTAATAAATTCCACGTCACCTAATAAGGGCGTCGTTTTATAAAGTGGTAACTGTGAGAAGGGTTGAAAGTCTGAGCATACAATTTTGAGATTTGTTGCGAACTAAAAATACAGTTATATACTTACTTGAACAGTGATATTAAAAGATTAAACAGCAAAATTTGAACAAAAATAATGTATATCCCAAGCAATATTGGTACCACATATCTTCCGTATTCGGTAGGACATCTGAGAGTTTCAAAATCTGTGTAGCTTGAGTAATTTTTTGTACAGTCACTGCCTGAAATGAATGTAATATAAAACCATTGGATTTTTAAAAAAAATAATTTAACTTAGAATATTAACAATAATGAGAATAATTAGAAGAAGAATTGATGCATCTTCTTTTTATTAAATTCGCGTTTACTTTTACTTTCATTTTTTTCTAAATCTAAATGAACCATTAGAATCTTAAAGATTAAATAATGAACTTTTTTGTTCATTACATAACCATGGATACATTATTTAAATAAAAAAATGATTACAACAATGGAAAATACGACAAAATCACATTTGTGTGTGTGATCAAGACCTGCTAACAGATAGTTCCAAATAGAATGTGCTAAATTAAAGTCTATTAGAAAAATATGTCTAAGAGTTTTTTTTTAAAGGAAACGAAAAATCCGTTTAAAGTGTAAAAGGAGCGTAATCCAGTGTTTGCAATGAAAAAAAGGCGAATTGACTCAAATCATGTGAAATTTATCACTTGACTTTTATTCGTTTTTTTAGGGTATATCATTTTTTTAAAGATGGCAGATTAGGACGATGATCTGATTTAAAAATGTAAGAAAAGAAAAACTAAACGAAAAGGACGAGAAATACCAAATACAAATTAGTAAACAAAATAATTAGAACATTAAAAAAATAATCTTTCCAAAAACAATGTAAAACAAGATAGCAAATGCACTACATTTTCGTGGTTTGAAGTGTTAAACAAGATGACAACTACACTGGGTTTATACGTTGTGAATTTGTCAAAAAAGGATGGCATATATCTATTAGTGCCTTCATTCTCCTAACTATCAAGCCAACAAAATCAGGACTCTTTCTTTGCTGGGGTTAAAGAAGTCGGTAATGTGTCTAAATGAAAAGATCTTTCCTTGCTGAATTTATCACAGTCTGTTAAGTTTCTGAATGCTGGACTCAATCCTTGTTGGACTTATCACAGTCTGCAGTGTCTAATTGCAGGAATCTATTCTTGCTGGACTTATCACAATCTGTAATGTGTCAAAATGCATTTATTTCCCTTGTTGGGCTTATCGCAGAGTTTAATGTGTCTGAAAGGACCACCTCGAAAATCTGAACCTAGCTTAAAATTATTTGTTAACAATGGTTTTGAGGAATTTTTACAAGTCTGCTTCCACGCATTTATTTTCTATTTTGACATCAATAAAGCTAGATTAGATTTAGAGACAGTTAAACGGCTTTTATAAGGTACAGATATGCCTTCTTTAAATCATGTATTTTTTTATTATTCATTTTGTTAAAGTATTTGTGGAAAAAAAAAATTAAATACATTCACGAGCTATATTTTCGAGATCTAAAGGATTAAATTTGATAACACGCCATCAGTGTATAGTTGGCGAAAATTATACTGTTTAGGCTTATGATTATATTCAGGGTTCATTTAGCGTTTTTGTCATTGGAGGGGGAGGGGGGCATGGGGGAATAAAAATAAAATATATTTAACAAAAACAACACATTTCCATTTTATAAATAACTTTAAAATAATAATAGCTTGTGTCATTAATGGATTACAATTAGTGGAATCTATGAATTATCGCTACGCTCGATATATTTGATGCTCCGTATAGTTAAGGATATTCTTCTTAGAAGTTTACATTATTCGTTTATAAATATCGCAATGTTTCGAACATTTGCTGATTATGAGACGAATTAGTACTTCCTGTTTATATGTAAGTATTGTTGTTTAATTATTTTTTTGCAAACTTACAAGTTTAAAGATTTTAAAAACTCCGTATTAAGCTAAATTGATTAAATTTATTTTAAGATCTATAATTTTAACAGAGTTCTCACCAAGTATCAAATAAGAGCAATAACTTTCTGTTTTAAAATTATTTTTTATAATAAAATAATGCCATTTAATCTAGGCAATGTTTTTTTATTTCAAACTAGCAAGTACCCGGCATGCGTTGCAATGCCACTCAAAGAAAAGAAAGTGTTTGCATGTTATTTTTCTTTAAGTGCTTTTAAATACTCAAAATTGTTCTTGTTTTTCCATCTGGTATATACACGAATAAATCAGAAGATTTTCCGAATCGAGAGCAGGCCACATACATCTGTCAATGGGCAAAGCATGGGTTTTCCAAATTTAGTCCGCAAACTTGTAGCGATTGTTACCGTGCTTTGTAGTCAGTCATTGTAGACGCGTGTCGCATCGGAAACTGTAGGCGTTTGAATTCAAATGGCATATCTGTTGGAATCATTGGGGTGAATGGCAAAAGTACATCACCTAGTTTAAATTTTCCATTTAAAATAGTAACTTCAATGGAACCAATTTCGGAAGATTCATTTGAAAAAATGTACCGTACCTAATACTTCGATATCAAAGTGCGTTTCTCGTTGCAAATCAAGAGCGAAAAGTTTGTTTGCCGATCGATTCCGAGAGGTAATTCCCAACTCATGAATCATCAATCGATATGCATAGTATTTCATGGCACTATCTTTCTTATTCGAATTTCTCAATTGGATGTCAAAATGATATCCATCTTCTCGTTGCCAAAATAAAATAGGATATTGCAATGAAACGTATGAGCGATGAGTTTCTGAGACTCGCTGAACATCAACACTTCTGTGCTGAAGAATTATATCACTTGAGTTTAATTCTTTGCCAACTATAATGATCGCCACTTCATCAATTGTTGGTGCATTGTATTGTCTTTCATGTTGGCCGACAGGTGTTTAGTCTGCTCGAACTATGACTTTGTATTCATCAGTCGGCATCTTTTCAAGTGCAACTCTATACATTTGAATTAATTCGTTGTGTTGCAAAAATAACGTTTGCATTGCAGCGACGATTTCTCGTTTAGTGCCCGTATTGATATGACAACGTTGATCGATTTGCTCATCAGTATTCCCCATGAAATCATTTGAAGACATTTGTGATCTGGGTTTTGCATTGGCATCAGAGATCCTACACGATGGTAAATTTGGCCTTTCACTTTACTTTAATTGTTGGCATGTAATTCTCGCGTACGATATTTGTTGCACCGAACGATGTCATTTGGAAACATGAATTGCATTTGCGTATGTTTTCCCAGAAATGTTTCGATTGGCTATTGTCACCTGATACCAATATTGATAATGGTTTTGATGGTGAATGTAATTCTTACACGTTAGGATCTCCCATCTTTTTACATGAAAACCTCGCACAACAGGTACGTTCATTGTTTGCAGGAGATTTCCAGTTGTATAGTTTCTCATTAATTTATAAATCGTAAATTCCAGCGGTAAAAATGACCATAGTTCAATATCTATGCTTTCAAGTGTGTTATTTAATTACTTGAGAAACCATCGATTGGTGTAAAATGTATTTACATAACACAAAACAACTCCGAAATTATAAGACACTATTCAAGAAATACTCTTAATTGAAAAAAAAAACGCGATTTCGATGTCATTTCCGATTCTAAAATGCGTCACAAAATTCAAGCTTATTTATACACATAACAAAAATACTCTCTACACTAAAAATGTAAAAACGTGTTTTCTCTGCTTTACTACAAATGTGTCATTTGTTCAAGGGCGGTAGTGTTGATATCTACGTTATTAATTTAATTGATGAAGCTCATTTAAGAAAATAAATTGAATTTAGGGTCCCCAGGCCTAATTGGAATATTGTACAATGGATGTACTAAATTTGAAAATAATTTCCAGCGGATTCAGCTACTTCCACACATGCAATAGCTCTATTTGAAATTATAGTTACAAAGCTCTTTGAAGAAAATATAAAATTAGGGTCACTGGGCAAAACGGAATATTGTAAAATGTTTTTTTCTAATTTAGAAACATTTTCGGTAGTGCGCATTTCACTTGACCCAGTTGATCACAATCGAATGAATGGTATAGAAATGCATACTATAATTATATTAGATAATAGAAGTGTGGAAAACGAATTTAGGACCCCCCTCCACAAATGGAATATTGTAGAATTGTTGTATTACTTCAGAAACCTACTTAATATGTAACACACTCAATTTAATATCACTATTTGTATTTGATTAAAAAGTTATCCATTCATGCTTTAGCTCTGTTTGAAATTATAGTTGTATAGCTTAAAATTATAGTTGTATAGCTTATATAGAAAAAAACGAACATAGGACCCCTGGCTAAAAACGGAGTATTTTAAAATGGTTGTAATCATTTAAGAAACCCGCCCGCCCGCACAACATCTCACTAAAAGTTTATCGCATTGTAATGACGTAGAGGAGCGCATACGGAAATTATTTTTTATAAAGCTCCTAATGTATGGAAAAAAACACGAATTTGGGGCGATTGCCAAAAAAAACGGAATATTTTAGTAGAGTTATAATGGCTTAAAAAATGTTCTGGTTTATGGACAACAACTCACCTCAGTTTTATCGCAAGCGCTTGAATGATGTAGGAGCGCATGCTGTTTGAAATTATATTTATATAGCTTTTTTTGTAAGAAACAAACATATGTCCCCTGGCTCAACACTGAATATTTTAAAACGGTTGTAGCAATTTAAGAATTTTTGTGGGCGATAGAACAACATCTTACTAAATTTTTATTGCATTCTGAAAAATGGTAAAGGAGCGCATAGAAAATTATTTTTTACAAAGCGCATATAAGAAAAAATAAGAATTTGGGTCAACTATTTTCAGTTTCTTTATCCCTATGTTATGAGTATTTGGAATCGCCCAATGCCTATGCATTTGGTATGATTGGAAAGATGGTGATTTTGGGGCCAGATAAATACAGATAACTGTCACAAAGAAAATTACAAAAGCAACCGAACCTTTCGATAGCCGGAAAAATTGTGTATTTTACTGTCCTACTTCGTGTATCACTTGATCTAGCCCTGACTTTTGAATAAAATGAGCATTTTGATTGTTTCCTGTGTAGGAAATATGTTCGTAACGATCACTTCCGGTAAAAACAAACCATTCTTAAATTCGTGAGGCCCAGCAATTTCGATATGTTATTTGTCGGTAATAAAGACATGCGAGGAGTTTTAAAAAACTAGTAAATAAGTAAATAACCAAACAAAAAGAGTTTGATTTGATGAATTGCCGTTACAAACACGGTTAATGCTTCCCCTTTTCGGAGAGGACTACGACTGATTACACTAACTACTAGAACTAAGTCTACTGCTAGTGCTAGTCCCTGCAAGTTCAAGCATCGCTACACTACTTCACTAGCAGGAAAAACATAGACACATGCCATGCATTGGTAAGTGTTATATAGAACTTGTTTACATAATTTTTCTCGTGCGTGCCCTATGATTGACCCCGTATAAGACAATGTGTTCGCAGAGGGGTGTTGCTTAGTCCTTTGATCTAGTCGTGTTTATGCCACCAGCTACTAAAAATAATTAATCTGTTCCAAATAATATTTGGTAGAATGAATGTGATTGTTCTAGAAACGTCATAAGTTTTCTGGAAGGCAGGGCTTACGCGACCTATAAAAGGGATTGACAGGCACGAACGGAGGGACGGAGATTCAGATAGATTTTATTAACTTTACGAGGCGTGTTTTATTCTGTGTGTATTTGTGTGCTCATATGTGTTTATTTCGCATTTTTTATTGGCACATTATTCTAACTGTATTAACTGTGTACCGGTACAAGATCTACCATATTGTAACTTGAAGATTGTAATTATATTTTCTTTTCTTTTGTAATTATCTTAAGACTTAATAAATCTTAATTAATTGTAACTAGAAAATGTTTTGTTTGTCATTTCTTTAAAGTTGTGACTCAATGGTATCGTCCTTTGTTAGGCACTGTTTACAACGAGCCAATTACAACTAAAATAGGAGATACATTTCTCTAGATACAAGTCAGTGCGTAACAAATTGTGTTCTGTTCCGGGGATAATCGAATTTATATTTTATTATCATTTAGTCACCAGTTTTAACAAATTGTGTGCCTTTCCGAGAATAATTTCAATCCATAAATTTTATTACACCAATAACAAGTTGAGTGTTTTTCTGTTGATTTTGACCCACTGTTTACTTTAATATACTCAAGCTAAATTTGATAACACGATACCATTTTACAATTCCAACAATAGATCTGGTTTCAATTTTTCTTTAAATTCAATTTTATTAGTGTGTGCACTAAACTTAATTTTTTTTTAAAAATTAATGCTATATTTTGTCTGTGTCAAAATGGATTTTGATGTTGAAAACCCATCAGTAGAGGCATTACACAATTGTTCTAGGAAGGAGCTATTTTCCATTGCTAAAGCTCTAGGAATAAATGTAGCTCATTCGGCAGTAAAAAAAGACCATACGAGATATGATCATCGTCCACTTAGTGGATGAGGAGGTGTTGTCTGAAGACAAACTGGCCTCAGTCACACAACCGCATGATGTTAGTACGGAGCTCCAACTGAAGCTCAAGTAGCTGGATCTAGATAACGAACGAGAGCTTAAACAAAGGGATTAAAATGCCCAGAGAGATAAAGAATGTGAGCTTAAACAGAGCAACAAATCAAATTAAAAGAAATGGAAATAACAGCCAATTTGGTAGCAATGGAAAATAGCCTCACGCCTCCAGCCTGTCAGGGTTGCGATGCAATTAAATTTGCAAAAGTAATCACACAATTTTCAGAAAAAGAGGTTCACTAATATTTTTCGCATTTTGAGATAACTGCTCAAAATTTTAAAATTCCTGAAACTATGTGGTCTACCTTACTTCAACCAGCCTTGGCCGGAAGGAAGCCGAAACAAATTTCGTTAAATGCGGAACATAGCGGGGACTATAACCTAGTAAACTCCTTAATGCTTAAGGCTTTTGAATGTGTCCCCGAAGCATACCGTAAAAAATTTAGGGAACTGTGGAAACGTGATGGCCAGACTCATGTTGAGTTCCTCCGGGAAAAGGAACGACTCCTGGACAAGTGGCTCCACGCAACCAACACTGACACAGACTTCAAAAAGTTCAAGAAACTAATTCTGATGGAAGAGTTCAAGAATTGTGTTCTTACTGAGGTGCGAATACATATTGCATACCGTGGTGAAGGTGACGCACATATGGCAGCATCTGACACCAAAAATAACAGGCATAATAAGACAACAGCTCCAACTTACAGTAAACCTCAACAAAAAGTTTACAAGCCTGGTACAAAAGAAAAAAGTGCAAAAGACACATTTGCCTTTTGTAAAAAAGAAGGACATACGAGGGATGATTGCTGGAAACTCAAGAATAAAACTGAGAAGACCACACATCCTGGTACACAACACAAAGTCTCCGCTTGTACGTCTCGTCATACATCTGGAAATACATTTTCAAAATTCAAAAGCTTTGCTCTCCAGATGTCCATACAAACTTCAAAGAGGTTTGTCATGACTCATCAAAGAATTTCAAAATGAACAATAAGGTTAGTTTTATTGACTCCAGTCAAGTTCCTGCTTCGACTGCGAGTTTTATGAGCTTTTCGCCAAGATTCTTTTGCTCCAAGACGAGGTCTACCTCCAGAGGGCGTCTTACTGAGGACTTGTGTGAAAGTTTTGATGACTCTACACAGAGTTTTACTTCCTCTACCCTAGCCGAATGTTCTCAAGACTCCAACAAGAGTTTACCAACCAATGTCCAAATTCTACACCAGAAACTACTGATGTCATACAAGACTTCATGCCTTTCATATCGGAAGGAATTTGTATCACTGTCAGGTGATTTGTCCAGTCTACGACCAATCAAAATCTTACGAGATACAGGTGGTTCACATTCCTTGCTACTTGAGGGTATACTTCCCTTGTTTGAATCTACTGCTACTGGGAGCAACATCCTGTTACGATGTGTAGAGCTGATATGCATAGATGTACCTTTACATCTCATCAACCTAAAATCAGACCTAGTCTCCGGACCTGTGGTTGTGGGTGTCCGACCAACATTATCATTGGATGGCATCTAATTGCTGCTAGGCAATGACTTAGCAGGTGGGAAGGTAATAGCCGAACCCATCGTTACTCATGAACCTTGTTTAACTGAAAATCAGGAAGAAGATCAAGAATAGTATCCAGCATGTGCTGTGACAAGGGCCATGAGTTCCAAGATCTCCACAAAAGAGATTTCACAAAAAAGCATTAAAATTCTTCCTGAAAATTACCTGGAAAAATGTTTTTTTGCAAATCTTAAAGAAGAGACTAGTAATTACAAGACTCCAACTCGAATGCAATTTATTGAAGAACAGAAGAGTGATCCAGAAATAGTAACATTTCGAGAGAACGCTTTAAACCAATAAGAAGCTGACCAATTCCCTTTATGTTATTACCTTCAAGATGACATACTTTTGAGAAAATAGCGACGTCCAGACGCAAATGCTGATGAAGAATGGAGGAAAGTACACCAAATAGTAGTTACTTCACCATTCGGAACGAATTTCTGAACTTAGCCCATGATTCATCACTTTCAGGCCATTTGGGAGTAAAGAAGACATATCACAAAATCACGTCGCACTTCTTTTGGCCCAAAATCAAAAAAGGTGTGGTTGACTACTGCAGATCAAACACACATTTTAAATTAGCTTTAGATGCCAGTGATGTTGGCATTGGTGCAGTTCTATTTCAAGAAGATGACGACAGTATATATCATCATGTCTCTTATTTCTCAAAGAAATTTAATTCTATTCAGAAAAACTATTCCACAGTAGAAAAAGAACGTTTAGGTTTAAATCTTGCTCTTGCTCTCCAACAATTTGATTTTTATGTCAGTTGTTCTTTACATTCAGTACTTGTTTATACTTATCACAATCCTTTATCATTTTTGAATAAGATTGTCTCCAAAGGTCAAAGATTGTTAAGATGGAGCCTATTTTTACAAGAATATAATTTGGACATGAAACATATTAAAGGCAAAGATAATGTCATTGCAGATACTTTGTCCAGAAAATAATTTTCACTAATGTTATTGCTTATAAGCTGTTAAGAAAATTTTTGTCTAATATTTTGAAAGTAAGAAATGTACTTTCTTAAATTTTTAATGGAAAATAATTCCATTTTTGAAGAATGATTTTTTTTCTTTTAAGACGGGAGGTGTTATATAGAGCTTGTTTACATAATTTTTCTCGTGCGTGCCCTATGATTGACCTCTTATGAGACGATGTGTTCGCAGAGGGGTGTGGCTTAGTCCTTTGATCTATTCGTGTTTATGCCACCAGCTACTAAACTGTCCAAATAGTATTTTGTAGAATGAATGTGATTGTTCTAGAAACGTCATAAGTTTTCCGGAAGGCAAATATTAATATATTTTATTAACTTTACGAGGCGTGTTTTATTCTTTGTGTATTTGTGTGCACATACGTGTTTATTTCGCATTTTTATTGACACATTATTCTAACTGTATTAACTGTGTACCAGTACAAGATCTACCATACTGTAAGTTGAAAATTGCCATTATATTTTCTTTTCTTTTGTAATTATCTTAAGACTTAATAAATCTTAATTAATTGTAACTAGAAAATGTTTTGTTTGTCATTTCTTTAAAGTTGTGACTCAATGGTATCGTCCTTTGTTAGGCACTGTTTACAACGAGCCAATTACAACTAAAATAGGAGATACATTTCTCTAGATACAAGTCAGTGCGTAACACTAAATATTATACATACAATCTGTTTTTCACCTAGATTCAAATTTAAAGTACGGTATCAATTATTTAGAAGGCGAAGCCTATAATGTACTTACTATATACCATTGAATGAAGCCTATACTCTATACTCATACTTTTATTATTAGTAATAAACACTGTTCGTTTAGTGATGTGATAGTGAACTGTAGTAAAAATAAAACTTATAAACAATTAATTAATTTAGTAATTGTGACATTTGACTTATGCTCTCCTTTATTTATAGCTATTAAAATATGGTAATATATTAAATTTTTCATTTTTCTATCGAAAGCTCACCAAATTTTAACAGTATGTTTAATGACCAATAATAAATATTTGAATAACCTAGATTAAAATAACTATCTTCGAAAAGAAAATATGTGAATAAGAATTCCACTACACCCCTATTTTTTGTATAAAAAATGGGGTAACAATTTCTGATCCTGTATATTTATAATTAGTTTATACATAAAAAATTCCCGTTACACACTACACATTGTTTTATAATAGGCTTGATTATCTAAGTTTAAATCTGATAGCAATAACTTCATATCTGTAAAAGCCTTAGTATTTAAAATAATTTTTAAAAATAAAAATGGGGGATGTTTTTATGGGTTACAAAGGCAACCAATGGATTTTTGTTTCAACCTGTTTTTTACCTCCATTACAATACAACTTAAAAAAGTTTTTAAAAAAAATTCTATATAAAGCTAAACAAAAGTTTTAGATTTTTCACCCATACCTCCCCTTAATGAACCAAATTACAATTAAATGCTAAGCTATAAACGGATCAACATGTACTTCATCAACATGTACTTTAAATTAATGTTTTGTTTGTAATAAAAACATATGTGTTTATTGTAGTTGTAGTTAGATAGCACATTATTATGCTTTTAACTGAAGTTGTCTTAACAGGTTTCAGGTTGACTTTAAAGTTGCTGGTGTTTTAAAAACTGTCCAATAAAATTTAAACTGAATATTTTGTTACCGTGGGGTATTTAGTGCCATGATAACAATGAATTTTGATTAATTTAGTTAGAAAATCATGCGATGAAAGTGAGAACTTCATCAGTTTAAAAAAAAAGAATATTTCCGATGTAGAAATTACATCAATTTGATCCATTTCAAACTAGTGCATAATTGTCTATTAAGAAATAAAATTTTCCCGATTGATGTAGTCACAACCTGCTCGCAATTTACTTTTGAATGTGGGTATGAACTCATTTAATTTAAAAATGGTCAGTTACATTCTTGAAAAAAGTAAACGACATATATGTATGTGGTAGCGTGTTCATCCTTTAAAGGGTCTCTTGTCACATAGCAAAATGAGCTAACATATACCTTTGCTCTTTTAGATGCAGCTCAACCGCAACCATATCGGTTGATGGCTCAACTGAAAGATTACGCCTGACTGTATCACACAACATATACATAACTCTCCAAAGTATCCAAATTGCCTACTCTGTGGCTTTTTCCACAAAAAGGTAAAAACATATGCTTGCAGGCAATCCCAACAGGAGCGTGAAGTTTGGGTCCACTCCTAATAAATGGATTATTTATTTAATGTAATGTAAAACCCTTTTGACAAGGCTAAACTGTGGTAAGATATCCACGGCCATAAAAGTATAGGTTTAACCCTAATAGTGAATGAATTCTTATTTTGGTAGATAATCACAGAAAACAAGGATTAAAAATAATTAGATTAAACTCGTTAAATTATAATATACCTTTAACTTCCAGTTCTTCAAGCAAAAATTCTCCAAACATTGCCCAAAATCCTTTACGGAAAAGGTTAAAGAAGAAAGGACCACTTATTTGGGTTTCTGGGTACAAAAGTGACTCTGACGAGATGGCATATGCAATGAAGAACACCAAAAGGATCATTAAAAATGGCATTGTCACTTCCATCTGTTAGAAAGAAATATTTTTTAAAAATATATATTTATAAATATAATGTATGAGCTAATATATATTTTTTTTAAAGTTAATATGCTTGTTCTTTTTATTTGCATAAAAATTTATATTCTTTAATTGTTTAATTTGTATGCTTTGAGTTTTAGTGTGACCAGCATATTTTTTTGTTCTGCTATTTATCTGAATATTAATATTTAATTTCTATAGTAAATAAAACCCAAATGAAAAGTATACCATGATTATTTGCCTCTTTATTAGGTTAATTGTATTTATTTATTTTTCTAAATTAAATAGAAATCAAAATAATCTACAGTAAATAAAAAGGTTTTCCTATGTTTGCATATAAATGCTGTAAATCAAACAAATAAAAGCAAAAAATGTATTCCAACTAAATTTCATATAGTTATTTCCTGACCTAAAGCTTTTCCCTGGAGAATTTGGTCGATATCCCATATAAAATACAAAGTCAGTAATTATCAACATCAATAAAAGAGCAAGAGCTCCAAGAAAAATAATTAAAGTATAGCTGATTAATTTGTTTCCTTTTAAATGTAAGGAAATATCTTTTTACATCTTTGTATCCATCAAAATTACAGTTAAATTGTTTTTTTTCTTTATTATTATTATTTTTTTATTTGTATTTCTTTGATGTGGTTTTCGTTAAGAGCAAGCGATAGGTGATTAAAATGTGTACCAAGATGGGGCAGTAGGAAACTTTCAGATTTTACTTTTTTAAATTTTTATTATTGACAATATATAATTAGGCCGAACAATTTTTATGGATAAAACCTAAATACATGGTTTGAAAAAACCAGTTGCATAACCAAGGTGAATCAAAATGTAAGCATTGCATATTGATTTGGAAAATATGGGTTTTATGTGATTTTATATATTGAAAATATTTGGTTTTATTTCCTTTTAAAGAACATTAAATTTTAAACATACTATGTATTTTATCATTATTATTTTAACATGGTTTGCTTAACATTTATATCTGTTTGAAAATTGTATGTTTGGAATTAAAGTCACAGTATATATTATCTATTCTCAATTTTAAGGATACATATTTTGTAAAGATAAAAAGTTTACAAAAAATATGTAAAGGGCATCTAAGCAACACTCAAAATATACAATTACATATCAAGTTAAACATCCCACGCCATTGCTGATATTCTTTAGAAATACTTAAATAAAATAAAATAACAAAAAAAATACATGTGTGCTTTAAAACTAAGTATTAAATGTATTAGATGAAGAAACATTTTTTTTTATTTATAAAGGTACAACATTTAGAGCATCAAATGTAGGCTAAGTATAATAATGTGTAGACAAATTTAAAGGGATTCAACAAAAAAAATATAATGACATAATATTTTTTAGATGTGCAAAAAATAGACGTAAAGAACGTTTCAATCAGTTTTGTTACTGTTTTTTAAAGTGTTAACACAACTTTTAAACTAAATAATTAAATAGTTTAAATTATAATTTAATGATATTCATAGACCTACCAATGGTATCACATGCCAATTATTGGTATTAATATAGTTAATTCAGCATCCAAATAATTTGCTAAACTAATATGTAGACTATGCTGGATGTTTGGACAAATTATCTATTCATGTTGTGGTAATCTGACTTATGAGATATTAGTGAGGGGTATCTCTCCTATGAGATCTCCTCTTGGCACTCTGTCTAGGGATTCGTTAATTAAGCCAAATTACCACACAGACATAATAGCATATCTATATACATATAGACTGAAAGGAAGTCTTTGTTTTTGAGAAAATAATTACATATATTTATTAAATAACGTTATTTACAATTTCCTCCGTGGTACACTCTTAGTGATTAATATATATGCAACAAAATGGATGTCATTCAATTAGAAAGGTATATCAATGAATGCAATGCAAGTGTCCGACACTTGAGTCTAGTGTACCTAACATACATACGGTATCATCATAATAATGCTATATTGTTCAAGGTTCTTTGTTCAATCTTTGTGGACTTAGCCTTTATAGTTTTACTGAGGATCTTAGTGAATCTAAACGTGTGGGAGTTTCCTTCTGTTGCAGAAGCGTGTTTCTGTTCTGGTCTTTGGAGCTGTCTCTATCTTTGATCTTAGCGAAGTCGGATTTTGTGGTCGTAGATTCCAAGGGATCTCTGTGATTGGAATAAATCACTCTCCAGCGATAAATCATGTTAGTAAGAATCCCTGGATCTCGAAGTCCTTCTAGTAGCCAAAGGTAGTTTGGCGTAGGACGTAAATCAATCCCTTAGTTCCAGCTTCAAGGTAAGTCGGTCCAGTAATAGAAACCAGGCTAAATGCAAATTATAAATAATGAATAAGTATCCAAGGGAATAGCCATAAGCTGATAAGTCCTGTTCCACTAGCTACGATTTCAGAGTGATATATGGAGGGTGACATAGTTTGTACATATGCATCCAATTTGTAGATTGATTTATACATCTAATCACTGTCAGCGTAAGCATATGTTGCTTCGCGACAATGTTGGATCGAGCAAGCATTTTAATTATTGAAGGACGGTACATGGTATGATTAACAACCAATAAATGTATAAGTACATTGTAACGCATACTCTGACATCATTATCATTGTAACTTATTTCTTATGCTGTGGGTTATGTCATAGTTACTTGTTTTAAGTTAGTAATTCAGGATGCCGGCTAAGACTTCTTCGTTCTTCCCCTTATTATCCAGGCACGCAAATAAGAATACTGAATCCTGGTTAAACTTACAGTACTTTATTGAATTACAGTTTACACAGATAATATTAATAATAATCCTTGCATGAATGTAATCATTTCACATATATCTATAATATTCCATTACTCAGAAAGACAAGTCCTCACACTGCTATAACTAAGCTCAACTGTCCTACATCTCAACTCTAACTCAACTCTGACTCTTCTCTGACTCTTCTTCTCTGACTTCCTCAATCAACTCAACTGTCCCTTTTATTACCAGCAAGGCGTGGAAACGACCGCTTTGACAAAAACATAATTTACTCTCCAAAAACGTGGAGCTCACATTTGCAACTCAAAAATACAATCCACTCTACTCGTGGCAAAACATGGTCAACACAATTCACTGTTCACTCATGCTACCTCTCTGTTTTCTTGTGAAAACATAGTCCGTTACATATTCATATTCGTATTGTCTTCTCGTTAAAAAAGTAATGAGTGATTTGGAACAACAACCTACCATCCCCAATAAAGGATCGGGGCGTTTCGTAACTCGCAGCAAAGGCAATATTAGAATGCATAATATCCATAATATAATATATGCAATAGTAGAATAAGATCAAACACGATCGAATACTGGTTACATAGTTATTTGAACAATACACGTTCAATATCATAATATCAAAATCGTTTTTGCGTATTTACTAGTACGCTAGGTAGCAGTCACAGTTAAGGATCACATCACGCTAATGAAGTCCTAAGTCTAAATCCAATGTCTTTATTAAATCTATTACCAATAGAAAGGTGGATCACGTCGACAAACAAGTAAGAGGTGAATATGTTGCTTTATCTTAGACCAATTGCAAAAATTGAGTGACATTTAAAAAGGTCCCTTAAACTGAAGTCTTCTGAAACGCCTTTGAATTTATAAAATAAAAGGTATACGTAATTACTGCACAATATGTGTAAAAATATGTCACTTTATTTACACATTTATATATACTCTAAATATGTACCCATATATGTATATACATATGAAAATATCTACATATGGATCTACCTATCTATGTGTCTATGTGTCTACATGCATATATACAACAGTGGTAATAGAAAGAAACTAAATTTAAAAAAAAAAGAAACTTAACATGTAATAATGAAATCAGCAATTCTGTTTGATATGAAAAAAATAACATGATGTTTGTTCTTAAATTGTGTGTAACGCTATAAAGTTATTTGTTTTACAAGTTATTACCATTTTTGTAATCATTATCCAGACAGGTCCTAGTTTTTTGAAGGCATAGAAGTTCTCTAACATTTTTATTGAAAATGCAATAAAATCTACACTGAGAAAAATTCTAGCAGCTCCCATCCATCCTTCATTAGTTGGATAAGCAAGGGCAATCCAGCGCAAAATCCATGCAATAATGTACAACACAACTGCAAAAACATCGATTATGTTTTGTACATCTTTAAAATACGTTGGTGAGTGCCTTGCCTGTAATGACATAAACAAATTGAATAGTTTAGGAATATTATTATTTTTTTAAATAACACACACACAATTAAAAAAAATAAAATGCCCAAGGAAAAAACAAATCAAGCCATTATTAAACAAACATAGTTCTTATTTTTAAAGTCTTTCTTATTGAGTTAAGAAAATTAAGCGAGGTGGTGCTTATTTTAGGGCACCACGTTTGGTCCACTCAATGTACACGTAATTGCTCATTATCACTTGTGTATTATGTAGGATCTACAGCATTGTTAAATAGGCGTGGAAAGCAAGAACTGCTTAAGGTGTATTAATCTTGACAAATTGTAGATATATCCCATCGTCAAAAAATATTTTAGGTTAAACTGATTTATTTTTTTTTAGAAAAGGATACCATATATAAGCAAGGGATAGGGCTATCCATTAAAACTAAAATTTTAACTTATATTAATATTAAATAAATGGAACTTGACTAACTCTAAAATTATATTTAATAGAATAGAATAGCATATGTTATTTTATATATATATATACAAGTGAATTGTGGGGGTTCTACAAAGACTATCCATTGGATTTAAGTATCTTGACCAAGCTTGTTACATTTATCCATCACCATACCTATGGAACACTTGTCGGTTGTGAACGTTTTATACCATTCCGTTTAGGCCCATGGGTTCTCTATTTCATTGTTAGTTTTTCATATGTAATTTATAAAAAAATTATTAGCAAGAAATACTCTTATATAAAAAGATGGATCTTGAGCAAAATTTGTACACATACACTTGATTATCCATATGCAAATGTCAAAGTTATATATATAAATATCATAATATCAATCATTTCTTTTAGAGAATCTTAGAGGGAAACGGAATCACATTGCGATTATGACTTTTCATAGGTTCGGGATCACAATGAGACACATGATAACGACAGAATCGGGAACCCAATAGGATCGGCAAACCGTATTCCAAACCAAATTAGATATATAAAAAGTTAGATACATAGATTTATAGACAGACAGACAGACAGATAGATAAATAGATAGATAGATAGATAGATAGATAGATAGATAGATAGATAGATAGATAGATAGATAGATAGATAGATAGATAGATAGATAGATAGACAGATAGAGAGATAGGTATATAGACAGATAAGTAGATATATAGATAGAAAGATATATAGATATATAGATAGATAGATAGATAGATAGATAGATAGATAGATAGATAGATAGATAGATAGATAGATAGATAGATAGATAGATAGATAGATAGATAGATAGATAGATAGATAGATAGNATGGATAGATGGATAGATGGATAGATGGATAGATGGATAGATAGATAGATAGATAGATAGATAGATAGATAGATAGATAGATGGATAGATGGATAGATGGATAGATGGATAGATGGATAGATGGATAGATAGATAGATGGATAGATGGATAGATGGATAGATGGATAGGTGGATAGTTGGATAGATGGATAGATGGATAGATGGATAGATGGATAGATGGATAGATGGTTAGATGGATAGATGGATAGATGGATAGATGGATAGATGGATAGATGGATAGATGGATAGATGGATAGATGGATAGATGGATAGATGGATAGATGGATAGATGGATTGATGGATAGATGGATAGATGGATAGATGGATAGATAGATAGATAGCAGTATTGAGATCTATAGTTAGATAGCAATAAAACTTATGAATTATTCCATTTTTTTTTCAATATTCTCTTTTTTTGCCAGGGCCCTTATTTCTTTTGTTTTTTTTTTCTTTTCATGAGCTAAAAATAATTTCATTTATTCCACAACATAAAATTCATGCGATTGTGATTAAACGATTTTTATTTTCATACATAGCTATTGCATGGTTTGCATGGGATTTAATAAAAAACAAATAGTAACATTTTGGTTTGTTGCAAAGTAATAAGTAGATTTTTGAATTAGTAAAACCATTTAACAATTTTGTGTTAGAAGGTTGAGCCCTTAATTTTGTTATTATGTCATCTAGTCAAATATAATTTATAATATAGCTATTGCATTGGTGGATCAAGCACTACACGTGTATAAACTAAATTTAGAAAAACCATGCTTTAAAGTAGACCGATGTATTTAGCCTTCTCACACGTCGAAAAGTCTTCGATTTTTTCTGTTTATACACCAATTGGAAAAAAATAAATATTGAAACATTTATTTTAAAATGTCATTACAAACAAAAACTCTTCCTTTTATTTGAATGACATTGAAACTTATGCTTGGTTCTAGCTATTAAGTATTTAAATTATATGCTTAAATGGTTATAAGGAAAGGAAAACTACTATGACTAGAAGCGTTCACTCATAAATCGTAAGCCAATTCCATGTTTTGTTTTTGTTGTTGTCTTGTGATGGGTTAAGATTCTATTAGTTTTACGATTTTTAAAAATTTAATCCATTCATGATCACAATTTTGGATAATATATTGATGGAACATACGACGACATGTCAAGATATGCTTTTATTCACGGTCACGAATCATCAAACGATATCAATAGTAATTCATGTAACTGTTTTTCTTGTTTTAATCCAAATTTTTTAGATTTCTCAACTTGATTTTGAATAACGTCCCTTTTATTCTTGCTAAAATAAAATTAAACATTGTAATTAGTAATTGAGTGATGAGTTTCATTAACTCGCTTATATCACCGCCACTTGACCAGGTGTTGATTGATAGTTTTGTCTCTCATGTTGGCCGATAAATGTTTAGTCTGCTCTAACTACAACTTTGTAGACATCAGTATATATTTGTTTAAGGGCACTTCTTAGCAACAAAATTAATTAATTGTTTTGAAATAATAAATTGTGTGATGTAGTGATAATTTCTCGTCAGTGCCAGTATAATTTGTCAAGTTTGATCGATCAGTATTCCCATATAATAAATTTGAAGAAAATTGTGATGTTCGTTTTTTCAGTGTCAGCAGATATCCTGAACAATGATAGATTTGCCCATACACTTTAAATGTTGGCATGTAATTCTCTTGCACAATATTCGTTATACAAAACGATATCATTTGGAAACATGAATTGTACTTGCGTATCTTTGCCAAAAATGTTTCGATTGTCTTTCTTCACCTAATAATAATGTAGATAATGGTTCAGGTGGTAAATGCAATTCTGGCAATTAAACTTTTCCGTCCACCAGAACATTCCCTGTGTTTCTTTCTCAAATTTGAAGGCACATTTGAAGCTATTATCGCATAATTTATCCATTTTTTCCAGAAACGACACGACATGTCTAAAGACTGTACTCAAAATTAAAATCGTAATGGAATGCTCTTAGATTTAAAATAAAATGAGTAAAACAGAGTATGGTTAAACCTGAAAAATTAAACGCAACAAAACAGCGAACGTGTCGGCAGAAAGCCTTCGTCAGCGAACAAAACAACAGAAAAAACGTTATAAAAATAAGAAATAGCACTTAGCTGGTAAGTAGTATCTGTGGGCAGCAAATGAAGTGTGGCAGAAGGAAAATGAGTGAGAGTTTAAATAAGCAGCGGCAAAAAAAGGGGGGAGAAAAAAGTTCACTGTGATAGGTCAGAACGTGGAGGGGCGGAGCTATGGTCAAGCTGTGAACAGAGACATAACATTAATCCCATCTGGCGTCAAAGTGCCGTAAGTCAGGATAAGTCTGTGTTCCAAATTGACCCGGCTGGCGGTGTTAGTGCTAGCCACAATCGCACTGATTGAAAAGTCCGCCTTGCCCCGGTGGTCGCTACTATTGAAGTGTTTGGAGACGGGACACTGTTTATCTTGTGTAATGTTTCGGAGGTGTTCGGTACACCTGTCCGAGAGACGGCGTCCAGTCTCCCCTATGTATGTCATCTGACAGCG
>CAXITT010000500.1:129456-151426 GCA_964033795.1 Lymnaea stagnalis
GAATTTGAGAGCTAAGAGACCGTCAGTGTGGGGGATAGAAGTGTATAGAGAACATACATCAAGAAGAAATAGATGATGTTTCTTTTCAGGAGGGATTATGATGGATTCAAAGGTTTGAAGAGCATGGTTGGTGTCTCTTTACCTCCACTCCGGAAATCCAATCTTTCTAAAAGAGAATCACTCGCACTCTCTAAGCTGCGCAGTCGGAAAGATATCGTCTTCAAACCAGCTGATAAGGGGGGAGCTGTTGTGGTGTGGGACAGAGATCTGTACATCAAGGAGGCTCATAGGCAACTAGAAGACAGCCAGTTCTACCAACCGAGGACCAACAACCCTATCACCAAACATAACGACATGGTGAAAGGGACTATCAAGAAAATGATTGCAGAATCAGCGCTCCCCAAATCGGCCTCTGCCCTACACATCTTCGATAGTGACCTCGGTAAGCCATGCTTCTACCTACTTCCCAAAATTCATAAGTATGGTAACCCTGGCAGACCCATTGTCTCAGCATGCTCTTGCCCCACCGAACATATCTCGGAATTCCTTGATGGAGTTTTTCAACCCATCGTTGCCTCACTGCCTACTTACATTAATCCTGTAAGGACTCTATTCCTTTCTCTCAATTACTTCGTCTTCGTCGACTTTGTCGGTCGGATGAGGACTTTTGGGACAAGGCACTTGAAATGATAGACTTTTTCCGGTGTAGATCTTACCTGGAGACAGTACTTTCATCAGCCCTCCAAAGGGTTAAGAATATTACACGTGCTGATGCCTTCAGACCACGTCTGAGCGACAATGTTGACAGGACAAAACTCATTTTAACTTATCACCCTCACAATCTGATTGCTAAACGTGTTTTCCTTAAACATCGATCTATACTACTCGCAGACACCGACACACGAGAAATTTTCTCTTCCCCACCTCTCATTGTTTTCAGACGGGATAAAAATCTGAGAGACCTGCTTGTACGCAGTCGTATCAATGCTCCCCCCTCCCACTTTGGGACCAAGCCGTGTGGACGCAGTCGTTGCAACACGTGCCCTTTTGTCGTCCAGACTGAACGCATACGTTTCCCCAAGGGCAGTTTTCAGATACGCGACGGTTTCCTCTGTACAAGCCGCAACGTTATCTACGCCATTGTCTGCACCCGCTGTCAGATGACATACATAGGGGAGACTGGACGCCGTCTCTCGGACAGGTGTACCGAACACCTCCGAAACATTACACAAGATAAACAGTGTCCCGTCTCCAAACACTTCAATAGTAGCGACCACCGGGGCAAGGCGGACTTTTCAATCAGTGCGATTGTGGCTAGCACTAACACCGCCAGCCGGGTCAATTTGGAACACAGACTTATCCTGACTTACGGCACTTTGACGCCAGATGGGATTAATGTTATGTCTCTGTTCACAGCTTGACCATAGCTCCGCCCCTCCACGTTCTGACCTATCACAGTGAACTTTTTTCTCCCCCCTTTTTTCGCCGCTGCTTATTTAAACTCTCACTCATTTTCCTTCTGCCACACTTCTATTGCTGCCCACAGATACTACTTACCAGCTAAGTGCTATTTCTTATTTTTATAACGTTTTTTCTGTTGTTTTGTTCGCTGACGAAGGCTTTCTGCCGACACGTTCGCTGTTTTGTTGCGTTTAATTTTTCAGGTTTAACCATACTCTGTTTTACTCATTTTATTTTGTACTTACCTGATTGCAGTCTCTCCCCTTATTACTCTTAGATTTAAATTTAGCATGCAGTGTGCGTCTGGATCGAGCCTTGCGTGCTCTATTGGTTTTCAGTCTTGCTTTCGACTATTTTAAACAAACGCGATTAAGCATTGAGTACTCGAAAGGTTTTGAGTCTTGCTTGATAATGCTCGACTGCTTCAAGGAAAAGTTTTTAAGCAATACGTACTCCACCAATTTCCAGTATTGCTATATGTTAATCCACTTTGTCAGGCGTAATCGCTTGAGAATTGTATACTCGAGTGGTTTCCAGTCATTCTTCCATTCGCTGCTTGTCTTTTTCTGAAGGTTATGATTTGTTTTAATATTGTGTTCGAGGTGTAAATAGACAAAAGTTTTCGTTTGGGTGCCATTATTTATTTGTAAGAATGAATTTACGGCAATGGCCATAAACTTAAAAGAAAAAATAAAAAATTTGTTATTTTTTAGAAAACTTCATGGCATGGGGACAACTCATCAAAATTGTTTGCGAATGGATGAATTGTGTAGGATTGCATACGGAAAAGACATACCTACAAATATTCATAAATTCATATATATATACTAGCGAGTACCCGGCATGCGTTGCTATGCCACTCAAGGAAAGAAAGGTTTTGCATGTTATGTTTCTTCAAGAGCTTTTAAATACTCAAAGTTTTTCTTGTTTTTACATCTGGTATATACACGAATAAATCAGAAGATTTTCCGACGCAAAAGCAGGCCACATACATTTGTCCATGGGCGTAGCATGGGTTTTCCAAATTTAGTCCGCAAACTTGTAGCGATTGTCCCTGTGCTTTGTATACAGTCATTGTAGACGCGTGTGGCATCGGAAACTGTAAGCTTTTGAATTCAAATGGCATATCTGTTGGAATCATTGGGGTGAATGTCAAAGTACATCAGCTAGTTTAAATTTTCCATTTAAAATAGTTACTTCAATGGAACCAATTTCGGAAGATTCATTTGAAAAAATGTACCGTACCTAATGCTTGGATATCAAAGTGCGTTTCTCGTTGCAAATCAAGAGCGAAAAGTTTGTTTGCAGATCGATTCCGAGAGGTCATTCCCAACTCATGAATCATCAATCGATATGAATAGTATTTCATGGCACTGTCTTTCTTATTCGAATTTATCAATTTGATTTCAAAATGATATCTATCTTCTCCCTTCCAAAATAAAATAGGATATTACAATCAGACGTATGAGCGATGAGTTTCTGAGACTCGCTGAACATCAACACTTATGCGATGAAGAATTATATCACTTGAGTTAAATTCTTTGCCAACTATAATGATCGCCACTTCATCAATTGTTGGTGCATTGTATTGTCTTTCATGTTGGCCGACAGGTGTTAAGTCTACTCTAACTATGACTTTGTATTCATCAGTCGGCATCTTTTAAAGTGCAACTCTATACATTTGAATTTATTCGTTGTGTTGCAAAAATAACATTTGCATTGCAGCGACGATTTCTCGTTTAGTGCCCGTATTGATATGACAAGGTTGATCGATTTGCTCATCAGTATTCCCCACGAAATCTATTGAAGACATTTGTGATCTGTGCTTGGCATTGGCATCAGAGATCCTACACGATGGTAAATTTGGCCTTTAACTTTACTTTAAATAATGGCATGTAATTTTCGCACACGATATTTGTTGAACCGAACGATGTCATTTGGAAACATGAATTACATTTGCGAATGTTTTCCAAGAAATGTTTCGATTGGCTATTGTCACCTGATACAAACAATGATAATGGTTTTGATGGTGAATGTATTTCTCACACGTTAGGATCTCCCATCTTTTTACATGAAAACCTCACACAATAGGTACGTTTATTGTTGGCAGGAGATTTCCAGTTGTATAGTTTCTCATTAATTTATAAATCGTAAATTCCAGCGGTAAAAAATGACCATAGTTCAATATCTATGCTTTCAAGTGTGTTATTTAATTACTTGAGAAACCATCGATTGTTGTAAAATGTATTTACATAACACAAAACAACTCCGAAATTATAAGACTCTATTCAAGAAATACTCTTAGTTGAAAAAAAAACCGCGATTTCGATGTCATTTTCGATTCTAAAATGCGTCACAAAATTCAAGCTTATTTATACACATAACAAAAATACTCTCTACACTAAAAATGTAAAAACGTGTTTTCTCTGCTTTACTACAAATGTGTCATTTGTTCAAGGGCGGTAGTGTTGATATCTTCGTTATAAATTATATTGATGAAGCTCATTTAAGAAAATAAATGGAATTTAGGGTCCCCAGCCCTAATTGGATTATTCTACAATGAATGTACTAAATTTGAAAAAATTTGCCGGCGGATTCAGCTACTTCCACACATGCAATAGCTCTGTTTGAAATTATAGTTACAAAGCTCTTAGAAGAAAATATGAAATTAGGATCACTGGCCCAAACGGAATATTGTAAAATGTTTTTTTTCTAATTTAGAAACATTTTCGGTAGTCCGCATTTCACTTGACCCAGTTTGATCACAATCGAATGAATGGTATAGAAATGCATACTATAATTATATAGATAATAGAAGTGTGGAAAACGAATTTAGGACCCCCTTCCACAAATGGAATATTGTAGACTTGTTGTATTACTTCAGAAACCTACTTAATATGTTACACACTCAATTTAATATCACTATTTGTATTTGATTAAAAAGCTATCCATTCATGCTTTAGCTCTGTTTGAAATTATAGTTGTATAGCTTAAAATTATAGTTGTATAGCTTATATAGAAAAAACGAACATAGGACCCATGGCTAAAAACGGAGTATTTTAAAATGGTTGTCATCATTTAAGAAACCTTTGCGGGCGGGTGCGCGCACAACATCTCTCTAAAATTTATCGCATTGTAATAATGTAGAGGAGCGCATACGGAAATTATTTTTTATAAAGCTCCTAACGTAAGGACAAAAACACGAATTTGGGGCGATTGCCAAAAAAACGGAATATTTTAGTAGAGTTATAATGGCTTAAAAAATGTTCTGGTTTATGGACAACAACTCACCTAAGTTTTATCGCAAGCGCTTGAATGATGTAGGAGCGCATGCTGTTTGAAATTATATTTATAGAGCTCTTTTTGTAAGAAACAAACATATGTCCCCTGGCTCAACACTGAATATTTTAAAACGGTTGTAGTAATTTAAGAACCTTTGTGGGCGATAGAACAACATCTCACTAAATTTTTATCGCATTCTGAAAAATGGTTTAGGAGCGCATAGAAAATTATTTTTTACAAAGCGCATATAAGAAAAAAAAACGAATTTGGGTCAACGGCCCAAATGGAATATTTTAAAAACGTTGTAATGAATAGTTATGTTTATAGATAACAACTCGTCAAAGTTTTGTCGCAATGTCTTCAATGGTGCAGGAGCGCATACGGTTTGAAATTATATTTATATAGCTCGTATAAGAAAAAAACGTAAATAAGGCCGCTTGCTAAAATTGGAATATTTTGAAAAGTTTATAGTAATTTAAAAACCTCTGCGGCCGTGCTTCAACATCTCACCAAAGTTTTAAGTTTTATTGCAAATCGGATAAATGGCGTAGGAGTGCATATGAAAATTATTTTTTACAAAGCTCATATTAGAAAAAATACGAATTAAGGGCCAAAGGCCGAAAACGGAATATTTTTAACAGTGTTTAAATAACACAGTAAAATGCACTGGCGCATGGACAACAACTCACTAAGTTTTGTAGCAATCGCATGATTGGTGTAGGAGCACATACTGTTTGAAAATATATTTATATAGCTCATATTAGGAAAAACGAATATGAGGCCCCTGGCTAAAAAATGAATACTTTAAAACGGTTGTAATATTTTAGAAACCTTTATGGAGAAGCTTGCAACATCTCACCAAAGTGTTATTGGAATCGGATAAATGGCGTAGGAGAACATATGAAAATTATTTTTTACAAAGCTCATATTAGAAAAAATACGATTTAAGGGCCAACGGCCGAAAACATAATGTTTTTTAAAGTGTTTAAATAACACTGTAAAATGCACTGGCACATGGACAAATACGCACTAAGTTTTGTAGCAATCGCATGATTGGTGTAGGAGCACATACGGTTTGAAAATATATTTATAAAGCTCATATAAGGAAAAACGAATATGAGGCCCCTGGCTCAAAACTGAATAATTTAAAACGATTATATTCAATTAGAAATGTTTATGGTCATGCTCGCAACATTTCACTAAAATTTTATATAAATCGGATAAATGGCGTAGGAGAGCATGTGGAAATTATTTTTACAAAGCTCATATTAGAAAAAAAACCAAATAAGGGCCAACGGCTAGGAACAAAACATGTGATAAGGTTTTTAATGACGCAATTAAATGGCCTGTTTTGTGGGCAACAACTCTTTAAAGTTTTGTTGCAATCGCACAAATGGTGTAGGAGCGCATACGAGACATACAGACATACAGTCATACAAACATTAATTTATATATATATATAGAGAGAGAAGATATATATATAATAATAATAAGACGTCTTATTTAGCGTGGTACCCCAGCCTAGGGCTGGGCTCACCGTGCTGTACATACATTTATTTTTCAAAAGAGACATAATTATGACATTAAAATAATATATATATATATATATATATATATATATATATAAATTGAAACCATTATTTTTTTATTTATTTCTTTTTTTAACATCTTTGCATGGATTTAATGGATCTAGAGCAAAATGGGCACATAGATCCATCACTATTTGCAAGGAACTCTTGGGATGGGGGAGCTATTAACTTTTTGCTATATTCCTTTTTGGGTCGCTAACCTAACTTTTTTTTTTCTGTATGAGTTATAAAACTAAAACTAAGACCATCGGTGAACGCTCCTTCTGCTTCCATGGGCCCACGTTCTGGAACCAGCTCCCCTTCCATATACGTCATAGTGAAACCTCGTCCATTTTCAAAAAGTCCCTTAAAACTCATCTGTTTAGGTCCGCCTATGACCTGTGATGCATCCTCCTTGCCCTACCTAATTTTCTGTTTCGGTTTAATCCTGAAGTGTCAAAGTGTCCTCTTTTTATAGCCATTTTCATTGTTTCTATAGAATAGTAGTTACTATCCTAGTGTCTCATTTGTATTTACTTAGTTTACTTGTTTTAATAATTGTAAAGCGCTTAGAGCTTTATGATAAGCGCTATATAAAAATGCCTAAATAAATAAATAAATAAAATATCAATAAAATTAGCAACAAATACTCCTAAGTAAATGGATTGAGTTTGACCAAATTCAGTACACATACATTTGATTATTCATATTCAAACACAAAAGGGGAAATAACTCATGCTATTAACTCCTAAGGGGTCGTGGGCGCTTTTTATTTTTACGCATATAATGTATTTACATATCAATAGCCGTAGACAACAATATAGGTTATATGTGGAAAAATGGATCTAGGTCTAGCTCTTCGCACGTTTCTAAAAAGATGTTAGATTTGTCAAGTATTGGAGTATAATTCGTTCGGCGGTCTTAAAAGGAACATTTTAAATGAGGTTGTGTTTTATTTCAGTCTGATAATGAGCTGCGCTATTGGCATGTGTTTATGGACATTAAGGACCGTCTATAATATTAGATATTTAAGTTACAATTATTGTGATAAAGGACTTGAGTTCATTTAATATTACACCGTGTGAAAGAACTTGATGGATTAACACTCTAGTAGAAAAGAGAGTTGACAGGATTAATATAAATTTTTACAGAAAGTTTTTTACAAATTTTTCTACGGAGATATAAAATGGTATCTAAAAGCTTATGAAAATATTCTTTTAACTCGTTTTATTTTGATACTTTCCTAGGTATTTTTTTTTTAAACAAACACTTCATAATCATTCCGGAAAAAAATTAAACTTGAAATATGATCGCAACCACGATCAGGATTCTCAAGTGGAATGAGGTCAAACAGTAAACAGATCCCTACGGTATCAAGATCCTTTCATTTAAAGGCATACAATCGGAATCCTATCGAGAAATGGGCGCCAGTCGGAAAAGAGGATCGCACTTGAAACGTGTATCAAAAAGGGAAACAAGTTCTGATGGGATCGGGATTCCACAGGGATAAGGATCAATCAGGATCTGGATTTCACATGGATTGGGTTTTACAGGTAAAGCGATATCACCGGCAAACGAGATCATCATACCTGCGGGATCGGGATCCCAACAGAAAAAATAGTGATAAGGAAACATGATTGATCGCGAATCCACCGAGATCAGCATTTCACCAAAATGTGGATCACACCGGGAAACGGGATCCCAAATGAATCGGCCTTCCATCGGGAAACGAAAAATCAATACATTCTATTATATAACATGTTTTTTTATTGAAGACAGTTTTTTTTCCTAAGGCTGTGCTGTTGTTTTACATTGCTATTAATTTCAATGTCAAATATATAGCTTTAAAATTTGTATTTTTTTTTCTATTACAATCCCAGGAATCACCAGGTATTTTTGCTAGTGAAAAAATTAAGGACACTATTTTCTGAATTGTATTGTTTCAGCTGATGATGGCACTTAAGAGCTTTTTATTAAGAGAATTAAATTTGGGGGGACACCTTATAAAACCATTAATTATGTAAGAGCGATATCTAAAAATAAAATAACAATACAGTTTAACAAACATACCTGATTTATCTCCTCAAGTAAATAAACGAGAACATAAACACTTATAACAGCTTCCAGCCAGTGATATGAAGATGCCTTTAAAATCGATACTAACAGCACGCCATATGCACACAAGAAGATGATGAAAAAGACCTGAAAAAATCCTGACCTCATGAAAAAGAAATATTTATTTGACACATACGCACAAACACACACAGACACACATATTATATATATATATATATATATTATACGTGTTTATAAATTAATATGGTTAGTATATTGTAGGCACTTTGTAAAGTGAAATAGTTTTTTTTGTTTTGTTTTGGAATTTCAATAAAGTGATACCCAAGTATTTTGGTTAACGCCTATTAATTTAAAGCAACACGGAAATAAATCAAAATAAAATATAAGACAAAATATAGCAAACGTAAAAAAAATTGCTGAGGGAATCTTTATATTAAAACCATGTAAAGTTCGCATACGTAAATAAATGTGTTTATGTGGTGCTATATAATTATATATATACGAATTTTTGTGTTATAGATTTGGACGAAAGAAAATTGTATATATGTTGATAATTGGGTGCTTCAATTTCGAAGTGCAAAGTGTTTGGTGATACATTGAACTGTTTTAATATAATATGTAAAACTGCGTTATTGAGATAGTAATCGAAGTAAAAAAGGGAAATTGTTAGCAATTGAAAAAAAGAAACCAACATTTTAAACATACACACTATTTTCTTAAATGTAAATATTGTCTTATTGTTTATTTTCCATCAAACAGCTCTTTCGGATAGCGACGTTCCTTAATTCTAATTACATAACATTATCAACAATTTCGCTCCTTTAAAAGAGTTGATAACATGGAACACCTTTTAGTACGTTCAAACACCTCAATATTAGGCACCTTTTCCTCTTGAATGAATATGCAAACCATGACTGAGAATTTTTTTGTGGAAGCTTTTTTAGTTTCCACTGTTGACTTTCACTGTGGTCCACACTGAATTGCTGCATAGGAGAGTACAGAGCATACACGCCTTATAGTCCCTTAGTTTTTGTACTTAAATGTATTGAAGTTTATTTAATGTATCCATAGTTAATGCTGCTTTTGTAATTATGGATGTCACCTCTTTGTAAACAGAGATTTCACTAGAGCTATTGGATCCAAGATATGTGAAATGCCCAACTAATTATCGATTACGGCCCTCCAAAAATGTTTTGAGGGGAAGATTTTTCGTGCTACTTTTTTCTATAGACAAACTAACAGTCCAAACGCTTTACATGGGTGTAATAAGGGATCAAATAACCCTGAAGACCATCATCAGTAAACATCTATTGAAAATTTGCCCATTTATTAGCTTGGTCTTTGCACAAAGGCACACGATATTAAAGAGTCTACCTTTAGATCGTGTGATAATGTATTTACGTCTTTTCTGTTCCTAAAGGCTAACCGAAGAACCATTGAGATAAAAATGGAGAATAGCTTTTTTGCTAGTAGTTAGCCTCTTTTTTTACCCAAAAGCCACGCAATTGGGGGCTAATGGGCCTAAGATGTTTTTTGTAAAATGACTGAGGGTGTGCTGTCATAAGGGACACACAATTTTATATGTAAAATGCTATAAAGTCAACTCTGTCTCACAATTTTCAAAGCTTTTGTCCTATGTATAAAATGAATATAAAGAGGCATATTATGCTGATTAATGGACATCTCATCGAACAGTCGTACCTAGAATATCCTGTCTGTTTACAGTTAAACGACCACTGTCGGGAGCATCACTGCGAGTCTTTGTAGATGTGATTAGCCAGACTCTGAATTTTTTTAAGGGAGACCGAGGCAAACGTTTTTCCAATTTAACAAAGGGGAACTATTCCCTGGCAAGGATAGTTAATTTTAGTTGTCTACAACGTCTGCTAGTATAATAACTTTTTAGCAGCTAAGGGAACCTTTTGTTTAACAAAGTAATGTACTGGTATCTCATCATAGGCAAGTAGGGCTTTTCTATTTTTCAGTTACGGTTTCTTACTTTATTTATCATCTCATCCTTGGTTATGCAAAAACTCCATCTGTTTTTCTCAACTGCTGAGACTAAGAAAACTATGTAGTAATGATGAGGATTTTTGGTAAAGGACCGCTGAAATGTTGGAAATGTTGGATCAGGCTATAGCCTGAAAAAATATAAAAGCAGCTGTCATTTGAGTTAAATGTATGACTAGACAGGATTCTTTTAAAGCCACTCGTTCTGACAATAGGGATACGTCTAAATTAATTTTAAATTTTCATCCCCATAACCTAAAAGCTCGTTTTCTGGTTATGAGAAACCGCTTAGGTATGGCACAATCGGTCACCAAAAATATTTATAGAAAACCTCAAGAGCCTTAAGGACATTCTAGTTAGAAGCCACGTCCCCGCTATCAAAGCACATAAAGGCATTAAAAGTTTCAACCGTAGCCGTTGCAACACATGTCCCTATGTGATTGAATGTGATAAAATCACTTTTCTTCTGGAAATATTCAGAATAAAAGATGGCTTTACCTGCACAAGCCGCAACGTGATTTACACCATCATATGCAAAAGTGCGGTAAAGTATACGTAGGAGAGACAGGTCGTCGCCTTGGGGACCGGTTCAGAGAACTCGAATATAACATACATAAACAATCTCTCTGTTCTGTCTCCAAATATTTAAATAACCATAACCATGAGGGAATCTCAGACATCTCAGTTAGTAGTATAGTGTGTACCAGAAACATAAAATGTAGGATGTATAAGAAGACATAATTAATAACACGTTTTGGTACGTTGTCTCCATATGGAACGAACCAAATCCATAATTTTACCCAGCTAACATGTCTTTTTCCTGTTTTGTTTTTACGATTGTGTCCTAATCATTTCCTTTCCACTTTTCTTTAATTTGTTTCTGTCTGTTTTTTTTTCGCCCAATCTTATTTTTGCTCCATTTTTTAGGTAGGATATCTGTATATATATTCATATATTTTATGTAAATTTCATTTATACTTATTAAATTGTCTTTTTGTGATATTGATCAAGGCATTTGTCAAAACGCATACGTTTGTATTCTGTAAAATTGTTAATAAAGCGTAATTATATATAAGAATGAGCTAGGTTCACATAACGCCAAAAGGGAGAAATTTGTAAGTACGTTCGGATTCCTAAAAACAATCATAGTTTTTTTCTATTATTTCACGGAAATCAAATAAATTTAAATGTGGAAACAAATATTTAAAATCCACTTTTATTTTAGTAAACGTTTAAGTATTATTATTATAAATTATAAATACATTAATGTGTCAACTATGGAATTTTTAGAGCATTCTATATGTGTTTAAAAATTGAGAAAACTTTTTAAAAAATAAAAACCATGATCATAGAATTACACCATAATCAGATTTATCGGGAAAACCCAACCATCAGTCGTTTTTAGTGCGTCTTTTAGTGCGTTGTTAGATTGCGAAATAAAATTTTAAATTAATTTTTTCTAAATAATCACGCAAATGACGTCTTAGCGCGACGAGCTGGTTTCTCCTAAATCTTAGGTTTATTTAAATTTAATAAAAGCGCGTGACAAACTGATAAGTTATTTTCCCTTCTTAAATGTAACATTAATAAATACAATTGATTGCTTTTAAAATGTTAATAAAACACACACACATTTCTGCTGTATGTATTTACATTAAAAAGTTTTGCTTTTTTTTATTCCAAAAATATACATTTATTAAAATTATAACGTAATAAAAACGGACTTTTAAATATAATTATAATGAGAAAACGCAGTTTAAGTCAAACAGTGCTGCGCAACTCCATAGCCAAATACCATTGACTAATCAACCTATAACTAAAACAAAAAGGAACGAACCATATGAAGGGCTAATTATTTTATTTTGTGTAAGGAAAGGACTACATTAACTACAAAATTTTATCCCTGGCGTACAGCTGTATAGATTACTCAGCACCGGAATATCGCAAGGAATTTATTTATAAACATGTACTTCTGAAGAGCCTGTTGTCTTCAAGACAGTACTCGCTGAGTGTTCGAAGAGTGGATGAACACAGAAAAATGTCTTAAGGAGTGTGGTCTTTTGAAGCGATAGCGCCCACATTATGGAACAGTTGCCTCAAACTTTTAGGAGAATTGTAAATGATAAAAATTATTTAAGAAACAATTACTAACTTTTTTTGTTTCAATAGATTTCGGTGGACCAGAGGGCAGTAAGGATGCTAAAGTGGCATGCATACCAGCGCAATATAATTATCAAATCAAATCAAACAATCCGGTAGAAGATTTTTCTAAATTTATTTAAATCTGGGTGGGAGAGGGGTTTGTAACTTTGCAACAAGCACAAAATAAGTCTCAAAATAAATAATTAACATTCTTGGAAACATACATTTTGAAGGTAGGAAATAGGATGGGTACATTTCCACGTGGATGACAATATAGTTAACTCCTATGATATTACATGTTGGAAAAAAGAGATGTTACATTCTCTTTTTACAAATATATGTATGTTCATTTTGCTGAAGTCAGAACCAGATACGTCTCAAAATAAAGGAATGGTTTGATAAATAATTAATTTTCTTGGGTAAATACATGTCGGAGGTAGGAAATAGGATGTATACATTTTCAAGTTGATGACAACATAGTTTACTCCTATGATATTACATATGTGGCTAAAGAGATGTTACTCTCTCTTTTGACAAATATACTTATGTTTACCAATTAAGAAGATCAACGGCGTTACCAAATCTTGTGTACATCTATATAAGTATAACCATGAATATCAAAACCCAATTATTTTACACACTTGAAAAATTAATTTAAAAAAAAAATAGGGATGGGTTAATATTTACTTTCCAAAAATTAAAATACATTTTTGATTTTACTTTGCAAAAAGTCAAGAGATTTGTAGTTGATGAGTTTAAACATTTAAATTTTAAATAAATACATCAAGACTCAAAGCTGTTATAGAAGTGAAAAAAGGTTGAGCGATTCTTCTTTAGATAAAAGAATTCTTTGTTTTACGATTTTCTGATGATATATATATATTTTGTTTTAAATTGTGTTTAAAGGTTTGCTGAAGATTTTAAAAATATATCGAAATCCTATAACATAAAATATTTTATATCATGCATAGAGTTTTTGTTGTAAATTTAAGGCAAGTTTTTTAAAAAAATTTTAGAGAAAAAAAATGTAATTCATGGGACGATTATGGGTAAAACTTAAGTATTTTTCTAGCGTAGTAATTGTCCCTCAATTAATTTCTTTAGTGACAAAAAATATATAATTAGTAATATTTTAGACTGTGCAATTGACGGTAATGTTTAGAGGGGGAAAAACGAAGTTTAGGAGCGTAAAAAGGAGTAGGGTTGGCCTATAATATATAGCAGATAAATTCTTCTCATAATGTAATGATGTTAGAAACGTAAATATTATTACATTTTTAAAGAGATGAATTGTGATGAGTTTTTGCAATAGCAGTTAGAAATTATCTATTAGGATATAAATAACCCGATAACATCGGGTCATTAATTCAAGCATTTTTATATTGACACAAATTGTTGGTGTCTAATTAATCAGAATTGTGCCTGGTTTTTTAGGTAGTACACAAAATTATATATATTTATATATAAATATGTATATTTTAAACTAATTTACTTACAAAGTCCATTACAAAAAGCTTAAATGGTGTTAGAGATAACATTCTTTTTACAAATTTTTTTTCGTCGTGGTCCTGGAAAAAAATTCATAAAAAAAACAAATATATATTATATAGAGATATATATTCGTGTCAAAACGATGAACGGAAGTTTATGTACAAATAAAACAAGACTAACTACAACATTTTTGTTGATAATACATTCAAAATGTCGAGCTTCAAATTATTAAACAACTTAAATATTTTTTAAAAATTTATAATGAACATTTAGGTAATTTTAAGTTTAAAAAATTAAAACATTAGATTAACGGCAAATTCTTGTATAATTTTTAAACATCTTCATTTCGTACACCATTTATACATTTAAATGATATATGTTTATTTATTTTAAGGATCAATAATTTTTGTTTTAAAATTGAACATTTATTTAATTTGTAAACACTAAACTTTGTCGTTCTGGTTTCTTTCTTTAATGCATCACACTTAATAGGAACAAAGAACAAATCAAAGCAGTATCTCATATTAATACAGTTATATCTACTTATTTTAAGATACTAAAATTATTAATTGGTTTAGCAATTCAAAAATGAACATTTTTACTTGTGTTAATATATATATGTATATATATGTGTGTGTGTGTGTGCGCAGAGAGCATGCAAAATATACTCTAGTAAGTAGCAATTCAGGGTGAATCAGACAGAAGAAGATACACAAGAAATGTGATTTAGGTGCCAGAATTATAATTTTTGGAGCAATGATCTTAACTTTGTCGGTTATCATGCCCACTGAGAAACAGGTGGCGTGACTAGTAAAGAATAATGAGGCAATCTATACATCAAATGTTTGCATTCATAACTCCATTCCAGGGACTCCGGTTACAAGACTGATGTTGCTAGCCGATTTGGAGGTGTGGGCAACCGGAACCTCTAAACATTACATGGAGTTAAAGGATCACCATTGCTTGTCCCACGTGAGTAGGCAAGGACATGCATTGTACCTGCTAAAAAAAGCAGCTACAGGGCTGCCAAATGGGACGTTATAAAGTTTGGAACAGGGGAAATGACAGGTTAGAAATCATGATTACAATTCTTCACTAATGGATATCATTCCAGAGGCTAAGGTGGAATCTAACTGTGCAGCCTTGAGAATGCTGCTCTTAGGCTACAGTTTCGTCCCAACTACATCGCAAACTATTTGCAGGGTGGAAAACTACTTTCAACACACATTTAAAGGGCGTCCGATGTCTCTCTGGGAGGGGTGTTTGAGGATATTAGTACTTTAATGTACCATCTCGACTCCTTTGGGGAGTCGACTGAGAACGCTTTAAACGACACATTTTCGGTCGACCCGAAGTCACCAGACGTTACAGCTGGCATCTGCGAAACCCGACCAGTTGGTACGGCTGGGGGTGGTCTAGGCTGGAAATTGGAAAAATGATCATTATTTTTTAACAATATTTTTGCAGAAAACCACATTGTTACAGTGCAAGTACTCATCGTACCTTAACAGCATGAATAAGGATTATTCCCCTGAGGTCAACATCTAAAGCTCCGCAAAGTACCCATTCGGATGAAAGAGCCTTTAGCGCACAAATTGGAAATCGTGGTGAGAGTAAGTTACACACACAACAAACTGAGTGGCCAAAATTTCACAACGTCCATGGGAAAATGTATTTCACAACGTATTGCGCTCCTACGCCATTAATCCGATTGCAATAAAACTTTGGTGAAATGTTGCAAGCATGTCCATAAAGGTTTTTAAATTGCTACAATTGTTTTAAAGTATTCAGTTTTGAGCCAGGGGCCTCATATTCGTTTTTCCTAATATGAGCTATACAAATATATTTCCAAACCGTATGTGCTCCTACACCAATCATGCGATTGCTACACAAATTAGTGAGTTGTTGTCCATGCGCCAGTGCATTTTACTGTGTTATTTAAACACTTTTAAAAACATTCCGTTTTTGGCCGCTGGCCCTTTATTCGTATTTTTTCTTATTTGAGCTTTGTAAAAAATAATGTTCATATGTACTTCTACGCCATTAATCCGATTGCAATAAAAACTTAAAACTTTGGTGAGATGTTGGAAGCACGGCCGCAATGGTTTTTAAATTATTATAAACTTTTCAAAATATTCCAATTTTAGCCAGCTGCATTATTTACGTTTTTTTCTTATACTAGCTATATAAATATAATTTCAAACCGTATGCGCTCCTGCACCATTCACGCGATTGCGACAAAACTTTGACGAGTTGTTATCTATAAATATAACCATTCATTACAACACTTTTAAAATATTTCGTTTAGGGCCGTTGATCCAAATTCTTAATTTTCTTTTATGCGCTTTGTAAAAAATAATTTTCTATGCGCTCCTATACCATTTTTCAGATGCGATAAAAATTTAGTGAGATGTTGTTCTATCGCCCACAAAGGTTCTTAAATTACTACAACCGTTTTCAAATATTCAGTGTTGAGCCAGGGGCCCTATGTTTGTTTCTTACAAAATGAGCTATATACATATAATTTCAAACTGTATGCGCTCCTACACCATTCAAGGGATTGCAATAACACTGAGCTTTGAGCCAGGGGCCCTATGTTCGTTTTTTTTTTTTAACATGAGCTATATAATATAATTTCAAACTGTATGCGCTCCTACACCATTCAAGCAATTGCAATAAAACTGAGCACGGATGGATAGCTATTTAAAAAAATACAAATAGTGACATTAAATTGTGTGTGTGACATCTCAAGTAGGTTTGTGAAGTAATACAACAATTCTACTATTTTCCGTTTGTGGCCGGGGGCCCAAAACTCGTTTTCCACTCTTTTATTAACTATATAATTATCGTATGCATTTCTAAACCATTCATAACACTACCGTCCTTGAACAAATTATACATTTGTAGTAGAGCAGAAAAAACACGTTTTTCATTTTTAGTGTAGAGATTATTTTTGTTTATTTTATAAATCAGCTTGAATTTTGTGACGCATTTTAGAATCGGATATGACTTTGAACACGTGTTGTTGTTTTTTTAAATTAATAGTATCTCTTGAATAGAGTCTTATAATTTCGGAGTTGTTTTGTGTTATGTAAAGACATTTTACATGAATCGATGGTTTCTTAAGTAATTAAATGACACACTTGACAACGTAGGTAATGAACTATGGTAATATCGTGATTTTAACGTTTGAATTTATGATTTATGTAATTGAATGTGAAACTATACAACTGAAACTCCCCTGCCAACAATGAACGTACCTATTGTGTGAGGTTTTCGTGTATTGAGATAGAAGAGCCTAACGTGTGAAAATTATTAAAGTTAGCAATATTGTAAATTAATTGAATCAAATACAAACAGCGACATCTTATTTTGTGTGTGACCTAACAAGTTGTGTTAATTGTGAAATACCATTGCTAAGAACAGATATCACATGTATTTTTTTAATATTCGCAACAAAGCAATAAATTCGCTGTCATATCAATTATGCCACCCAAACGAAAAGCTATTGGTTTTTCTACACCTCAAGCACGAAAGACAAAATCATCACGCGCATCGGAAACATTCAAGCGACGAGAAAATAGATTGGAAACTGCTCGAGTACACAATGCTCAAATCCGTTCATCTGAAACAGTTGAGCAAAGACAAGCAAGACAAGAAACCGATCAAGTACGCACTGCTCAAACCCGTTCATCTGAAACAGTTGAGCAAAGACAAGCAAGACAAGAAACCGATTGAGTACGCACTGCTCAAACCCGTTCATCTGAAACAGTCGAGCAAAAGAATGCAAGAAAAGAAACCACTCGAGTGGACGACACATGCATGAATGCGCACAAGATGCAATAACTAATGTTCGTGCATATGGCCGCCCAGATTTTTTTATTACATTTACGTGCAACCCTATGGTGGGGGAAATACAAGAACTTTTGTTATCTGGACAATCATCATCAGATCGTCACGATATTACTGCGCGTGTGTTCAAACAAAAATTGAAATCTTTGATTGATTTTATTGTCAAGTATCATGTTTTTGGAGAGGCACGCTGTTGGATGTATTCCGTTGAATGGCAAAAGAGAGGATTGCCACATGCACACATTTTAATTTGGTTGATCGAAAAAGTCAAACCAGATCAAATTGATAAAGTAATTTCAGCAGAACTACCAGATGCCAACACTGATCAATGCTTATTAGAAATCGTCACCAAAAACATGATTCATGGTCAATGTGGATTACTCAACAAAAATTCACCATGCATGTCTGATCGGAAATGCACAAAACGATACCCAAGAGATTTAATTGCTGAGACTATCACTGGCAATGATGGCTATCCAATGTATCGTCGACGATCAACTGAAGATGGTGGCAAATCAATTACTTTAAAAGTACGACACAATGATGTCGAAGTCGATAATCGTTGGGTTGTACCGTATTCACCGTTACTCTCGAAATCGTTCAAAGCACACATCAATGTAGAGTATTGCAATTCGGTGAAATCGATCAAGTACATTTGCAAATATGTTTACAAAGGAAGCGATATGGCAGTTTTTGGAGTGGAAAAAAAATCTGGATCAATGGATGAAGTCTACCAATATCAACTTGGACGCTACATTAATTGCAATGAAGCAGTATGGCGCATTTTATCATTTCCAATCCATGAACGCCATCCAACAGTTGTTCATTTGACAGTGCACCTTGAAAACGGACAGCGATTGTACTTTACAACAGAAAATGCACGTGTAAGAGCAGTGTCACCTCCGTCAACAACGTTAACTGCATTTTTCTCATTGTGCCGGAATGATATTTTTGCAAAGACGCTACTTTACTCTGTAGTGCCAACATATTACACATGGAATGCATCAGCGAAAAGTTTTCTACGTCGCAAACAGGGTAAAGCATTTGATGAACACCCCAATTTATATTCATCTGACGCATTAGGCCGTATGTACACTGTTCACCCAAATAATGCAGAATGCTTTTACTTGCGATTACTGTTAATCAACGTACGTGGACCAACATCCTTCCAAGAACTGAGAACAGTAAACGGTCAAGTATGTGCCACTTATCGTGAAGCTTGTCAAGAATTAAAACTTTTGGAAAACGATGCTCATTGGGATACTTCGCTCTCTGATGCATCGAATATTGCTCAAACACAGCAAATATGCGCTTAGTTTGCAATCATATTGACAGCTTGCTTCCCATTCAATCCAAAAGATCTTTGGGAGAAATACAAAGACTACCGGAGTGAATATATCCTACATCGTTTGCGTGCAAAGAATCAAAATCCGGACATTAAATTTAAACCAAAAGTGTATAATGAGGCATTAGTTTTGATTGTGGACATGTGCTTGGCAATCTCTAACAAAGCACTGGTAGAGTTGGGAATGACTTCTCCGAATCGATCTGCAAACAAGCTTTTCAATCGTGATTTGAAACGAGAAACGCATTTTTGATTTCCAAGAATTAGGTATATATGTTTGGATGAATCTTCCGAAATTTGTTCCAGAACAACTCATATTGTATTACAGAATTATGCATGCAATTACCAATCAAATCGGTGGACTATATTACCTAGCTGCGCCCGGAGGCACAGGAAAATTTTTCCTAATTTCACTTATTTTGGTGACAATACGATCACAAAAAAATATTGCACTGGCTATCGCATCATCTGGAATTGCAGCACCTCTTTTTGGATGGTGGCCTCAACAGCTGCTGATGAATTAAATGCATGTCTCAAATCATCAGTTTTATGGCGGCATGTACAGAAATTGACTTTGAAGACGATTATGCGTGTAGAACTACATGATGATGCATCCGCTGAACGTTTCGCAAAACATATGTTGGACATTGGGAAAGTGGAAATGGCAATTGATGAATCCACTCAATGTTTTTCACTGCCAACAAGCTTCTGTAAAACTGCAGCTACCACCGACAAAATCACACATACAGTTTTTCGAAATATCGCACAGTATTACAAAAATCATCAGTGGCTCAGTGCACGTGCTATATTTTCAGCCAAAAACAACGATTACAATGCAATCAACTTAAGCATTCAAAGTGAAATCCCAGGCGAAACGACAACGTTAAGTCCATCGATACTGTATTGAATTAAGACGACGTTGTCAATTATCCAATCACTTGACTTGCCAGGCATTCGATCGCACGTTTTAACATTGAAAATTGGCGTGCCTATCATTCTTTAATGAAACAAAAATCAGCCACGACTTTATAACGGTAACAGTTTTCAATGAAAAACATAATGAAAAATACCATTGAAGCTGAAGCTACTATTTTAAATTGAAAATTTAAAGGAGCTGATGTACTGTTGTCACGCATCCCAATGATGCCATTTGAATTCAAACGTCTGCATTTTACGGTGCGACACGCGTTTGCAATGACTATCTACAAAGCACAGGGACAATCGCTACAAGTTTGCGGACTAAATTTGGAAAACCCATGCTTCGCCCATGGACAAATGTATGTGGCCTGCTCTCGCGTCGGAAAATCTTCTGATTTATTCGTGTATATACCAGATGGAAAAACAAGAAAAATTTTGAGTATTTAAAAGCTCTTGAAGAATCATAATTAAAATGCAAACACTTTCTTTCATTGAGTGGCATTGCAACGCATGCCAGGTACTCGCTAGTAATAAATAAATATTTTAAGTCAAAATTAAGGAACTATTTTATGTATTTTATCTGAATGTAAAAGTAATGAAAAAAAATTATTAATCGCAATTTTACTATCTAAGAATTGCATCTTAATCACATTTATAGGGAAACTCCAAACATCTGTTATTCTTAGTGCGTATTTTAGTGCGTTCTTAATATTGTGAAATATAAAAAAAAATTAATTGAATTTAAGAAATTACGAAAATAACGTAATTGCGCGATTGCCTATTTTAGCAACAGAACTAAGTTTTTTAAAAATATTTTTATACCCGAATGTGATAAATCTAATAATGCATTTTCAACTTCTTGGAAGTAAAATTAATACATATAATAGATTTCTATGCGAAAATTTTATAAAATGAAATACAACTTTAACTTTTATTTTTAACTTTTAAAATGTTCTTTTAAAATTGTATTCTTTCAAAAAATATACTTTTATTAAACTTTAAAAAAAAAGTAAAAATTACTATTTAAATTTGCTTTTAATAGGAAAATGACTTTAAAAAGTCTGTTCAGGGAAACTACATTTCCAAATAGCATACACTAATGCAATTATCAATTATCCAAAAAAGAATAAAGCATTTGAAAAGCAAAAAAAGTGTTTTAGCGATAGTAAGAGGGTTAAAATATCGTGCATGATTTTATTAATTTTCTTAATACTCAGTTGGTTGTGGGGGGGGGGGGGGGGGGGGGGGGGGGGGGGGGGGGGGGGAAGGGGTGAAGAAGTAATGCTATAATTTCTTTTGCTCAAACAGCACACGATGCGCCTCACAGTGAATTTCATAAATAAATAACCTTTTTTGGTACATATTTATTGGGGTTAGGATATAGTGTGTGTACAATTTTAGGTGGACGAAAATAACCAAAGATATTACAGTTGTGAAAAAGAGAAGCTATATTCTCATTTTGTCATTTAAGAAAATCAATGATGTTAAAAAAACGAAAGTACACACTTATATCAATGAATATCAAAACGCACGCATTTTAAACAAGTTAAATTTAATTTTCAAAATAGAAATGCGTTAAGACTTTCATAGATGATAGATAGAAAGATGGATGAATGGATGGATGGATGGATGTATGGATAGATAGATAGATAGATATATAGATAGATAGATAGATAGTTAGATAGATAGATAGATAGATAGATAGATAGATAGATAGAAAATAGAAAGATAGATAGATAGATAGATAGATAGATAGATAGATAGATAGATAGATAGATAGATAGATAGATAGATAGATAGATAGATAGATAGATAGATAGATAGA
>CAXITT010000500.1:155506-183006 GCA_964033795.1 Lymnaea stagnalis
TAGATAGATAGATAGATAGATAGATAGATAGATAGATAGATAGATAGATAGATAGATAGATAGATAGATAGATAGATAGATAGATAGATAGATAGATAGATAGATAGATAGATAGATAGATAGATAGTGTAGATTTAAACAGAGCTTTTCATTGTTGGAGGGAATTAAATAAAATACAAGCAACATTTCGATTTGCAGGACATTATAATTAGGTTTCTGAATTAGTACAACCATTTTACAAATTTGTCGTGTAGGGCCGGGGGGGTTTGGGCGTTATTAATTTTAAATAATTGATTAATAAATGGCCACAAGTTTGTAGACTAAATTTTGAAAATCCATGCTTTTCTCGTGGACAGCTGTATGTGGCCTCCTAACGAATCGGAAAAAAACCCGGCTAATCTACTCTACAGCTTCTATTGAAAAAAAAAATTACTTTAAAAACCAAAACACAACACTTTTTCTTTAACCCTTTTCTTTTGAGTTGCATTGCAATCCATGCCTGGTTTTTCTAGTGTAATAATAATCATAAAGTTTGTTTGAAAAACACGCTTCATCCCCAAAAGCTCGCGTCGCGGTACAACATCAACCATTTTAAAAGAGAAACACAACAATCCAAATTATACCACAGTAAAATAAAAATACAAGAATACGCATTCTAAGTACCTTCATACCTTGCAACATTAAACAACACAAGCCAATACACATCTAAGAGATAAAAGCTACCTGGAAAAGTAGTTAGACTAAATCCCCCCAGCAGGTTTTTGCGAAATAGATGTGTTTTTAAATCAGTCTTAAAAGACTCCAGTGTTTGGCTGTTTCTGACAGCGACCGGAAGTATATTCAACATTGTTGGTCACGGAAAAGTTCGCCTTCCGTGAGTCTTACAACGAACACGTAGTATCGAGAGTTTGCCACTATCAGATGAGAGGAATTTTTTTGTGATTACATAAGTCGTTATGACCGCTTTGAGATAGGACAATGGCCGGTCTAGGAAGCAGTGTTTAGCACAGAATAGCAAATTTCTATTATATGCAAGCGCGGACCGGCAGCCAGTGTAGTTTTCTCAGAAGTGTTTTAGCATGGTCACATTTGCGTAGCTGGAAGACCCACCATGAGAGCATTGCAGTAGTGCAAAGTGAGAGAATGAATGCAAACATCATGCTCTTTGTTGCATCAAACGTTAAGAAAGTTCTGATATGACCAATGCTGCACAACTCTAGAAAAATTGCCTTGCAAAGCATGTTAATGTTGTTTTCCGAAGATTTACCAGGTTTATCTCTGTTTATTACAGACTCAGCTTGTAAAACCAAGAGAGTAAGGAATTGTGTGTCATATCTAATTGTGTGTCATATTTAATTTTGAGCGGTAGCAATAATGATCAGCTCCGTCTCTTCATCATTAAATTTGAACTTGTTTATGTTCATCCATCTTGCTTATGTGTCATCTAATATGCTGAAAGAACTCAGAGGATATCACGCATTGCTAAAGTTGTGTAACATCCGCAAACTTGTGATATAAAATATCAAACTGCATTATCACTCGATCTAGGGGCTACAAAAAAAAATTGAAAAGCACCGTACCTAGGACCGAGCCCTGGGATACTCTGAATTGGATATTAGATTTCTTCAAGGTTAAGCAATTTGAAATAACTGATAGGACCCGATTTGTCAGATACAAGCGGAACCATATTAGGACTGTAACGGTGAGACCGAACGTCTTTGGCAGATGTTTGGAAAGTATGACGTGGTAAATGTGTATTGAAAGCTTTCGATTAATCAAGTAGTGACAAAAAGGATACCTTGCCTATACCACTAGATTAAAGAAGAATATTTACGACGCACAACCGGGCCGTTTCAGTAGAGTTATGTGCCTTGTATGCTCCCTGGAAAGGCTAAAACAAATCACACTGAGTGAGGTTTTCTAGTAGCTAGCGGAGAATGGCTCCTTAATAATTTTGGATACAAATGGTAGAATTGAAGGCTGTGTGATAAATTTCGAACACATTTGGGTCGAGATTTCTCTTCTTTTGCAGTGTATTTACAACCGAAACTTTAAACGAGAAAGGGACAATGCCTGTTTTCAAAGACTGATAAATGAACTAGTTATGACATGCACTATTTCATTTAAACATTCGTACAACAGACCTGCCTGAAGAGGGTTCAGCAAATATGACTTTTTAAGGAAGTAAGCCAGGATTTTCTTCACATCCGGGTTATGGACCTTCTAAAATTTGCTCGAAAGAGTGCCGTTAAACGGGAAATGTTGGAACGTATAGGTGCAATGTCAAGCATTGCCCTTATTTTAGTAACTATAGTAATAAGGAACTAGATTTGAACGTTTCGTAGCTCGCCTACGGAAAGGTTATTTAGCAAAGTTTTGTCCTTCTGCTTACCGGTCAGCTGACCCACAATACGAAATAAGTCCCTACTTGAGCCAGAATCTACAGTCTGGTGACTGATATTATTCAGTCCTAGCTGCAAGGACCAACTTCTTAAATTGTTCCTTGTAACCAACACAGATTTGTCGGTGCACGGTCAAGCCCGACTTCCGCCATTTTCGTTGTGCTCGTCGCTGCTTCTGCTTCGCGTCCTTTATATCGGGCGTGAGCTATGGGGCGGAAGAGCGGTCCGTAACGCGCATCGTGAATAATGTTGCATGTTGTCTATTATGACTCGAGGTCACTGTTGTAAACTGACGAATGGTAGTCTTTACTGCACCTGAGGGCAGGGACCTCACATCTAAAGGCCACTAGATCTATCTTTTGGAGTTCATGGGACGTGGCTGTGCTCAGAAGTCACCCTGGCTTCTTCAAGTAAAAAAAAAAAATTACTGGGAAACGATCAGATATCAGTTTGTCCTTAATAATGAGGTTTGTGGATCATAGCTCAACAGATCTCTCTGAAAACTAGCAAATATAGGATGTGATGCTACTTCTGTGTCGGAACACTTGCAAGCTGAGTTATTCCGTGTGTGTCAAGTGCTGGTTCTAGGGTCTTCACATAGCTTCGATGGTTAAATCAATATGGCGGTTTGTGTCGTCGACTATGATGACGCTGTTGTTGGTGAAAGCATACATGTCCAGGAGCTTTGGAAATTTTGCAACACTTTTTTAGAGGGAGCTCATGTGAAGGACAGTAATACCACTGCCACTGCAAGACTGCCTTGGTCAAAAATGAAGGATGTAGTTCAGGGCTGTAATTTCTTGCAGCTTGACCTCATCACCGACATGTTAAATCACGTCTCTGTAATGAACATAAGGTCGTCTTTGCTCTCCAAGACAAGGTCATAAAACGCAAATGTCTTATACCAGCTTCACAACAGGCTTGAAGTCAAGAACAAAAAGATTTCATCCCGTATTGTCGCTATGAATGACACGATATGCTGCTGATTTCCCTCGTCAAACCTCGTTACTGAAAGCTTCGTTTAATGGCTTTACGTGACGATCTTCACAAGCAATAAATTGAGGTGGCTGTCGCCATGGTGGAATTTTATTGGAAACTGACGACCAGCCCGTCGTGCGCCAATTTTCCGGGGCATGCCTTGACAAATAGAAAGTTCTCTAAGTCGATCCACAAGGTCAGCAGTCAAGTGTATACGATGGGCATTCATTTACACTAGTTGATATCGTGAGTATATCAGCACAGCTGGATTGCCTCTGTGGTTCCAGCGTGTGTATTGCCAACCATATATTGAGCTTGAATGAGCGATAATAGCGATGATTGCGATGACAACAACGATGGCCGACTGCTTAAGTACTGGCAAACCTACATAACATTGCAATGTAATCAAGAGGTCATTCCCATAAGTTCCTGCAAGGAGTAGTCTCGAGCTCAATACAAATAATACGTCCCCGAAATTGAATTTAGTTGATTTTAATAATTATTTTTCTCCATCTTTGTACAATTTCGGTAAACAAAGCGTATATCTGGAAGTAATCAATAATACTTGCAGGTGTATTCTGGTAAAACTTATTGTCATACGAAATGGGGCATTGTGATTTGAAAGAAATTAAATAAATTTGGATAAAAAGTATAGAACTTTATGTATTAAACTTTATTTCATTGCTTATTTTGTATGAATTGCAATCTTTTTAGAAAATAACTTTTTATTACAGTTAAAACCATGCATACCTGGAAAAAAATTAAAGTGTTTTCTTTTTTATTTCTGCTAACAACTGGAAATTCAGATAATGATGAATCGTGATCTAAATATCATAATCTGTATCTCTCTTTAGCAATTCTTTATTTGAAAGTGCCTATATGATTGTTCGCATTTAAGTTGCAGTAAATTAAAAGATATGCATTTGCGTATATGATGCACCTGCCCAGAAAATATAGAGCAGCATTTTTATTCCTCTTTGGAAGAAATAAACTGATGAAAACAAAATTAAGAGCAAAAAATGCATTCTTTTTTTTTTATCTATATTTTTAACGTGCATTGAAACGCTTGTATATGCCGAAAGTAGAAATAATTGAAACACCTACAAACCAAATGTGTCTGTGAGCTTTAACAATGCTGTCGTCAGCAGTCGACAGATGTTAAAAATAATGCAATGTGTGAACCAGCTGAATAAAAATATTCAACATAGAGCTTTTATTTTCGATGGTACGTTACTTTCGGTTAAAGTAATTATTTTTCTTAAAAGTTTCCTTGAGAGCATTTTTGAAAAAAAAGGCAGAAATCTGCACATTTATTTAAATTAATAACACAACACACAGCCCGTCTTGAAAATCGGTTGAATAGGAGTAACAGTAACAGTAGATTCCAAGTGACGTTTACGTAAGGAGTAACGAAAACGCGGTCACTATGGTTAAAAACCGGGGCTGTCAAGATTCACCGAGATGTAAGAGTAACATATATTGTAATTAAAAACTGATAGTTAACCATGTTCGAACAAATTGGATGAGGCAGACAATACGATAACCAGAGGCGCATTCGCTAACTTCAACCAGGCAGCAGAGTCTAGTGACACATATGCGTACCGAGAACTGTTGAATCGGAATATATTAAAACATTCAAGATAACATCTTTGACTCATCCAAACGGCATTTCAGCCTTTTCTCAGAAAAACTAGCGCATCTTTTGACCGCATTTCTCTTACTAGATGTTTCGGGGGATGCCAGTGCAGTGGGAAAGCCCTAGGTGGGGAGAATTTGATGTGGTCCAGCTCAAATAGCGAAGTTGATTGCGAATGTACTAGCTGGGGTCATGGGAGTGTAATCTTAGTCCTTCACTGTAGTGTGCGCTTTATTTAGTTAGTCTACGCAAAAAGTTTTAAAAAAAAATATTTTCAAAACCAATTCCTTTTGGTAACGTTTTTCCTAATGTCATAAAATATTCTCTTTAACGTCATCATTTTATTTGAAATTAGGAAAATAGTGATGGTAATTGTCATATTTATTTATCTACTTATTTTGGCATTTTTATATAGCGCTTAACAAAAAGCTCTAAGCGCTTTACAATTATTAAAAACATGTAAACTAATATAATAAAAATGAGTAACTACTATACTATAGAAACAATGAAAATGGCTATAAAACAAGGAAACTTTGACACGTTTTGGCCTATACTTTAGGATCAACCCGAAACAGAAAATGAGGCAAGGCAAGGAGGGTGCATCACAGGTCATAGGCGGACCTAAACAGATGAGTTTTAAGGGACTTTTTGAAAATGGACGAGGTTTCACAATGACGGATATGGAAGGGGAGCTGGTTCCAGATGGAAGTAGAAGGAGCGTTCACCGATGGTCTTAGTTTTGGTTCTTGGGATTGAGAGGGTTCTACTGTCAATGGAAGAACGTAGTTGTCTTGTGGGGATGTAAGGAAGCAACAGTTCAGAGAAATAGACAGGAAAGTGAGGGTCAGTGAACGAGTTGAAGCAAAGATTGGCAGACTTGTACTTGATGCGAGAGGATATTGGAAGCCAGTGGAGTTGCCGCATGTGTGGTTGAATGTGGTCATGTTTCTTTGATTTAAAAATGAGTCTGCATGCTGAGTTCTGTGCCTTCTGAAGTTTTTCTATGTGGTGTTGAGGAATGCCTGCGAGAAGAATGTTACAGTAGTCAAATTTTGAAAGAATGAGTGAAGAGACGAGAGTTTTTGTGGCATCAAAGGAGAGGAGGTGTCTAATGGTGCTGATTTTTCTAATTTCGTTATATGCTGATCTGCATATATTCGTGACAAGTTTGTCCATGGAGACGGTGTCAGTAAGCGTGACTCCAAGGTTTCTGGCAGAGGGAGAGAGTGTGATGTCAGAGTTGCCAATAGATATAGACGAAGGAGCGAATGGAGGGAGGGGTTTGTTTTGAGAGTGGATGAGAAGGATTTCCGTTTTATCATCATTTAGCTTCAGTTTGTTGCAAGTCAACCAACGCTTTACATCGTCCACGCACTCATATATGCGAAAGATTGTGGCATCAAGTTGATCAGGAAAGCAAGAGTCGATGATTTGAGTCTCATCAGCAAAGGATTGACTGGAAACTGAGTGGTGGCTAATGAGAGATGATATAGGTTTAGTGTAGAGGATGAAAAGGACCGGCCCAAGGACCGATCCTTGAGGAACTCCAATAGACAGTGCTGAAGGTTTGAAAGAGCGGTTGGAAATAGAGACTGTTTGAGTTCTGTCAGAAAGATATGATTGAAACCAGTTTAAAGCTGAGCCAGTAAGTCCGAAAGAAAGATGAAGGCGGTCAAGAAGAATCTGGTGGTCAATGGTATCAAATGCAGCAGAGAGATCTAACAGAGTGAGAATAGAGAGTTTGCCATCGTCCATCGCACGGAGGAGGTCACCCATGACTCGGACCAGTGCAGTTTCTGCGCTATGACTAAGTCGGTAGGTGGACTGAGAGGAAGGATAGCGATTGCGAGACTGAAGATAGTCAGAGAACTGTGAGAGTATGAGTTTTTCTATGATTTTTGAGAGAAAGGAGAGGTTGCTGACGCGGCGGTAATTCTTGAGTGTGTTTGGATCAAGTGAGGGTTTCTTTAGGCGTGGCAGTACTATCGACCGTTTAAAAATCGGAGGGAAGATGCCAGAGAGAATTGAAGAATGTATGATGGAGGTGAGTGCTGGGAGGAGGACGTCAAGGCATTCTACAAGCAGTGGGACGGGGATCGGATCGAGGGCACAAGACTTGGGAGCAGACCTGATGATGACTCGCCTCACCTGATCCTCAGTCACAGGCAGGAATCTATCAAATAATTCTGTCTGACTAACGTCCTCCGAGAACGGTGAGGAAGGTGTAGGGGTCACACTGTCTAGCTCCTCCCTGATCGTTTGCACCATGGTGATGAAAAAGTCCGAAAAGGCGTCAGGGAGTTGCTCTGGTGCAATGTCGGTAGGCAGGGTGAAATTCTTGCTTTTGCCAAAGAGACGGTTACTAGCGCTGAACAACGCCTTGGTTGATGCACATGATTCAATCTTTGAGCTACAGTATTCATCCTTTGCCCTCTGTACAATCTCAGCCACCGCCTCTTTCACTGTCCAAAAGATCTGTCTGTCGACACTAAGTCCAGTCTTTACCAAGCGCCTTTCAGCGCGTCTTCGCTCGAGTTTTGCCAGATGGAGTTGGTCCCTAACGCCTGCATACCATAGCGACGAGCGACCAGTCCGGACACGTCGTGCCATGGGAGGGGCGTGCTCGTCCAAGAGTGCTCGGAGGCCATCGTACAGATGCTGAGCGCTGAGCGATGCTGAGCGCTGAGCTCAGCACCTAGCCCTTGAAGCATTGTCTTAATGCCGTCTTTGAAGGCTGCTCTGTCTAAAGCGTTTATGACACGCACAGTCCTGTAGACAGGTGCGTTCTTTGGGGGAACTACGTTGAGTGTAGTGAGCACCGCTGCATGGTCAGAGGAGAGCATATGACTCACAGTACAGCTGTCCACCAAGCTGTCGTCATCACGGTACACGACCCAGTCGATGATGTGGCCGCTATGGTAGTAGGTGGGCTGCGTAATGCCCTGGACAAGGCTAAGCCTTGTGAGGATGTAAAGTACCTTGCTACTATGGTGATCAGTAGGGACGTCATAGTGAACGTTAAGGTCGCCCACGATCACACTTGTTCCACGGAGCATGTTGCAGTAGTCAAGTAGGTCAGGGAGCTCAGAGAGGAAGGTGGAGTTTAGGAGCTTGTTCTTCTTACTGGGGGGATTGTGGTACAAGCAAAAAATGTGGACAGTGTGGGGCGTGTTGAGAGTGAACTGAAAAAGTTCTAGAGAGCTGTGCTGGAATGGGAAAGTGGAGTTGAAAGTCACTGGGAGCTGGCTGCGATAAGTGATAGCGAGGCCACCACCTCGTATAGCCCGCGGAAAGAACATAATATCGAAACCCAGTGGCGTGAGATCGGCGCACTTTGCATCATCCCCTGTTGACCTCAACCAGGTCTCCGTCAGGAACAGCCCGTCACCAAATTCGTCCTTTACGAACTCTACTATCTTTGTTCGCTTCGCCCCGCACTTTGAGCCCACGGATTGGCAGTTATAGTGGCCTACTCGTAGTTGGCCTGGAAGCTTCTGGCAGCCGCTGATGACAATGACGTTGCTGCGCCGAATACGTCCGGTGTCAAGTGGGACCCATGGTACGCGCTTGGGACGAACAGGAAGGCGTTCAAACACATCTGTTACCACATGGATATGCTTCGACTTCTGCGTCTCCAAATGCCAATTTACTTTCATTGAATCTTTGATGGCAAACTGGGGAGAAGTGGGTTGATGCATATGATCAGGTGTTGAGGTGGAAGGAGCTGACGGACGAGATCTCATCTTCCCTTTTCCCCCGCGAAAACTTCTTGCAGTTTTCTTTTTTATTAATTGAAGTGTTCTACATCGTGCAAGAATTCCACTACTAAAGAGATAGCTATCAGCTAGAAGGTTACGCAGCTGGCGCAGTCTAGTGGATAAATAATAGAGGCAGGACATCTCTTTCAAGTTAAAAAAAAACTACTCAAAACAGACAAACACTTTTGTGGCTTGAATTGTCGCCGCAGAGCGTTCCACATAGTGTCATTTAGAAATTAATTATCCATAAATAAAATTTGTGAGAAATCTTTTAATTATGCGTTATTGTAGAGATTTCTCAACTATCTAGTTTGCGAATCAAAAACCGAAATTAATATGTCGATAGCCTTGACTGTCTAATTTTATATAAATTAAGAATGGAGAATAAGTCTAATAAACCTTAGTAATTTTCGAAATAAATTACATTCCTACGTCCAGGAGACTTTGAGATACAAACTTGTCCAACTATTGAGGAATAACATTTGAGAAACACATTCCAAAAAGTAAAAAATGTTGAACGATTTCACTGCTGCCTATCAAGCGCTAGTGAACCGGAACTCATATCATCCCATACAAACTAACCTGATTCTAACAGACAAAACTTAAATTAATTTTAATCTCCAAACATAAATTAAAGCCATTTAGTAGTTGATTTTGAAAATATTGACAGCAAGACCTTAGTTCAGCCAAATCTATTTTACAAAGAGTGAATTAATTAATAGATAAGAGATACGTAAGCACTCAAGAGGTGGTTTTAAGTCATCTTTAAACAATATAGTGCTATAAAACTACTTCCACTACACCATCTTTTTCAGTAAAATTTTCTTTTTAAAACTTAAAGAATTTTTTTAATGATTTCGTAAGCAACGTAAAAGGTAATAGGTAATTTTGAGTGATGTTTCAGATAAGCATAGAGCATAACATCGTATGATTAGAGACTAGAACCAAAGTTTATTGAATATCATTTGACGAATTGGTGAAGAGTAGTAACGATTACAGTTCTCATTCACAAAACTCATAAGACTCGAGTGATATTACTTTTCTTTTTAAGATTTGCTTTAATACCGAATTATATCCATATTATGCTGGCGTGCAACCTAATCCATATATGTTACTATGCAACAGAAGTACCAAAATCATCAAACAGTTGAATTATAAATTTTGCAAGAAAAATTTATAAAAATTCTTATTACAACAATGTGCATGTTGTTTTTTGTTCCGATCTATTTGGCGTTATCCGATACAATAGTACAATTTTTTTTATAAAGCATCAACATGTCCCTATCATTTATGGTTATGCCTTCAAACTTTATAAATATGCATATTTAAAGGCTAACATTTTATAACATCGGTATCAATGTACATAGACATGATCAGTTCTATCACGATTACAGAGTCTAGCATCCCGTGTCTATCCAGAATCTCAGTGCGGTTTCTGGTCTGTGCGGTCTACCATAGACATGGTGTTCTCCATACGACAGCTCCAGGAAAAATGCATAGAGCAGCAGATGCCACTGTACATGGCCTTTGTGGACCTTCAAAAGCCTTTGATTACGTCAATCGCAACGGGCTATTCAAAATACTGGCAAAAATTGGCTGTCCCCCTCACCTACTTGCCATCATCAGAGAGTTCCATGAAAATATGCAGGGTACAGTGCAGTTCGATGGAGTCAAGTCAGAAGCCTTTCCAGTCAGCAGCGGAGTTAAACAAGGTTGTGTAGTCGCACCAACACTGTTCGCAATATTCTTCTCTGTACTACTTCGATACGCATTGAAGGATAGCAGTGAGGGAATCTGGTTACACATCAGAGCTGATGGAGGACTTTTCAACACTGCCCGCCTCCGAGCCAAGACCAAAACGACAGATGTCCTAATTCGCGAACTACTATTTGCGGATGATGCGGCACTAACAGCACACACAGAAATTGGTTTGCAACAACTCGTGTCAAGCTTCTCCAATGCCTGCAAAGAATTTGGTCTGCAAATCAGCTTGAAAAAGACAAACATCATAGCCCAAGACACTCGACCTCCACCTAACATAAAAATCGATAATGAAAACTTGGAGGTTGTGGACAGCTTCACCTACTTGGGGTCCACGGTCTCCAATACACTGTCCATTGAAGAAGAAATTAACAGCAGAATCGGCAAGGCAGCTGCCACAATGGCTAAACTAAATAAACGGGTCAGGCAAAACACAAAGCTAACGGAGAAAACCAAACTGTGCGTCTATCGAGCTTGTGTCATCAGTACACTACTATACGGGAGCGAGACATGGACCACCTATACATCCCAAGAGCGCAAACTTAATAGCTTCCATATGAGATGCCTGCGTCGCATCCTTGGTATTAAATGGCAAGAAAAAAGTGACCAATAGTGAGGTCCTAATGCGTGCGAATACCCAAAGCATGTTCACAATCCTTAGTGAAAGACGCCTGAGATGGCTAGGTCATGTTAAAAGAATGAGTCCCGGCCGCATTCCGAAAGACCTCCTATATGGTGAACTTGCTTCTGGAAAGAGGAAAACAGGTCGCCCACGTCTGCGATTTAAAGATGTCTGTCAAAGGGACATGAAAGCAGCCAAAATACATACAAGTGACTGGGAGTGTAAGGCAAAAGACCGATCTACGTGGCGCACAGTTGTCAAAGAGGGCGTCATGGTAGCCGAGGAGCGAAGAATGGAAGAGGCTGCAGACAGAAGAGCTAGGAGAAAGGCCAAAACATTTAGAAGCACGGAACTCGTGTGTAAAAACTGTGGTAAAGACTGTCACTCAAAGATAGGACTGCACAACCACTCGAGAAAATGCAACCCAACCCAACGGTGATGCCCCATCGTCTCACGAGACGGAAGGATGCCGATTAGTTTTGTCTTAAAATTAACTACTTCATAAAAAAGTGTTATTTAGTTTCCTGCAACTTTATTAATAAATAATATTTAATAGTTTCCTTTTTATATATTCTTGTTATGATTAAATTTCACTATTTAAGCTCTTATATAAAAAAATAATAAAAACATTTTTTGACATTTTGAAAGATAATTATCATTTACAAATCAAAATAATAGTAAATCCAACTTAATTTACAATAAAAAGCAACCAAAAAAAACTTTCTTACTTGAAATTTGTTTCTTTCTTGTTTTTTCCAAATCATATCATTTAAATTTTCACAAAATTCATGTGAGAGGAACTCTATATTTTCTGTTTTCATTGCAATTCGTAAAAGGCAGTTATCATTAAATTCTGGATTAGGAGCTAAAAGAAATCTGGATGCCTTAGATTTGTCTGTTTCTTGCCAAATCTTTAAATTCTCAATTGCAATTTCGTCATAGAACCTAGAGAAGTAATTAATGTAACACTAGTAAGTTTCATTTCAAAAAGATGGAGAAGATTTAAAATCCAATGTTTACAATATTACACATATTACTATGTCAAATTAGCGAAAGAGAGAATATTTTGTGACTATAATTTAAACTTTCGGTATAGTATTACAATTTTTCTCTTGAATAAATAAAGATCTAGAAATCATAACATGCAAAATATTAATTTAGCAATCTAAATTAATAAACATAGCACATACATGCATCATTTTCAAAAATGAACTTTTTTTTGTTTTGAGCTTTTAAAACATTCCGTTAGGGCCAGAGGCCAAGAATTATTATTTTTGTACAATTTTTTTATAGCTATATTATAATTATTATTATTATTTGCGGTGGTGTTATATAGCACAGAACCCTTCCCTAGGACTGTGATCACCACGATGTACATGCAATTTAACTAACATAATAATTATCTTAAAAATTAAGAAACATTAATTAAATATTAATAAAATTTAAAAAAAATACTCCTATATGAATAGATGTATTTTAACAAAACTTAGAACACATACACAGGGATTTTTCTATTAAGAAACACCATGTAATGGCCTCATAACATCCATTCTTTTGCGGTCTGAGAGCCCCATTTATTCTTCATTATATGAGCCATAAAAATATCAATAGCCTTAGAAAACACAATAGCTTCCATGTCAATTGACGGATCTCTGACTATAATAGTAATATTTCACATGATTTTCGTATCGCAACATTTTAAAGTAATCATAAAGTAATCATATCTAGTCTAGAATTTTTCATAAAGTTCAATGACATTGAAAAACTATATCTGATTTTTTTTAAAGTATATTTTAATGGAACAAATTATACATCTCTAAATTAAAATGTATCTTACTGATTTTTATAGAGCCTCGATCTCAGTCAAAACTAATCGGTACAATAATGGAATGGGTCCCAGCTGAGGCCACTCATTTAACTTGATATACTACAGTTCTAGAAGTGCATTTAGTTCTATAATTCTTCTTATTAGTAAAATAGTAAATTTTGAATTTTTTTTTTTTGTAAAATGTTTTGAGGAGGTAATTAATTTTAATCTAAAATTATCCAGATAATTCTATATTGTTCTGAGGGCATATGTAATGGTATCTAAAACTTCCTGAGATGTTAGCTTAGCTCTTTTCAATTCTATACTTTCAATGACACTTTCTGAAAACAAATCCCCAAAAATCCTACTGGGAACAAAATCCTAGTGGGAACATAATCCCAATGAGATACATTATAAGGGAAGCGTGTAAACAGCAATAAGAAAATAGATAGAACTAACAAAATTCAATGTAGGAGAGAAAATTGCTAAAATTTATTCGTTTCCATACCTCCAGATCTCCCTCTATCTGATGTCGAACGATCCATCGTTTCTAAAGTTCTCAAATTTATTCTTCTCAAATCTTCCATAGACCGTTATCAACTACTAGCTGACTCTCATCGTTATTTTTTATCTTTGAGACTACAGTACAACTTTTAAGGCAGAGAAAACACAAAACATAAAGATGAATTATTCTCATTTCAGAGACAGCGAAAGTCAACCCGGACACTGTTATCGGGTCAATCAAAAGCATTGGATCTCTACATCAGGAACACTCAACATGATCTCAACAATCTCTCTCTCCCAAAATTTCACCTTTCCAAACTCTCTAAACAAGAATCTCAGGCGCTGTCTGCTTTACGTAAACGTAACGACATTATGATCAAACGTGACGACAAGGGTGGCGCTTTCGTAGTTTGGGACACACATTTATATATATTAAAGAGGCTGATAAACAATTGAATGAGGAACGATTCTATAAGCCTCTCAAGAATACTACAATCGTTCAAAATAATGAAATTACGCATCAAACAAATAAAAAAAAAAAACTCATTAACGAATCAGCTTTTCCAGCCTTACATATTTTCAATAGTGACCTTGCCAAAGCTTCTTTCTATTGCCTGCCTCAGATTCACAAAGTGGGAAACCCGGGACGACCTATTGTCTGAGCCTGCGTCTGTCCCACTGAACAAATTTCAGAATTTCTAGATGAAGTCTTTCAACCCTATGTTACATCATTACCCTCCTACATTAAAGACACGAACCATGCTTTAGTGACATTTAATTCTCTAAACATCAACCCTGACACAAAACACTCACTGCTTTTCATTGACTTCTGCTCCATATACACATCAATCCCACATGCTGACGGCCTTAGGGCTTTCAAATTTTTCCTAAAAAATAAAACACACTCCTCTATCCCTACATACACTATTATCCGATTGGCCGAACTGGTACTTAACCTGAAACCCTTTGAATTTAATGGCCATTTCTTTGAACTATATTATAGAGAGAAAATATGCTTGCCATAATCCTGAATTTTATAGGAGATGCATAGATGACAGCGTAAGTATAACCAGCGTGGAAACTAATGATCTCTAGAAATGTATAGATTTTTTAAGCTCATTTTCCCAATCCATAAAATTTACCTTTCAAATCTCTTGACATGCTGTCAAATTCCTTGATATCACCGTGACATTGAAAGAAAAAGAATTGATTACATCTGCTTATTATAAAATCAACTGACAACTGACTCATCCTCCCACCCCAAATCATGCAAAGACTATACCTTTCTCACAACTTCTTAGACTACGGCGTCTCTGCTAAATTTATTAGGTTAACTTATCCTGAGACTTCTCTTGTCTTAGAACTAGGTCACTTAAGTCCTTGATAACTGGTATGGTTCCATCAAGTTTTAAAGAGGCAATAGTAATACCACTGTTAAAAAAAGCAAATCTTTACCCAAATGTGATGGAACATTATCACCCCATCTCAAATCTACGATTTATATCAAAAATCTTATAAAAGTCGTTCTCCGCCAAATACTCGATCACCTCATTCAATGTGACTTCTTTGAACCTTTCCAGTAAGCATACAGGGCGCAAATGACCTTTTGTCGTCTTGCAATGAGGGCCAGGTATCTATTTTGTCTTTACTCAATTTATCGGCAGGTTTTGATGCTCTTGACCACGGCATACTGCTCCAGCGTCTGCAAAAAACTTTCGGTCTTTTATATACCGTCCTGAGATGGTTTCACTCGTAGATGACAAATTGGGTCCAGTTAGCTATTTCAAACGGCTTGACCTCGAAGCAATCTATAATTGATTTCTGAGTACCCAAGTGCTCGGTCCGATGCTATTCAATATGTACGTTCAGCCACTGGATGCAGTGATCAAACAATTTTACATGCTGTATCACATATTCGCAGACGATACACAACTTCATCAATCTGTGATCCCCTCTTAGTTCCCTCAACTTCTTAAAATGACACAGAAGACATTAGAGTCAGTTAAGTACTGGATGACCATAAACAGGCTGAAATTGAATGATGAAAAGACTGAGCTGATCCCCATTGTCACTTATAAGAAACAAAAATCTGAAAAAAAAACACAACATCACTTACTCTCAGGTATGCATATTGAGTTTGCACATACAGTGCTAGACCTGGTGGTATTTTTTGACAGAACATTTACTATGGAAAATCATATTAACATACAATGCTCTCATGGTGGGTCTCCCAGCCACGCTCCTTGATAAAATTCAAAGTGCACAGAAAAATGCGTCCCCCATTGTTCTTCACAAACGCAAATTCGACCATGCTAAAACACTTCTGAGGGAGTGGCACTGGCTGTCGGTCCGCGCTCGCATAGAGTATAAAATTGCAACTTTGTGCTACCGGTACTTACAAAACCTGGCGCCATCTTATCTCAAAGCACTCATGACACCTTATGTACCAACTAGAGAGCTCTGCTCATTAGATTGTGGCAAAATATCGATACCGAGTGTTCGACTTGAGACTTACGGAAAGCGCACTTTTGCATTTGCCGGCCCACCAATTTGGAGCGCCCTTCAAGTCGCTCTCAGAAAAAGCCAGACACTGGAGTCCTTTAAAACCCATTTAAAAACACATCTATTTCGCAAACAATTTCTGCGGTGATGCTATCTACCATATTTTTCAGTTAATTTATATTGGCCTGTGTAGCTTATGAGTGAAACGCGATGAAAGACTTTAATTTGGTATGCTCGTATAAAGTTTTATATTGTTGCGTCTATTTTTTTAAATGTGGTAAATTTCAGAATGTTTTTTATTCTCTTTATAATGTTGTTGACTTTGTACCGCGCTTCGAGCTTTTAGGATGAAGCTGGTCTTTTCAAATAAATGTTATTTTTATTATCATTATTATTATAAGCACGATCACACAAAAAGAGGCTTTCAAAATTCGTCAAAACAAAAATGAAGATTTTACAAAACTTGTACTAACCTACCACCCTCACAATTTAGCTGCCAAAAAAAAATATTTCTTAAAAAATCGTAGCATACTTCTTGCTGACCCTGATACCAACAGGGTTTTCTCATCCCCTCCACTGAGTGTCTTTAGACGGGACAGAAATCTAGGTGATCTTCTGGTTCATAGTCACCTTCGATCTCAATCGTCTTACGTTGGTACTAAACCATGCTTAAGAGGCCGCTGCAGGACCTGACCCGTTACACTCCAAACTGAAAGCATTATCCTCCTTAAAGGTACCTTTACCATTAAAGAGGATTTCACCTCCGTCAGCAGTAATGTAATATATGCGATTGTGTGTCATAGATACTAATCTAGTTATATAAGTGAAACTGGGAGAAGATTAGCTGATAGGTTTACTGAACATCTAAGGGATTTTGAGCAATGTAAACCTTCCCAGTTTCTTCTCATTTCAATGGAACGGAACAGAAAGGTGCATTGGATGTTACCACAACGGCACTGATTTCATGCAGTAACACACACTATAGGGTAAAAATGGAAAATACATTTATTCAGCCGTGTGGCACCATATCGCCATATGGTATTAATAATTTCCTACTGATGTTTTAATGTTTCCCCATATTTTCATAATATATTTTCTTATTACTGTCTGTTTATGTATCCCTGATATTCAGATTCATTATTATTGTGGACCACATTTTTCACATTATCAATATTTATATTCTCGCTTTTCCAGTGTTCCCATTTCCAGCGACCCCAATGGATACTTCTTGAGTTGTTAACTGTGCTCTATTCTTTGTTATATTTTCAATTATACTGTTAGCTGAAGAAGGCTTTATGCTGAAACGTCCTTGTTTTTTGTCCTGTTCTCTAATTCAAGCTTCCACATACCTCGTTTTGCTGTTGTTTTTTTTTTTTGTTGTTTTTTAAAGTTGCTTAATTTCAATTTTAATTTAAAGAATGAAGAAGTTGTTGCTTTTCCTAATGCTGTCCCAGACCATGCCTTTTGTAATGGCTATTAGGTATATCAATTTAGCTTTAATTAAAATATGAATTGCGAAAGGAATGAATTGGAGAAAACCAAATATACAATTAAATGTAAAAAAATGAAAAATCATACTTCTTTAGACACTTCATTCTTTTACTGATAACTGTCGTATTGCATGTAATTAGCCTGTGCTTCAGAACTGCACTAGCAACAAGGGCATTGCCGATTAAATCCTGAAAAAAACAAACTTCAGCATATTCAATTTATAAAAACATTAATCTCAAAACTAATTCATCATTCATCAATATCTCTTTTGATTTATGAAAATTAAACAGTCAACTTAAACAATAATAAATAAAACCCTAAAATCAATACAGTACTAAACAGGTTCCTGATTATTTGAATTGTGTATATATATATATATATACTTTGTTTTAATTTTTTTAAAATTAAAAGTATGTTGTTGAACAATGTCTCCAATACTGGTATAATATAAACTTTAGTTTAGGGATTTGCTCTTTACTAGACTAGATAATAGAATCATGTCTTAGAGCTTTGACATGTTGATACATACTTTTAATTTGTATCCACAAAAATAGTCTCAGTATCCCAAACAGATTCGATCTTCTTAAATCTACTGCGTATATCTCAAACGCAGACTGCAGCGACGAGATACAAGCATATTAAGCTATTAATGAAATTTTCTTTTTCCTTCCTCGAGGCTGATTCTTCTGATATTGGTTGCATGTCTTACCTAACTGAAACCCACTTACAACAAATTTTCAATCATTTTACACAGTGAAACGTTTCAATTATCGATATAATTAAAGTATACTACCTTTGCCAAGCTAGCACGGTGTGTTAGCATCAATAATCCCTAAACCAGATACATGATTGATTTGCCTTCATTGTTATAACAGTATTATACATTTCCGAAGGAAACAGCATCCTCTCAGTCCTTCATGTTAAACTGCATACTATCAATTGTCCCCAAGAAATCCACTCAGAGGGATACCATTACAATATAAGTTAGTAAAACAGAGTAGGGTAAACCTTAAATAAAGAAACGCAATAAAACAATGAACGTGTCGGCAGAAGGCCTTCGTCAGCAAACAAAACAACAGAAAAACATTATAAAAATAAAATTAAGAAATAGCACTTAGCTTTGAAGTAGTATCCGTGGTCAGCAAAAGATAAGTTAGTTAGTGTTAGAAGTGAAAAGAATTATTTCAGCTTTTTGGCACATTACCAATTTATGGATTTAATCAAATCCTGCCTGACTAATGATCCTCGATTTCCTTGTATTTTTATTTACATTTGTACATGTGATATATTTCCAAAATACATTGTCCGTCTAGATCGTATTTTTCAAAAAAATAATATATAAACTCTCTTACTCTCTGCAAATTTGGTTTTTGAGAAAATCCAACTAACTACATAACAAGGGCAATTACTTGTCATTTTAACTAATGTTGATTGCTTGATGTATTTTTATTTTTCATTTCTGGTGAGGAAAGTTAGTCACCAAAACTTTTTTTTTTCCGTAATATCCTTTCTTTCGCTTTTAGTTGCCAAATACCCTGTTCTACTATTTCTATACATATAATATATGCCGCCCTTCCTTCATTAACTGCTCATAAGGAATTTCTTTATAAACGAGAGCTGTAAAACACATTAAAATATTCAAACTATTTTTTTTTTCCTTTTTTGCGTGTGTAATGAAATTAAAAAGCCAATGCTGAATGTCGTAAAATGAGCTTTTTTTTTTGGTTTAAACAAAATTTCTTTTTTTTTTTGGTGGTAAATACAGTTGATATCCGTATAAGTAAATATACGGGATCTTTATATAATAAATTCAAAGCTTCTTAAGATTCACAATCTCAACAGTCTCAATTTTTTATAATACATTGCAATCATTGTCACAATGTTTAGTATTTATCTTTAGCTTTGGAAATTTTAAATGTAAAAATGCAGTTGATCTGATTGTGGTGCAGTAAATATTTTATTGTTATGTGTCCTTAGTTAATCTATTTTTTCAGATAGGAGGGTTTTCAGTTATTGAATGTACTAAAATTTATTGGCGTCAACAAGCGTTATAAATTTTAAAATGTTTAAAAATTCACATGTGTAAGGTAAATATTGATTCCTGACTTTTATAAAACATCATCAAAATTCTCATTGGCAAATTCATTTGATTTAAGAAAACTATTTTGATTAGTTTGTATTTAGTTTGAGATTTAGCGGATCCATCACTCTTTTGGTGAACAATTGACTATTAATGGATGATAATATAGGTAAATGAAGCCTTGTTTTTATATCAAATGCTGTGAAAATATGGAAGTATTTGTTCAAAGAAAGTCTGTTGTGTAAAGAAACATATTTTCAGTTCTAAAACTGCTTTCTCTATTGCTTTCATTTATATATTTCCTTACCACAATTTAAGGAAATTAAAAATACCCGAGGATGTCATTTTCATAAACTGAGTAAATGTCTGTATCATAAATAATTTTATTAAGAGTGACTTTGGATTTCATATCACGCTAGTGGATGTTGATGTACTAATCATCTGATCTCCATGGCTGTAACTAAAGTGTACCGATACTAGTAAGCTTCTATAACTTTATGAGTTTTGCTGATTCTGATGAAATAGATTTTTCGAAAAATACAGTGGACCAAAAAGTACTCCATTGATAATAAATGAAAAATGTATCGCGTCTTTATGCATACTCAACTGTATCAAAGTACAAACGAATACACCCTCGAATAAAGTCTTGTCTTTTATTTGTTTTTTTCTTTTAGTCACTTTAGACTAATTTAAAAAAAAACACACAAAAACCTGATGAGTGTTTCCCTTGAGTACACGAGGAATCACGAGGCAAAGTTTCATGTGTTATGTTTTTCTTGAGACCTCCTTATTTTATATATAAGAATTAGCTATATTGACTTAGCGCTAAAAGACAGATACCATTTTGATACTTTCAGATTCTTAAAAACCGTTATGGTTATTTTCTATTATTTCAACAAAATCGAATAAATTTACATGCGCAAAAATATTTTATATCCGCTTTAATTTATCCAAATTTTAAGTATTATATTATTAGAAATCAGAAATTTATTTAATTTAACAACTAAGAAACTTTTAAATGCATTTAATCCGAATGTAAAAGATATGAAAAAAAAATATTAATCGAAATTGTACGATCTAAAAATTGCATCTTAATCATATTTATCAGGAAAACCCAAACATCTGTTACACTTAGTGCGTATTTCAGTGCACTTTTTTATATGGCGAATTAAAGAAAATAAATTGGATCAAATTAATTATGCAAATGACGCAATAGAACGATTGCCTTTTTAGCCACAGCTCTAACTTTTTTTTATATTTTACTAGCGAGTACCCGGCATGCCTTGCAATTCCAATCAAACAAAGAAAATAGTTGCATTTTAATTATGTTTCTTGTAGAGCTTTTAAATACACATTGTTTATTTTGTTTTTTCCGTCTAGTGCATACACGAATCAATCAGAGGATTTTCCAAAGCGAGAGCAGGGGACATACAGCTATCCATGGGAGAAGCATGGGTTTTCCAAATTTAGTCTGCAAACTTGTAGCTATTTTCCCTGCGCGTTATAGATAGTCATTGCAAACGCGTGTCTCACCGAAACTGCAGACGTTTCAAATCCAATGGAATTCAAATTTTACATTTAAAAAAAGTAGATTGGATTGTATTATTCATCATATTTTCCCGGGAAACTTGTTACCGTTGTAAAGTCGTGGGGGGATTTATGTTTCGTTAAAGAATAATAGACACGCAAATTTTCAGTGTTACAACGTGCGATGAAATGCCTGGCAAATCAAGTGATTGGATAATTGATAACTTCGTCTTTATTTAATACAGTATCGATAGACTTATACGTTTTCCTTTTTTTGCCTGGGATTTCATTTTGAATGCTTAAGTTGATGGCATTGACATAGTAGTTTTTGGCCGCTAATATAGCACGTGCACTGAGCCACTGATGATTTTTGTAATATTGTAAGATATTTGGAAAGACCTTTTGAATCAATTCGTCAATGTTTTGCAGTAATTTTACAGAAGCTTGTTGGCAATGTGATATATTGTGTGGATTCATCAAATGCCAATTTCAAATTCCCAATGTCCAACAATTGTTTTGTAAAACCTTCAGCAGATGCATCATTATGTAGTTCTAAACGCATATTTCGTCTTCAAAGTCGACTTCTGTACATGCCGCTATAAAACTGATGATTTGAGACATGCATTTAATTCATGGGCAGCAGTTGAGGCAACCATCAAAAAGAGTATTTGCAATTCCAGATGATGCGATAGCCAGTGAAATATTTTTTTGTGAACGTATAATTCTTCGATGTCAAAATGCTTTTCTCTTTGCAAATCACGATTGAAAAGCTTGTTTTCAGGTTGATTAGCAGAAGTCATTCCCAAATCTACCAGTACTTTGTTAGAGATTGCCAAACATATGTCCTCAATTGAGACCAATGCCTCTATATTCACGTATGGTTTAAATTTAATGTCCGATTTTGATTCGTTTAACGCAAATGATGTAGGATATCTTCACTCATGTCGTCTGTGTATTTCTCCCAAAGATCTTTTAGATTGAATGGGAAGCAAGTTGTCAATGTGATTGCCAAGAAAGTGTGTATTTGCTGTGGTTGAGCAATATTCGATGCATCAGAGTGCGAAGTATCCAAATGAGTATCGTTTCAAAAAGTTTTAATTCTTGGCAAGCTTCACGATAAGTGTAACATACTTGACCGTTTACAGTTCTCAGTTCTTGAAAGGATGTTGATTCACATACGTTGATCAACAGCAATCGCAAGTAAAAAATTCTGCATTTTTTTGTTGAACAGTGTACAGACGGCCTAATGCGTCAGCCGAAAATAAATTGGAGTGTTCTTCAAATGCTTTACACCGTTTATGACGTTGAAAACTTTTCGCTGATGCATCCCATGTGTAAGATGTTGGCACTACAGAGTAAAGTAGCGTCTTTGCAAAAATATTCTTGCACAATGAAAAAAATGCAGATAACGGTGTTGATGGAGGTGACACTGCTCTTACACGTGTATTTTCTGTTGTAAAGTACACTCACTGTCCGTTTTCAAGGTGCACTGTCAAATGAACAAGTGGTGGATGGCGTTCATGGATTGGAAATGATAAAATGCGCCATACTGCTTCATTGCTATTAATTTAGCGTTCAAGCCGATATTGGTACACTTTATCGATTGATCCAGAATTTGTTCCACTTCAAAAACTGCCATATCGCTTCCTTTGTTAACATATTTGCAAATGTACTTGATCGATTTCACCGAATTGCAATACTCTACATTGATGTGTGGTTTGAATGTTTTCGAGAGTAACAGTGAAAACCGGACAACCCAACGATTATCCACTTCGATAACATTGTTTCGTACTTTTAAAGTAATTGATTTGTCACCATATTCAGTTTATCGTCGACGATACAGTGGATAGCCATCATTTCCAGTGATAATCTCAGCAATTAAATCTCTTGGGTATCGTTTTGTGCATTTCCCATCAGACATGCATGGTGAATTTTTGTTGAGTAATCCACATGGACCGTGAATCATGTTTTTTGTGACGATTTCTAATAAGTATTGATCAGCGTTGGCATCTGGTATTTCTGCAGAAATTTCTTTATCAACTTGATCTGGTTTGAATTTTTCGATCAACCAAATTAAAATGTGTGCATGTTGCAATCTTCTCTTTTGCCATTCAACTGAATACATTCAACAGCATCCCTCTCCAAAAACATGATACTTGACAATAAAATCAATCAAATATTTCAATTTTTGTATGAACACACGCGCAGTAATATCGTGAAGATCTGATGATGATTGTGCAATTAACAAAAGTTCTTGTATCCCCCCCCCCACATAGTCTTGCACGTAAATGTAATAAAAAAAATCTGGGCGGCCATATGCACCAACATATGTCATTGCATCTTGTGCGTATTCGTGCATGTGACGTGGACTTCCAGTAAATGTTGCAGGTAGTGTACTCATTTACACCAATTCCTTTGAATTCACATTGCAATCATTCACAATTTCATTAAGTAAATGAATGTACTCTTCGGAACGTAATTTGCTTTGTTTTAATCGAATGTAGAGGAAACGTTCGGTTTCGATTTTCGCATACATATCAACAATGTATTGATGGAACAATTGTCGACATTTCAAGATATGATTTTTGGCACTGTCACGGATCAATCGATATGAAAAGTATTTCATGGCACTGACTTTCTTATTCGATTGGTCATCTGTCTGTGGTTTTCAAAATTTTATGTTAAAATTATATCTATCTTCTCCTTACCAAAATAAAATAGGATATATCGATGAGTTTCTGAGACTCGCTGAACATCGCAACTTCTCCGACGAAGAATTATATAACGTGAGCTAAATTCTTCAGCAATTTTAACGATCGCCACTTCATAAATTGTTGGTGCATTGTATTGTCTTTCGTGTTGGCCGACAGGTGTTTTGTCTGCTCTAACTATGACTTTGTAGTCATCAATCTGCATCTTTTCAAGTGCAATTCTAAACATTTGAATTAATTCGTTGTATTGCAAAAATAACGTTTGCAATGCAGCAACGATTTCTCGTTTCGTGCCCGTATTGATATGACAACGTTAATTGATTTTTAATCAGTTGGCATCCGTCCGTCACAATGTGACGATGGAGTGGGCTTCGGAGGATGAAATCCACATGGCCTGGGATTATTCTTCAAGGATTATAAGGTGGTTCCCAATAGCGAATCGCCTCTCTTCACCCCGCTGGATAACCCAAGAGAACATCATTGGATCATACAGCTTGGCACCAGTGACGTCGCAAGAGTTGTCGGAATGTTTCATTGTATCAATGGTATCCGCATTTCACGGACTCCAGCTCCGGGTTCATCAGTATTTCCAATAAAAGAAATTTGAAGAAATTTGTGATCTGTGTTTTAAAATATTCCGTGTTTGGCCGTTTGCCCTTAATTCCTCCTTTTTCTCATATGAGCTTTGTAAAAACTAATTTTCAATGCGCTCCTACGCCAATTATGCCAATTACATTAAAAATTGATAAGATGTTGCCGCCGGCACTACAGCAAAGGTTTTTGAATTATTAAAACCGTTTCAAAACATTCCGTTTTGAGCCAGGGGCCCTATGTTCGTTTATTCCGTTTTGAGCCAAAGGCTCTATGTTCGTTTATTCCGTTTTGAGCCAGGGGCCCTATGTTCGTTTATTCCGTTTTGAGCCAGGGGCCCTATGTTCGTTTTTTTCTTCTATAAACCCTCATACATAAATTTTCAAACCGTATGCGCACCTACACCATTAATGCGATTGCGACAAAATTTTAGTGAGTTATTATCAATAAGCCTGCGCATTTTACTCAATCATTGCAACATTGTTAAAATATTCTGTTTTCAGCCGTTGATCCAAATTATAATTTTTACTTATATTAGCGTTGTAAAAAATAATTTCCATAAGCGCTCCTATACCATTTTTCAGAATGCGATAAAACTTTAGTGAAATGTGCAATCACCCACAAAGGTTCTTAAATTAGTACAACCTTTTTAAAAAATTCAAGTTTGAGCCAGGGCCCTATGTTCGTTTTTTTCTAATATGACCTATATACATATAATTTCAATCTGTATGCGCTCCTACATCATTCAAGCGATTGCGATAAAACTGATCTAATGCAAGCATGGATAGATTTTAATAAATTACAAATTGTGGCATTAAATTGTGTGTGTGACATATTAAGTAGGTTTCTGAACACATGTTTTTTGTTTTTTCAATTGAAAGAATTTCTTGAATAGAGTCTTATAATTTCGGATTTGTTTTGTGTTATGTAAAAAAAACTTTTTACATTAATCGATGGTTTCTTAAGTAATTGAATAACATACTTGAAAACGTAGGTATTGATCTATGGTAATATCGTGATTTTAACGCATGAATTTATTATTTATAATTGAATATGAAGCTGTACAACTGGAACGCTCCTGCCAACCATGAACGTACCTTTTGTGTGAGTTTTTCGAGTAATGCGATGGAAGAGCCTAACGTATGAAAATTATTAAAGTTAGCAATATGTAAATTAGTTGAATCAACTACAAGCAGCGATATTTAATTGTGTATGTAACCTAACAAATTTTGATAATTGTGAAATAACATTGCTAAGAACAGATATCACATGTATGTGTAATATTTGCCAAAAAGCAATAACTTCGCTGCCAAATCAATTATGCCCCCCAAACGAAAAGATATTGTTTTTTCTACACTTCAAGCACGAAAGAAAAAATCCTCACGCGCCCTTAAACATTTGAACAAGAAGAAGCAAGATTTAAAACTGCTCGAGTACGCAATGCTCAAACCCGTTCATCTGAAACAGTCGAGCAACAACAAGCAAGACAAGAAACCGATCGAGTACGCTATGCTCAAACCCGTTCATCTGAAACAGTCGATCAACGAGAAACAAGACTGGATTCCGATAGAGTACGCACTGCTCGATCCAGACGAACAATGCTGGCTGAATTAAATCTTAGTGCATTCCATTACGCTGCTAATTACGATTACAGTCTTCATCAAAGTGTGTTTATTGGAAAAATTGATCAATTATGCGTGTATTGCAGTGCACTCAAATTTAAGAATGAAACACCGGGAATTTGCTGCACGGTGGGAAAGTGAAATTGCCAGAATTACATTATCCACCGGAAACATTATCAACGTTGTTATCAGGTAAAACAAGCCAATCGAAACATTTCTTGTCAAACCTGCGCAAGTACAATTCATGTTTCCAAAAGACATCGTTCAGTGCAACAAATATTGTGTGTGATAATTACATGCCAACATTTAAAGAGAAAGGCCAAAATTATCATCGTGCACGATCTCAAACGCCAATGCCAAACACAGATCACAAATTTCTTCAAATTTATTGGAAATACTGATGAACCCGGAGCTGGAGTCCCGAAATGCGGATACCATTGATACAATGAAACATTCCGACAACTCTTGCGACGTCACTGGTGCCAAGCTGTATGATCCAATGATGTTCTCTTGGGTTATCCAGCGGGGTGAAGAGAGGCGATTCGCTATTGGGAACCACCTTATAATCCTTGAAGAATAATCCCAGGCCATGTGGATTTCATCCTCCGAAGCCCACTCCATCGTCACATTGTGACGGACGGATGCCAACTGATTAAAAATCAATTAACGTTGTCATATCAATACGGGCACGAAACGAGAAATCGTTGCTGCATTGCAAACGTTATTTTTGCAATACAACGAATTAATTCAAATGTTTAGAATTGCACTTGAAAAGATGCAGATTGATGACTACAAAGTCATAGTTAGAGCAGACAAAACACCTGTCGGCCAACACGAAAGACAATACAATGCACCAACAATTTATGAAGTGGCGATCGTTAAAATTGCTGAAGAATTTAGCTCACGTTATATAATTCTTCGTCGGAGAAGTTGCGATGTTCAGCGAGTCTCAGAAACTCATCGATATATCCTATTTTATTTTGGTAAGGAGAAGATAGATATAATTTTAACATAAAATTTTGAAAACCACAGACAGATGACCAATCGAATAAGAAAGTCAGTGCCATGAAATACTTTTCATATCGATTGATCCGTGACAGTGCCAAAAATCATATCTTGAAATGTCGACAATTGTTCCATCAATACATTGTTGATATGTATGCGAAAATCGAAACCGAACGTTTCCTCTACATTCGATTAAAACAAAGCAAATTACGTTCCGAAGAGTACATTCATTTACTTAATGAAATTGTGAATGATTGCAATGTGAATTCAAAGGAATTGGTGTAAATGAGTACACTACCTGCAACATTTACTGGAAGTCCACGTCACATGCACGAATACGCACAAGATGCAATGACATATGTTGGTGCATATGGCCGCCCAGATTTTTTTTATTACATTTACGTGCAAGACTATGTGGGGGGGGGGATACAAGAACTTTTGTTAATTGCACAATCATCATCAGATCTTCACGATATTACTGCGCGTGTGTTCATACAAAAATT
>CAXITT010000500.1:186608-245450 GCA_964033795.1 Lymnaea stagnalis
GATAGATAGATAGATAGATAGATAGATAGATAGATAGATAGATAGATAGATAGATAGATAGATAGATAGATAGATAGATAGATAGATATATAGATAGATAGATAGATAGATAGATAGATAGATAGATAGATAGATAGATAGATAGATAAATAGATAGATAGTATTTTAAAAAATTAAAAGTAAATGTATACATTTACTTTTTATTTTTTTTTAAATATATTATATTGAGACCTACATACTAGACATACAGAAAACAGTGTTAGTGTGATATAAGTAGTGAGTCGGAATGCTATCAAAACATAATAATCACGAAAGAGTGACCAATTTGAAAAAAAAATAATCAAGGCTCTCCATGATGTACAAGATAAATAATGGGCTGGTCCACTGTTCCAGTATTAAACAGAAACTCGTCCCTCTCCCCCATAGACAGCGACGAGGCCATGACAGGCAATTCAGGCTCCTACCAGCAAGAAGCAAGTATAGGAGCTGCTCATTCCTGCCCAAGACAATCAGGGACTGGAACAATCTTTCAAAAGGAACGGTTGAGGCGACAACACTAGACACATTTGTGTCTATTGCCTCCAGCCTTCAAACCCCTAGTGCATGATTTCCTCATCAACACCAGTAACAGAAACATTGCAAATCCCATCTACATGCATAGGAGCCAAAATGATCAATAAATTGATCGTGGGCCCTTAAGATATAGAAGAAGAAGAATGTGAAGTTAAATCTAACTTTGAAATCTTACAACGCATTTTTTGCAGAGGTACTTAATTAAAAAAAAAAATGATTATCTTTTGTAATGTCTCTTTTAGTAATGCACCCTTTTTGTATTGTTTATTTTGTGTAGAACTTGTTCCATTTTTCAAACAAATTAATACAAATAGATAAATAGTATATTATTAATATACCTAGCAATAAATGTATTTCAATGAAAAATAAGTTTCAAATAATATTTTAATTACTTACATTTGTTTGAGTGAAAAAAATAAAAGAAACTTCAGGGTAGTCACTCATAATACTTTCTTTAAACAAACAGAAAGAATCTGTGAAAAAATCATAAATAGGTATACATCTCTTCCAATTGAAGTAGTTAAATTATATACTTCAATGCACACATGAATGGAAGTTAATTCACGTGCTTTTAATTTAATTATCTTAACTAAAATGTTAACCTTAAAAGAATCATGATGTTTTATTGTTTGTGGTTTGTCTTTAATTTGTTTGTTTGTTGTTTTTTTATAGATTTTTTTTAATACGGTTGTATTCAAAAATGCAGATCCCAATTAGATAGATAGAAGAGAGATACAATTTTCAAAATGAATTTTGATAAAGCAGGGCGGCATATTTTTTAAACTAAGGCTGTCATTCTGAAAACATCTTTTTTTATCTCTAATTTAATTTCTTTTGAAAATCTTCAATCCAAAAATACGTCTTTCCTTACCTTTGTATAAATGTTTTTTTTCAGATGGGACATCTGAATGTTTAATATCGTTTATGAGTGTGTAAAAGTGTTTCTTTCAGGCATGTCATTTGGGGAGGGGGGGGGGAATTGAACAAAATTATGCACAACAATAACATGATTATAATTTTAAAATTAAAAATGGCTAAAACTTTTTAAATTTTAAAAATACGTCTTTCCTTACCTTTGTATAAATGTTTTTTTTCAGATGGGACATCTGAATGTTTAATATCGTTTATGAGTGTGTAAAAGTGTTTCTTTCAGGCATGTCATTTGGGGAGGGGGGGGGGGCATTGAACAAAATTATGCACAACAATAACATGATTATAATTTTAAAATTAAAAATGGCTAAAACTTTTTAAATTCTTCATATCTGGTAAGTTTAACCGATTAAAATTAGTGAAATTACGTTTAATATCTTAATGATCTGTATATTTAATTTTAAACGTCTTTAAACGCAGAGCTTTCAATTATAAATATTGTAATGGGCGCTCCATATTATTAGCCAAAGTCTTATTTCCCCGTAACTGGCACATTTCGGTATTGTATTCATTTATTTTTTTTTTTTTTTTGCTGCAAATTTCCCAGTTTAATGCTTTAAATAACACTGATTTAATTATCTTTACATCTACATGAAGGTCCACAATGTTAATAATAGTTATTGCTAAGTATAAAACATGCACAATTTATTTTCAAAATAAATTTCATGACAAAGAAAAAGGTGATGAGTATACATTGTATGATGGCATTAGTCTTTAAAAAATAGTTGCACTAATATAAATGTAGTTATTTCCATGTGTGTTAAGTTATAGAAAAGGGAAACTTAAAAAGGTAAGTATTTAACGGACGCATACAAATGGCATTCATTTTGTCAATTATTATATCTGAAGAGTTTGTGTTTTCTTTTAATGTGCTTCTGTTGTACCAATGTTTCCTGAATAGCATAGGTTTAAAAATACGTCGACTATATTTATTAGCCCCACATATTTGTACGGATTTATAAAAAAAAATCAAACAACATTTTTATTTCAAAGATTGGCACAAATTATATTATTCCGTATTCTAATTTAATTAACGTAACACCATTTGTATTGTCAATAATTTCTTTGAATTTAAATATGAAAAAAATACCTGTAATGTTGAAGTTATCATCTGCTTTTAACTCGTCTGAAAAAAATTAATTACAAAATATGCAATATACAATATTTTAATATAACTAACTGGTTACAGGTGCTCCAATAGGATGCTTAGGGAGATTGCAAATATAGTAGGATACATTTTAAGCACGCTGAGTGCTGATGATGCGGTAACAATTTTCTTCTAGACAACACATAGGAAGGTTCTGGTCTTCATAGGCAAAATGATTTTGGCTGATCCATATCAACTTGTGTCTCAGCTCCGATGAAGCATGTTTTTCATTTCAACCTCCCGAGATCACCCACTAAAGCAAGTCCCTTTTTTATTAGCAATTATATTCACCGCATAATATTTTGTCATTATGGATAACACCATTAAACTCCAGTCCTTCTGAAACGTTTTTTAATTACGGCTTTAAATTCTATTTATATATGGATAGTCAAAATTAATGTTTTTATAAAGGTAATCGATGTATACGGACTTTACAACGGCAAATATATGAGACCAAATAACACTTATTTCTTATCGCTCCCAAAAAAGAAATTTGTAAAATGTGAGATTATATTGATATGAAGGTAACACACTTTTCATTCTGTTATCCTTTGCAAACCTCGTGAGCTTTGAAGTAATTCAACTTAAAATATCCATAATATCATATAAATTTGTCAAAAAATAATGTCAAAACTCAATATTTTAACTAATTCATTATTTCTACTACACTGCCTTTTAAAGTCTGTACATATGCTCTCCTTGTTGTCAGTGCAAATCAGAATTTGACAGAAATCTTCAGTCAATTTAAAAGAGATCGGTATGTAGAGGATAACATACATGTTCACGGTATTGAGAGTGTTAATTCGGCAGGCACCACACCCCATAAACCTTGTTCCTACAAAATCAAGTGTATATAAGTTTTTCAAATGAAGACTGGTGCCATGAACACGTCAGTGGGATATCATTTTGGTTAGCAGCATAATTGGAGTGCGAATTTTCAGACAAAAAACATGTTCTGGAATTCTTAAGGTTAAAATAAAACTCCCCGGAAACCGAACCATGGTCCCTATTTCAAACATATAAACACAAACCGATGTCAGCCTCTAATTATTAAGTTTATCTAAAAAAGAATCATTGACACATGCTCTCATGTTGGTTCTGGGTGTATTTCCTTAAGAAATATGAAAGTACATGTGTATATTTATCAAATGCGATTTTATCTCTTTGATCATTTTTTTTTATTTTTATACTTGACAAAACCAGAAATACTACACAGAGTATATAACTTGTCATTATAGTTTTGTTCAGTGCACTATCAACCTTGTGGATGAAATGTTAAGAAAACTTCTTTAAACTTTTGAGATGAATTTTTTTGTTGAGTCGCAATGATTGGACGTGGAATTTCCGCCATTGATGGGCTGAATGAAGATCGTTATTTACCTCGTCAACGGATGATCCAAAAAGAACAAACCTAGCATCTAACTGGTGTCACTAAAAATTATCATAATAATCTATATTTGACTTTTGTGCCAAAAAATCAGTAGGCTTGTTGAAGACCAAACATATGTTATTTTTGATATTTACTTTAAGTGACAGATTTCCATCTATTATTATGAGATTGATCAAGTGTTCAAAAACACGTTTTGCTTATATACCTTTGTGTCGTAAAATATGCCACAATACAAGTCATCTACGTAGAATGCCTTCTCAAACATTAGGTCACCCAATAAGTCATTTTTAAACATTAACAATAATTAATGTATATGACTTTATGTATATGAGTTTTTATTTACTACATAATTGGAGAAAAGTTAACGAAAAATTTACAACAAAAATTATATATTACTTTTTAAAAAAAATACATAGTTAAAAGTTTTTCTCTAAGAAAACCATAAGGAGAAGTTAACATGACTTGTATATTTATTTAGTTACGGGACTCACATGACATCAAAATGTCATCAAATACTTTCAATCGATTTTCATTAAATCGTATGTCTTGTTGCTGTATCTGTTAAAAAAAATAACAAGAAAATGGGCTAAATTAAAAACAAATTACAAAAGAATACTTTGCTAATAATAGTTAAATTAGAAGTAACTGGCCACTGTTTTTTTTACTTAATCAAATTCTAAAGAGGAAAAACTAGTTGGTCAACAATATAGACGTATTTGATGTATTTGCTCAGAGCATGGCAATAGACGTAGAATGTCGTGGACATTTATCAATTCCACTACCAGGCTTCTTAATATTGTCCTGCTACAGGAATAAGCATTATTGGAGAATGTAATGTTGATGTCTAGTCCAGCCCTTCCTCACTTAAATCCAAGAGTAATCGCAATTACGCATAACATCATACATTTTATACTAATTATACTCTGCAAGATGTGGCTATTTGAAACTGGCAAAGTTGCATTTGTGAGCACACGGCAGCCCTAGTCGCAAACTGAAACACAGGCCATCAGCTCATTCCTTACTTCAATTGATGTTTTCGGTATCCCTCTGAGTAACTCAGCAATCCCCTACAGGATCATGCTATCCACATCACATATAATGCACTATGCTACTCACATCACATATAATGGACTATGATACTCACATCACATATAACGCACTATGCTACTCCATATAATGCACTATGCTACTCACATCACATATAATGCACTATATAAGATACCATACAATAATAGTGTACAATAAAGCACTTCCAGTGCTTTTTAAAATGCGCCAAAGTAATTTCGCCTTATAACATAAGTTGACATGATTAGATTACTTTACCCATTAGATAACTTTGTTGTATATTGCATGTTGGTGTCCCAGAGATTTTCTTATTTAACGGCAATGTCTGTGCTAAGTGCACTGTTTGCAACCATCCAAACGAATTGATTTGCTGCAATTTCAAATAATGCTATTGCCGTTACAATACTATTTCTTTTTAGCATTGTTGCCAAAATTAGTGAAATTAGAACCATTTTACCTGTGTCCTAAGGCGCATCTAGGAAATATATTCAATCGCTTTGACTTGTAATTAAATGCAACATTTTGTCAAACACCATGATTTGTTTTTGAATAATTTCGGGAGATCCATTTGAACAAATTTACCAAATTCGTCGATAGCAATGTGTGTTTCTCGTTGCCAATCACGATGGAAAAAGTGGTTTTTAGATCGATTATGAGCAGTCATTTCCAACTCTACCAGTGCTTTGTTAGCGATTGCCAAACATATGTCATCAATCGAAACAAAGGCCTCATTACACATTTTTGGTGAAATTTGAATATCCAGATTTTTATTCCTTGCATGCAAACGATTTAGGATGTCTTAACTCATGTACCCTTTGTATTTCTCCCAAAGATCTTTTGGATTGTATGGGAAGAAGGTTTGCCAATATGATTGTAAACCAACTGCGTGTTTGCTGTGGTATAGCAATAACGATGCGTCAGAGAACGATGTTTCAAAATAAGTAACGTTATCCAGACGTTTTAATTCTTGGCAAGATTTATGAAAAATTGCACATATTTGAATGTTTACTGTTCTCAATTGTTAGAAGGATGTTGGTCAACGTACGTTAGCTAACAGTAATCGCAAATAAAAATTGTTCATTGTTTCGGTGGATAGTGTACAGACAGACTGATGCTTCCTCCGAATATAAATTGTGGTGTTCTTCAAATTATTTACCCTGTTTTCAAAGTTGAAACTTTTCCGCTGTCGAATTCAATGTGTAATATAAAGGTACTTTTAAGAAAAAATGTAGCGTCTGTGCAAAAATATTATTCCCGAACAATAAGAAAAATGCAGTTAACGTTGTTGGCGGAGGTCGCACTGTTCTAATACGTGAATTTACTAATGTGAAGTACTCACTATGTCCATTTTTAAATGTTGTGCCAAAGATAGAACATTTGTATGAGATTAAAGGATTGTAAATGATACAATGCGTCATACTGCTTTATTGCCATTAATGTAGTTTCCATGTTAGACTTCATCGATCGATCAAGTTAATTTTTCAACTCCAAAAAATGCAATATCGCTTCCATTATTACCATACATTCAAAAGTACTTGATCGATTTCACCGCTTTCCAGTACTCAAAATTAATATTTGCTTTGAACTTTTTAGAGATTAAAGGCATGTACGTTACAACTCAACGATTATCGACTTCAACATCATTGTTTTTAAACTTCAAATTTATTGATTTATAACCATCTTCAATTAAACACCGACAAAAGCGTGTCAATCTGTCATAGACCGAGGTAATCTTCCCAATTAAATCTCTTGGATATTGTTGTAAGTGTGGTCATTGGAAAAATATATCAATTAGGCGTGTATTGCAGTGCCCTCTAATTAAAAAACGAAACACCGGTAATTTGCTGCGCGGATGGGAAAATGAAATTGCCAGAATTACATTCACCATCGGAACCAAGATCATCGTTGGTATCAGGTGAAATAAGCCAATCAAAACATTTCTTGGGAAACATACGCAAGTGCAATTCATGTTTCCAAACGACATCGTTCGTTGCAACAAATATCGTGCGCGAGAATTACATGCCAACATTTAAAGTAAAGTGCAAGGCCAAATTGACCATCGTGTAGGATCTCTGATGCCAATGCCAAACACAGATCACAAATGTTTTCAAACGATTTCATGGGGTATACTGATGAACAAATCGATCAATGTTGTCATATCAATACGGGAATTAATCGAGAAATCGTCGCTACAATGCAAACGTTATTTTTGCTACACAACGAATTAATTCAAATATTAAGAATTGTACTTAAAAATATGATGCCGACTGATGAATACAAAGTAATATTGAGAGCAGACTAAACACCTTTCGGCCAAGATGAAAGACAATACAATGCACCAAAAATTGATGAAGTGGTGATCGTTATAGTTGGTTTAAATCACGTGATATAATTCTTCATTTCAGAAGTTGGGATATTCAGCGAGTCTCAGAAACTCATCACTCATACGTTTGATTGCAATATCCTATTTTATTTTGGCAAGGAGAAGATGGATATCATTTGACATCAAATTGAGAAATTCGAATACGAAAGTCAGTGCCATGAAATACTAGTCATATCGATTGATGATTCATGAGTTGGGAATGACCTCTCGGAATCGATCTGCAAACAAACTGTTCGCTCTTGATTTGCATTGAGAAACGCTCTTTGATATTGAAGCATTAGGTACGGTACATTTGTTCAAATGAATCTTCCGAAATTTGTTTCATTTAAGTTACTATTTTAAATGGAAAATTTAAACTAGGTGATGTACTTTTGCCATTCACCCCAATGATTCCAACATATATGCCATTTGAATTCAAGCTAATACAGTTTCCGATGAGACACGTGTCTACATTGACTATCTACAAAGCACAGGGACAATCGCTACAAGTTTGTGGACTAAATTTGGAAAACCCATGCTTCGCCCATGGACAGATGTATGTGGCCTGCTCTCGCGTCGGAAAATCTTCTGATTTATTCGTGTATGTACCAGACGGAAAAACAAGAAAAACTTTGAATATTTAAAAGCTCTTGAAGAAACATAATTAACATGCAACCACTTTCTTTCTTTGAGTGGCATTGAACGCATGCCGGGTACTCGCTAGTATATATATAAATATATACTGATTACTGATATTCTACCTAATAAGGGAGAGAAAAAAATAAGACTGTTTGAAAAAATAGACAGATGCAAAGTGAAGAAAAGTGGAAAGGGAGTGATTTGAACAGCATTGTAAAAACCAAACAGGAAAAAGACATGCCAGCTAGGTAAACTTGTTGATTTGGTTGATAACATATGGAGACAATGTACCCAATGGTTTTATTAATTTATTCTTCATATAAATCCTATATTTTGCGTTACTAGTATACAGTATACAAACAAATGCGATGTCTGAGATTCAATTATAGTTAGGGCTATTGAAATCTCAATCTGTTAGCTGAGTGGGAGATGAGATGGGACATGGAATTTCATCCTGCCATGTGCCATAATCTATCAGTCTCTAGACGTAGTCTTTTACACTACCAATATGAACTGCACGGCCATTTACTTGAGCAAGTTTCCTCCCTAAAGTACCTGGGTGTTACCATTTAAAGAGAGTTCCGCTTGGACGAGCATATTAACAATGTATATAACCAAGCAAACGAGACCCTGGGGTTCTTTAGGCGTAATCTAAAGATTGTTAAATCCTGTGTGAAAGAAAGAGCATATAAAGCCTTTGTCATTCCGGATTTAGAATATGCATCTTCAGTCTGCGACCCATTTAGCCAGAAAAGCATTGACATGTTGGAGGCAGTCCAGCGACACGCAGCACGCTTTGTCCTGAACCGCTACAGAAATACCTCTAGTGTTGTCAGCATGCTGAAAACACTAGGCAGGTCACCATTGGAGGAACGACGACGACAATCCAGGTTCTCCAGGATGTACAAGATAAATAATGGGCTGGCCAACTGTTCCAGCATTAAACATAATCTCGTCGTTCTCCTCCATAGACAGCGACGATACATTTATTACTCCTTATATCTCATTCAATAGACAATAAGGAATGAATATAATGCATGCTACTTTACAATTTTATAACTTAGTACTGTTATTTAAAGAGAAAAAAATGCTTACCGATTCTACGTATATGTTTATAAATGTCAGTATGTTCTCTAGCGTTCTTTCCTCGTTTATCATTTTGAATATAATCTTGAAAATAGAAGAAAGATCGTGTGCTCCTGCTGCTAATTTTGCCACAGATTCATAGCTTCCTTTAAATTCCTAAAAGATCAAATAAAAGTGCACACAATAATATTAAAACAAGGGCCGACTAAATAGGTGAGTTTATATTTCTGAATTTTATTTAAAAGTAAATACATAAATGTTCGTCTAACGTAGTAGCTACATTGCAAACAAAAGCATTCAAAAGTACATGGTATTGCACAACAATTGCCTTGGAGGTTTATGCCTATAAATGTATTGTTATTTACGAATTGTGACTTTGTACCAAAATAAATATATTAACTTTCTAAAATTAATTTTTGCTCCTATAAATTACATTTAGAAATTGCCGCTGAAAATATACTGTGGAATGAATGTAGAAATTTTCTTGGATACAATACTGAAATTAACAATGGGTCAAATGCACCACTATTGTATTCCTCCTTCTGTCATAGTAGTGTCATGTCCTAGTCTTTGAAACTAAGAAAGGACTGTGTTGCCTTAAAAGGATTTACATCACATTTTTTTCAAATTAGCGTAAAATTTGAATCAATTTTTGAATAAACTAACTTTTTTGTGTGTGGCTCTTTTAAAAATATTTTGTGCAAAATTGACCAAATTTGAAGTTAATTGACGTGATAACTAATCGTGACCCTACAGATAATTTATCAAAATGCAACCACTGAAGTAAAGCACTCAAGGATTATTTATTGAAAACGCAAATTGTCAAGTTACACTTGAAAAGAATAAATGGCAATTATGATGCCCAAAAACGTTGCATATCTTATTAAATACGAAAAATAAATGACCCGATGTTATCCGGATAATATTGGTATGTCGTTTGGGATAATTTCTACCTGCCATTGCAAAACCTCATCACAATTCATGACTTAAAAAAAAAATAATGATACTTATTTTCTAAAATAATTACGTTTCATGAATTATTTATTTCATATATTTTATAATACGCTCCTAAATTATTTTTTCCTCCTCTAAACATGACCTTTAAATTACTCAATCTACATTATCACTATTTATATCACTTTTATCACTAAAATTGTTAATTGAAGGAAGATTTCTGCCCCCAAAAATGCTTCAGATTAAACCCTTTTCGTGCCCTTGAATAACAAATTTTTTCTCTAAAAATTGGTTAAAAACATTGTTTTAAATGTTCAATAAAAACTCTACATATGATATAATTTTATTTTATATTTCATGAATTTGATATATATTGATATCTTTATCAAAAAATGTAAATGAACTTTTGCTTGTTTTTTTTTTTAAATTTTACACTATCAGAAAATTGTAAAGCAAACAATTCTTTTTATCTAAAGACGAATCTCGCAAACATTTTAAACGTCTATAATAGTCTTATGACTCTTTTTTAAAAAAATGTAAATATCATAATAATATACACCTACTTTACTTTTTGCAAAGTTCAAACAAAAAAAAATATGTTTACTTTTTAATGAAAATATTAACCCATGACAGTCTTTCAAAATAAATGTTCAAATGTGTATAATGATTGGGTTTTGATATTCTTGGGTATACTTATATTAATGCACCCATGTTTTGTTAACGCCAATGACTTTCTTAATTGCTTAACATCAGTTCATTTGTAAAAAGAGAATGTAACATCTATTTTTTTTTACAAATGTAATATCATAGATTGTCATACATGTAAAAATTTACACATCCTATTTCCTACCACAAATGAAGACCTCGAGGGAAAAAAACGGCAGAGTCCATTTTTTTATTTTTTTGAGTTATCACCCCTGACTTATAGCCAGTTAAAAATAGAAGGTGCTGAATTAAGTTTAAAGGAGAAAAAATGGCCAAGTCCATAAGAAAAATGGAAACGAAAAATCCGTTTACAATGGAAAAATAAGCATAGTCCAATGTTTACAATGGAAAAGGGGGCTAAGTCACTAATATCACGTGCCATTTGAAGTCACGTGATTTAAAGGTCCAATGAGAGATAGCTAGATAAATTGGACTTAAAACATTAACAAAAATAAAATTTGAATTTTTAAATCGCATTTTACCCTTGTTTTGTTATGTTCAGTTAATTAATGTGTGTATCCGTCTCGTCTCTTTCGCTGTCGCTCTAGTCAAGTCTAGTCTATAACTGTTTGTTGCATGTCTGTGTCTCTCCTTGTCAGTCTATCTCAGTTAGTTTGTATATCTCTCTCCCTTTCGCTCTAACTGTGTGTCTGACTCCACCTGAACTCTTTATCTTCGAGTGTCTGTCTTGCTATCTCGGTCTGTTACCCTTTACTGACTTTACTTAAGTTATTACAGTCATACAGTTACAGCTACTGCTAGAGGAAAAAAAAAACATATATTGGGCCAAAATTGTAAGAAGCACATCAGAAATTTGAAAGTATGATTTTAAATCTGATTTTCAGGTTTAATTCTAAATAATATATTTTTTTAATAATAGTTATAGGCATGATCCATATTCTTATATTTATAGTAATAGTGTAAACAAAAATAATTTGCCTAAGGCAGGGGTCATTCGTAAATTACATCACGTTAAAAATAAACTTTTTAGACACCCCTCCCCTTGTCACGAAATGTCACAAATTCTCCCCCTCCCCCCTTGTCATATCACCTAAAAAAAACTCACAACATACATAAAATTTTCATAACTAAACTAAGAGATTATTTTATTCTTCAACATTTTCTCATAATGCAGCAGTTCTAAACCTGTGGGTGGCGACCCCTTTATGGGTCGAATGACTCCTTTAGAGGTGTCACATAAGACAATCGGTAAATGCATATCCTCTACAGTTATGAAGTACTAACGAAAATAGTTTTATGGTTGAGGGTCGTCACAACATGAGGAATTGCATTCAAGGGTCGCGGCATTAGGAAGGTTGAGAACCACTGCCATAATGATAAGATGCAGTATTACTAGAAATCCGAGTTTCATGGTACCATACTATAATACCTGAGGCAAAGTTGACCTCAAATTAATGTTTTAAAAATCAATTAAATTATGATTTTTTTTTTAAGAATTAGAAACTTTTAGAGATGAAAAAAAAGTGACGTCACAATTTTTGACCCCCCCCTTTCGCCCTCCCAAAAAGTGTCGCATTTTCTCAACCCACCCCCTCTAAGCGTGACGTAATTTGCCAGTGACCCCTAAATGTGAAAATTTACTTATAAAATAGTTTTAAATAGATATTTAGCAATGATCAAACCTTGATAAATTACTACAAGGGAAAAAACGGCAGAGTCCATTTTGACCCCACTCTCTACTATAATGAAATAAATCATGTTACATTCAAGTTTGAATTAATTTATCTATTTAATAACTCAGGGAAATGGACACTCTTGTGAAATGCATTTTAAAAATTACATTTTGTTTACACATTTTTAATGTGCATGGTTTTGAACTTTAAAAATCGAATATCTCAAAACAACAAAAATGTGACTCTGCCGTTTTTTCCCTTGTGGTCTTCAAATATGTATGTACCCAAGAAAGCTAATTATTCATCAATTTTTTTCCCTTATTTTGAGATGTATCTTGTGCTGACTTTTGGCAAAATGACCAAACCATCAAGCAAGATTTTTTATTAAAATAAATACAAATCTTCCACCATATTGTAGTCCCTTCCACACCAAAACTAAAATATTTTGCATTTCATATGCTTTGTTCTTATTTGGAGGAGTTATAAGGGGATTAATAAATTTTTGGATGAGTTACAAGTGAATTAGTGAACACTATATTGCTATGGGGTTTTGCTACACTGGAAACTTAAACGGCATTTTCTTATGAGAAATATATTTAAAGGTCAGATTTTATTACGTTATGAATTTTAAAAAAAACATAATTTTTAAAAAAAAAAAGTTTTTAAAATTTAAATGTTAAAAATACAAAACTAAAATATGTGTGTGTTTTATTGACAATTTAAAAGGCAATCAATTTAAATGTATTAATTTTACATTTAAAAAAAAGTGAAAATACATAATCAGCTTTTTCCCGCGTGGTTATTCAACCAGAAAAAACATAAATTTTTTGGCTAAACAGGCAATCCTCGCTATGACGACATTAGCGTGTTTATTTAGAACAATTAAATTTTAATTTTACTTCGCAATAATAACAACGCATTAAGAGACGCATTAAAAAAATCTTTTTTTTTCTGATGAATGTGATTACAGTGTAACTCTTTGATCATTATTTTTTTTCATAACTTTGAAATACATAAAAAATTCTTTCCGTAAAATAAAAGTAAATAGCTAAACTGATTTAAGGAATATAAACGTACTTAAAAAATATAGGTTCTTTGGCGTTATGTCACTATAGCTCATTCTGATATATATATATATATATATATATATATATATATATATAAATATATATATATATATATATTTATATATAATAGTAAGCGGTCTTATACAGCGCGGTACCCAAGCCTATGGCTGGGCTCATTGCGCTGTACATAAAAATTTTATCAAAAGAGAAATAATCATGACATTAAAGTAAAATACAAATAAAGAACTGCAAAAAAACAAATGTATATTCACCCACTAAAACACAACTTTTACAAGGCAAACCATGGACGACAGCCAGCAAGATCCTTTATCGGTCAGAGAAGGGGAATCACTCACGGTAGTATAATTTAAAAAGATGTGTTTTGAGTGCAGTTGTGACGGCCTGGGTGGTTAGTATATTGGGTATTTATAGCGGCAAAGAATTCCATTGTTTGGGGGCACAGAAAGAAAAAGATCGTTTACCATATGTTTTAGTGTGTTTCTTGGGAACAGACAGTGGGGGTTAGCGCATGCCCAGTGAAGACGTGTGTTTGTTTACCTGTGTTTGCGATGAGGAATATTTCTTAGATTATGACACTATTTGTCCATCAAATTGTCAACAAATTGTGGTGATAGATTAAAATGATATTATTACTGGTCAAGGGCGTGGTTCAAAGTGACTGTTCTCAAAATTTTAAAGTAAATCACGTGATTTCAGAACCTGTGTGTATCATGTTGATATTCGGCGCCATCTTTATTTTACTGTCGTGCATTACTTCAAGCTTAGGATAGCTCTATACCTGCATGTGTGCTCTCTGACTGCTACACACCAGAGGGACTGGAGGTATGTTCACATACAATAGTTCGCTGTATACCATTGTGGTAGCGACTCTGGTAAACAAACTGTTTATCTGTGATACCAAGAAACCAGAAGTTGTCGTGTCATCTGTAAATTTAGACCTACGTAAGAAAACAGTTTTCCGCACAGCGGAGACTGGCCACTGCGTGTTTGTTGACATTTTGCATAGTTCATCTCGAAATTGCTCTGCTCAGTTTCCCATAGGACGCCAAAGACTTGTGCTATTATATCTGGCCTGCATTCTCCTAGCCAACTCCTACTCTCCTGAACCCAACCCTGGACCAAACATCGCTACGGGTGCTGGTTATCCTCCATCGCATACCCGCTCATGTTCCCAGTCATTATGGACCTGCGGTACTTGTGACCTTGCAAGGCTGTGGGAAGACAGAGGCGTTGCATGTGAACAATGTGGGCAATGGTTCCATCGACACAGACTATGACAAACAGCATGGGGAAAATTCTAGCATACCGTGGTACTATGCTGTCTGCGGATACCTGAATAGCCAGATCGTGTTTGACCTCCACAGTTCAAGGTCAGAATCTACCCTCCCAGATCTCTCCCTAAATTCCTCATGCACCACACCAACGGACCTTCAAAGTTTTCAGCAACCACACTGCTCTACCCCTATGCGCTGCAGTCAGCAAGATAAATGGAAACACAGACCATTGCGCATATTGAATGTGAATGTTTAGTCTGCAAGCGGAAAGAGAGTCGAGATAGCCAATTTGATCAACAGCTTAAAGCCTGACATCATCTTGGGCACAGAAAAATGGCTGAATCCCTCCATAGCCAACGCAGAGGTTTTACCGGCAAATTACAAACTATTCCGGCGAGACAGAAAAGACAGAGGAGGAGGAGTACTTGTTGCTGTCCATGACAGCCTAGACTGTCACGCTGTTCCAGAACTAGATGTCGATGAATGCGAACTCCTGTGGGTGAAGGTAAAGCTGAATGGTAGACGCACACTTTACGTGTGTGCCTATTACATGCCCAACACAGTAGATGAATGAAATAGTGAAACGAGGTATGTGGAAGCTTGAAATAAGGTAACAGGACAAAAAAGGACGTTTCGGCATAAAGCCTTCCTCAGCCAACAATAGAAATGAAAATATAACAAAGAAAAGAACACAGTAGAAAACTCAAGCAGTATTCATTCGTCTCTCCGGAAGTGGGAAAACAGGAAGCGAGAGAATATAAATATAGACACTGTGAAAAATAAAGTCCACAATAATAATGGACCAGAATATCCAGGGATACATCAACAAACAGCAAAAAGAATATAGATGAAATATAGGGAAAGGAGAAACATCAGTAGGATATTATTTGATACAGCAGATGAACCAAGCCTGAGAAGGCTTGATGTATCACTTCAGAGAGCAATGCAATCTAAGAATGTTTCTCTCCTTATAGGGGGAGATTTCAACTTTCCTGGTTGGTACTAGCAGATTCCTGCTTTGAAGCCCAAGTCCCCATACCCGGTGTTACACTCTGAATTCATTGAGATAATTAACAACCATGGTCTGGAAAAGATGGTTAAAGAACCCACGCGAGGGGAAAACACTCTCGACCTACTCTTCACTAACAGTCCACATCTCATCCCAAGAGTAGAAGTCATCCCCGGAATATCATACCACTGCATACCTTACTGCGAATTTCAAGTCAGTGTGCTAAAAAGAAACAGGCTGTGCGAGAAATCCCTATTTATGCAAAGGCAGACTGAGATAGCCTGAGAAGTGCAACGACTGAGCTGAGTTCAAACATGCATGAGATTCAGGGTAATGCGACAACAGAAGAGTTGTGGATGAAATTCAAGACAACAATCACTGATGCAGTGATGAAATTCATACCACACAAGACCTCAAAACCTAAGACAAATCAACCATGGGTTACGGCTGAAATCCAAAGGCTCATACACAGGACAGATCGCCAGTACAAACGTATGAAGAAGAATGGGTCGGTCGAACTAAAAGCTGAAGTACTGAGGCTCCGAAGAACCATCCAACGCTTACTGCGCAGATCCTTTTGGAACTACCTGAAAGGCATCTTATCAGAGGAAGATACAACAGCCAAAAACAAGCGGTTCTGGAGCTATGTCAAGCATCAAAGGTCAACATGCATCGGGGTTTCCCCCCTGAGATGGGAAGGCAAGTTGACGTCTGAACCAAAAGAACAGGCGGACATACTCAATCAACAGTTTCAGTCGGTCTTTGGGGATGGTAGAGAGTACTCAGAACATGATTTCCTTCTGAAGACCAACATGATGAGCACAGCCTTTCCCACCATGGAAGATATCAATATTTCAGAGAAGGGTGTGCTGGAACTTCTTAAAACCATAAACCCCTACAAGGCATGTGGTCCTGACAACATTAAACCACGAGTGCTAAAAGAATTGGCCAATGAAATCGCTCCTGCATTAACAATCCTCTTCCAATTATCGCTATTCACAGGCAACGCTCCAACTGACTGGAGAACAGCGTATGTCACTCCGATCTACAAAAAAGGAGAGCATTACGACCCAGCCAATTACCGCCCTGTATCCCTCACTAGCGTAGTATGTAAACTATTGGAACACATAATCGTAAGCGCGGTCATGAATCACCTGGAAAGAAATAATATACTCAATGACTGTCAGCATGGCTTTCGAGTTAACAGATCATGCCAGACCCACCTCCTTGAATTTGCTGAAGAGTTGACGACCAACTTGGAGAACAGCAAGCAGACTGATGTTGTTGTGCTGGACTTTTCAAAAGCGTTTGACCGTGTCAACCATAGCTTGCTATTACACAAACTGCATATATATGGGATCCAAGGCACTACCAAAACATGGATCTCTAGCTTCCTAAGCGACCGATGCCAGGCAGTAGTGGTAGATGGCAAAACCTCCTCCTTTGCCGGTGTTAAGTCAGGGATCCCCCAGGGCTCAGTGCTAGGCCCTTGTTTGTTCCTAGCATATATCAATGATCTGCCCGAGAAGCAGACCTCTCAAGCAAGACTGTTCGCAGACGACACGGCGGTATATAGGACAATCTTCAACAGCTCTGACCAGAGCCAGCTTCAACAAGACCTCAATCGGTTAGCTGAGTGGGAGATGAGCTGGGACATGGAATTTCATCCCGTCAAGTGCCAGACCCTGTCAGTCTCCAGAAGCAGATTCCCTCTAAACCACTCTTACGAACTGCATGGCCATATTCTTGAGCCAGTTTCCTCCGTTAAGTACTTGGGTGTTACCATCCAAAGAGAGGTCCGCTGGGACGAGCACATTAACAGTGTGTGCAACCGGGCAAACAAGACCCTGGGGTTCCTAAGGCGCAATCTGAAGATCGGCAACTCAAGCGTGAAAGAAAAAGCCTATAAAGCCTTTGTCCGGCCTATTTTAGAGTACGCTTCTACAGTCTGGGACCCATTTACCCAGAAAAGCATCGATAGGTTGGAGGCGGTCCAGCGACGGGCAGCACGCTTTGTCATGAACCGCTACAGAAGCACCTCGAGTGTTGGCAGCATGCTGGAAACACTGGGCTGGTCTACATTGGAAGAACGTCGACGACTATCCAGGCTCACCATGTTGTACAAGATAACAAATGGGCTGGTGCACTGTTCCGGAATCATACAGAAATTTGTTCATCTTCCCCCTAGACTGCGACGAAGCCACGACAAACAGTTCTGGCTGGTAAAAACAAGAACAATGTACAGAAGCTCCTCATTCCTGCCGAAGACAATAGGCGACTGGAACAAACTTCCAAAAGCAACAGTTGAGCCAGCTACACTCGACACATTTGTGTCTATTGCGTCCTGTATTCCAACCCCCAGTTCATAAAACCACTGCTGAGTCACCCCTGCAACCAGTGAAGTATCCCATGGAAACCCATGAACAGTAACATCGCAAACCCCTCTGAAACATAGGAGCCAGAATGATCAAATCATTGATCGTGAGCCCTTAAAATAAAGAAGAAGAAGAAGACAGAATACGCGTGTCTGCAGAGGTGCGAAGCTGTCGCTGTGGTTAATAGACAGAAAGAAGTTCGGTTAGATAGGAAGGGCAGGAATCCAAGAAAAAGTTGTTACAGAGAACAGACAACTTGTAGTCAATGCGTGCCTGTATAGGTAGCCAATCAAGTAAATGGAGTAGTGGACTGACGTGATCATGTTTTTTTTTGCCTTTAAAACTGGCCTAGCAGCTGAGTTTTGAACTTTCTGCATTTTTTCTATGCAATGTTTTGGTGAACCTGACAGAAGAGAGTTTCACTAGTCAAGACGAGAGAGAACAAGAGCACAGACTAGAATTTTTGTAGCGCTAACTGTGAGGTAGTGGCATATGGAGCTTATCTGACATATAGTGGTGTATGCTGAACGACAAATGTGTGATATGTGTTTATCGAGAGACATGTTGTTAGAAAGAATATAACCAAGATTCCTAGCAGAGGGTGTAAACCGTAATTCGGAGTTACCTATTTGAAATAAGGTAGGAAGAGTTGAGGTAGAGGATGATATGTGACTGTGAATGAGGAGTGCTTCTGTTTTGTCATCATTAAGCTTCAACTAGCTGAGTGTCATCCATGACTTGAAATCATCAATGCACCCCGCAAAGTCTGCTCAGCGGATTCAACAAAAGACGGATGGGTATGCTTGTATAGCTGCGTGTCATCTGCAAATGACTGGCTCTCAACAGCATGCCTCCCAAGCGAGAGGAGAAGTGGTCTGGTATAAAATGTGAATAGAATCGGGCCTGAAACGGACCCTGTGGTACTCCGTACACCAAATCAACACTCTCTGAGAGAAGGCCATCGACAGAGACCGCCTGCGTTCTATCAGAGTGGTACAACCTAAACAAAGCCAAAACTGAGTTAGAAATTCCAAAGTAATTTTCAAGGGTTTTGAAACGGATTACATGATCAACAGTGTCAAAGGCCTCACTGAGGTCTAAGAGGATAAGAATGTGGATATCACCACTGTCCAATGCGAGCAAAAGGTCATTAGTCACTCCCAGGAGAGCCGTCTCTGTGCTGTGGAAATGACTATAGACCGACTGATTAGAACTGAGAAGAGAGTGGTCATTTAAATAAGCAAAAAGTTGTTTTAGAACTAGGGTTTCAATAACTTTAGATACAAATGATAAGTTAGATACAGGTCTATAATTGTTTTAATTATTTTCATCCAGACCAGGCTTCTTAAGCAATCGTTTGATGACAGCTGATTTACAAAGAGGGGGAACTTATGACCTCAAGTTCTGAAACAGGTTTAAAATATCGAAATGTGAAGTAAGACAAGGAAAAGGAGGCAAATCAAGGGATGGTGCATGAAAACGATCAAGCTCAGCGCGAATGCCAGCAACTTTGCTTTTAAAGAAATCACAGAAAATATCTGGTTGCTGGGGCAAAGTAAATACTGAAGGAAGAAGAGTTCCTTTGTTACTCCCTCTAAGGTGGCTACAAACATTAAACAACTGCCTGCTGGTTTTACCCATAGTTATCTTTTGGCTAAAATACCAAGTCTTAGCGCGACAAACAATCTGAGTGACACGCTTCTTGGCGGTGGAAAAAATCTGCTTAAAAACCAATAGACCTGATCTCAACCACTTCTTTTTCCTCACTAAGCCACTCTTTCTTGGCACTACGTAGTTCTTCCCTTATGGTCGCATACCAGGGAGCTGACCGCGTTAACCTAAAATTTCTGCGGGTGACAGGGGCGTGCCGGTCAAGCACAGTGCGCAATGCACGGTCTAGTGTTTCCAATGTAGTGCATAGGGCGGGAGACACTTCTATACTCAGGTCATGCTTAATGGCATCCCTGTTTATAGTTCGCAGAATGCTGACCTCCCTAAACTGAGGGAGAGGCTTGGGGGCCCTTACATTAAGCTCGCAAATAACACAGAAGTTGTCAGAGGACAGCGCCTGGGTGACTGAAGCAGATCTAACCAAACCATCTTGATGCCTATGTAGCACCCAATCAGAACTTCAAAGGCAAGTTCGATACAAGCACATTAAATGAACGTTCTGCTTGGGCACTGACAGGGTAAGTTGAACCACTTGAAAAGATGTGTGAACGAATGGGAGGTCTGTGACAAAAGCTCTTTGATGGGACAACGTGTCTCTATGTATAACAGCAAGGCCTCCACCGCAAGTTAAACGGGGAAATGATAGGGCAGAATAGACAGATGGAGTTAGATCAGTGCACTTCCCCTCATGGCCAGTCAGCTAGAACTAGGTCTCCTGGATAAACAGAATATCAATCTGCCTATCATTGATAAATTCGGAGACTGCGATGCGTTGCTCATAAGAGCCAAGTGACTGGGCGTTGAATGAGGCGATGAGAAGCTGTTTGTTGCTGAAAGGTGGAGAGGCTTTGATGTGATGGAAGTCAACAGCAACTAGATTCGATCTCGTCACGCCCCTTCGAGGTGGTGTGAAATCATGCCCCGCTTCTAGTGTGTCTCGTGGACTGCTTCCATTTCCGGTCTCTTCCTAACAAGTTTGCTGCTTCCTAATCAGCATTTTTGGTATGAGAGTATAATACAAATATTTATAAATGTTTGAAAGGCAAAATGGTTCATTAATGAGTTCATTAGCGTGCAAATATAATTCCCGACAACTACGTTATATATATATATTCCTTTTGAATATGGCAGCTGCGTTTAGAGCATAATATTGCTTTTTCGGAAAATTAAATCATCTCCATTTTGATTCAAACCACTGATAGCCATGCGAAGATCCTCAAGTCAGCTCTTGACAAACTCGATAATATTCAGCTTGTCAGTGTCCCTAAACATAAGTGGGGTCATATCTAAATTTGCTAGTTGTCAGAGATGACCCATCAGCTGTGATGATAAATAGATAAATATATATCTGATAATTTCAGAGTAACCTTTGGCTTGAGGAAGCAAGTGCGCCTTATGCGCAAAGTAAAATTATATGATCTCCAAAAGATAGATCTAGTGGTATAAAGTAATACGTCGCCACCCTCAGGTTCAGTGAAGACAATCCTTCGACAGACTACAACAATGGCCCTAGAGTCATTTTACACCATCATGCACCACTGTCCACACGGCGAGTCACGGATCGCCATTCTGCCCCATTGCTCACGCCCAAAAAAAAAGATTTGAAGCAGAAGTAGCTACGTGCAGACCGCCAATGACGAAAGTCTGGCTTGACCATGCACCGACGACTCTTTGTTGATCAAAAAGAACAAACTAAGAAATTGGTCCTTGCAGCTTAGACTGCACATGTCAGTCATCATATTGTAGATTGCAGATTAAGTAAGAACTTATTTCACATTTTAGGTCTCTGAACGGTAGACAGAATGAGACATCTTTGTTAAATAACATTGCCGTAGTCGAGCTGCAAGTCGCTCTAAAAGAGTTCTTTACTACTAACGTTACGAAGATCAAGACAAGACTTGACATTTGCACCGATGTTTCTGAATTCTCCACGTTTAAAGGCTCTCTTATGAGCGAATTCGTGGAGGTCCCTGGATCGCTTGTGAAGAAAATCCCTTAAAAGTCGTGTTTGCTCGACCATCTTCTGGCAGGAATGTTGTAAGAATGTTGGGATAAAATAGTCTCTATCATAACTGGTATTATAAATCAGTCCTGGAAAACTGTTTCAATCCTATTTTAAAGCAGCAGTTATAGCTACACAGATAAGTAAAGCACATCTCGATTCAAATCTGTTCGAAAATTATGGCCCCAACTCTAATATACCATTAACTATAAATTTACAGAAAGTCGTTCTCAATCAACTTCTGAATAATCTGTCAGGGAGATAAGTCACATGGTTGTTATTACTTACTTAATAAACAGAGAAATGAGAAAACTGGCCAAACAGAGAGGAACAGGAAAGAAATGTAAAGGAGTAGGAATTTCCTGATAATCTGCGTTGTGCCAAAAGGCGTATCACTCAATAGGCGTATTAACACCATAAGGGAGGGGATACCATATGGGGTAAAACGGTAGTAGTAATGTGCAGGTGGTCAGTTGAGCCGGAAAGAGCGAGGGGTAGGACGCTGATTGTTTTAGTGTTAGTGTTATTGTTAGTTTATGATAGTAGTGTTGCCATGTGAACCCTTTGGTATGTGTGGTTCTTCGGTTAAGCTTTTTAGCGGAACCCACATTACTAAATGGATAACTTAATACAGCGGTTCTCAACCCTTTTCCAGGGGTCGCCTAAGATCATCAGAAAAGACTTATGCTCTACAGTTAGGACGTAGCAACAAAAACAATTTTTGGCTGGGGGGTCGCCACAACATGAAGAACTGCATTAAAGGGTCGCGGCATTGGGAATGTTGAGAACCACTGACTTAATAGATTAGAGAGTAGTGAAATAAACTTTTTTAACTATTAATTGAAAATAACTCTTGTGTCAAGTCTTTATGTTCTCATTGTGTACACTGTGTATCAAATACCCTTAATCAACGGAATGACACGAACAATTTTTTCAAAAGGGACAAGAAATGGAAAGTTGAATAATATAACCGTTTTTTTAAAGAATATTTGTTTTTTATAAATAACATTTATAGTACGTTAACACTTTATCAAATACAGAAGAAGTTTACAAGGGAGGAAATAATTGTAATTCATATAATACATTACAAGTTTTGTATAGCTTTACATTTGTGAGATGTATTTCTTATTGTCAATGTCGCTAAACAAGTTACTACGTGTATGATCAAATATTCACTATTTTTAGACGAGGGGTTGGAATCATTTTCTCTGAGAGAGCCATGGACACCATATATTTTCAAAAGTAATTCTGTGAGAGCCATACATTATATTTAAAACTAAAAATACAAGTAAATGTGTGCATTTTGTTTAATTTCAACACTAAAATGCAATAATTATTATCTCTGAATTCTTTTTAATAACATTGTTATGCTGTTGCTAATCAAAAAAGACCATGTCTTACGATTAATGCGACTTTTCATAATAAAAAGATTGTCTGAATGCCAGATGCAACCATCACATCTGGCTCGCGAGCAATAGGTTACCATCCCTGATTTATACCACTTCGCCTTTATTATGATTGTGATTTTGACACCACCTCAGGCAGTTTGATTTGCTTGAACCTTTCCAGTCAGCATACAGGGCGAATCACTCTACTGACAGAGCCATCAATGACATCGGGAATAACCTGTCGACTTGTGATTAGGGCCAGGTATCCCTTAAGTCGCTACTTGATCCAACAGCAGCAATCAATACGCTTGACTAGGGAATACTTCTCCAAAGTCTGCAAAAAAAACGTTAGGTTTCGCAGATACCATCCTGAGATGGTTCTGCTCGTATCTGAAAAATCGTGTCCAATCAATTATCGCAAACGGCTTGACCATGGAACAATTTATTATCAAATTCGGAGTACCCAAGGGTTCGGTCCTAGGCCCGATGCTTTTCACGTTGTACTTTAAGCCCTGGTGCAGTGATCAAGCCATTTCTCATGCTGTATCACATTTCCCCGGATGATACTCAACTTCAGCAGTCTTAATCCTTTTTAGTTCCCTTAGCTTTATGTATGACACATAATAGGTTGGCGTCTGTTGAGCACAGAATGACCATAAACAAGCTCAAATTGAACGATGAAAAGAATGAGCTGATCCCAAGTGCTAGTGCTCAGAAGCAAAAATATGTAAATAACACACCATCACTTACTCTCTCAGGTGTGCAGATTGTGTTTGCTAAAACAGAGCGAAACTTACGTGCCTACTTAAACAGAACACTATCTCTGGAAAATATTTTTAACATGCTTGGCTGGCAATGCGACTTTTCTAGAGCTGCTCAGAAATAGTCATAGTGTAATGCATCAACTAGGAAGATATCTGCATTCGGACTATCAAGTACTGACTAATCCAATTCTCGAATGGTGAGTCTTCAAGCTAAAATCCTGGATAGAGTGTTAAAATACACAGGATAATATGGCTTGAATTGTTCTGCGCAAACACTAATCTGGCTATGCTAAAACACTTCTGAGAAGGATGCTTTGGCTGCCAGTCCGCCGTCATATCACATGCAAAATTACACCTCTTCGCCACCACTGCGTGCAATGCCTGAAACCGTCCTATCCAAAAGCGCTCATTATACCATACGTACCCACTAGATCACTCTGTTCATCCAATACTAGCAAACTCTGGATACCGCATGTTCGCCTTGAGACCTACGGAAGGTGCACTTCCACTCTGTTGGCCCATCAATCTTGGAATGCCCTTCATGTAGCTAACATAATTAGACAGACACTGCAGTCTTTTAAAACTGGGTTAAAAACTCATCTTTTTTGCAATCACCTTCTAGGGTGATGAAGTCTACCATCTTGTTTTAAGCTTGCACATATATCCTCGATGTACATTGACTTGTATTGTCCATTGTGGCAAGTAATGAAAGACTGACTGATATTCTTAAATACCTGTTTTTTAATTATTGAGTTTTTGTATTTTTAATGTTGAAAATATAAATTCTTTTATATGTTTTTCTTTGTACCGAGCTTCCAGCTTTAAATTAGGGATGTAAGTATTTTGGAATATAACCTAATTATAGTTCTTATTAATTAAACTTCTTATCTTTATTTGTAATCAGGTATTCAGAGATATAGAGAAATAATTATATGGTGTAAATTTTTTCACTTATCTGAGGTAATTTTTTAAATATTTATTTGTTACAAAATTAAAAAAATATTAAACATTTAATGTGAATTTTTAACCTAATATTTATTAGAATTGATCCAAAGTTATTAATTTACAGCTTTATGGCTCGTCTATTCTTCAAACTATAATCAATATTGCTCGTCTATTGTACCTGCTATTTTTAATATTGTTCATCTTTTCTACAATCTATATTCATTATTACTCGTCTATTCTACCTGCTATATTAAATATTGGCCGTCTATTCTACATGCTATATTGTAGAGAGTTCAGTCTCAGTCCAGGTGGACAGGGTGAGGGGAAAAACCCACGGCAGAGTTCAGTCCAGGTGTTTGGCGGGTAGCACATAAATTAAGACGTGGAACACAATGGAGGTCAGCGGAGCGGGGTAAACCCACAGTCGAAGACTGACCAAATAAATTAAGGCGAGGAATGCAGCGGGCAGGGATGAGGGGCAAAACCCACGGCAGAGTAGGCAGAGTTCAGTCCAGGTGTTTGGCGCGTAGCAGATAAATCAAGACTTAAGAAGGTAGGGGGAGTAATCTCTAGCGACGCCTTGGTTGGCTGGTGGACCTATAAGAGGGGACGGTTAGATTGGAGACGGAGGAAACGACAGAGAGCAGACTGAGGTAGAGAACAGCGACGGTAGAGGAAGAGGGCAGTCAGAGCGGTGAGATGAATGAAAGTGTAAGCAAGTGACAGAGCCAATAAAGAACACGAGTTTACTCATCAAATGTATCACCGGAGTTGTTTACTTATTGAGTACCAGAGATGAAGTTTGTCGGAGTGTAACCAAGGTTCCTTACAATATTAAATATTGACCGTCTATTCTACCTGCTATATTAAATATTAGCCTTCTATTTTACCTGAATACTCAATATTGTTCGTCTATTCTACCTGCTTTATTCAATATTGCACGTCTATTCTAACTGCTATATTCAATATTGTTCGTCTATTCTAACTGCTATATTCAATATTGCACGTCTATTCTAACTGCTATATTCAATATTGCTCGTCTATTCCAACTGCTATATTCAATATTTCTCGTCTATTCTAACTGCTTTATTCACTATTTCTCGTCTATTCTAACTGCTATATTCAATATTTCTCGTCTATTCTAACTGCTTTATTCAATATTTCTCGTCTATTCTAACTGCTATATTCGATATTGCTCGTCTATTCTAACTGCTACATTCAATATTGCTCGTCTATTCTACCTGCTATATTCAATATTTCTCGTCTATTCTAACTGCTATTTTCAATATTTCTCGTTTATTCTAACTGTTATATTCAATATTTCTCGTCCATTCTAACTGCTTTATTCAATATTGCTCGTCTATTAAAACTGCTATATTCAATATTGCTCGTCTATTCTAACTGCTATATTCAATATTTCTCATCTATTATAACTGCTATATTCAATATTGCTCGTCTATTCTAACTGCTATATTCAATATTGCTCGTCTATTCTAACTGCTATATTCAATATTGCTCGTCTATTCTAACTGCTATATTCAATATTGCTCGTCTATTCAAACTGCTACATTCAATATTGCTCGTCTATTCTAACGGCTTTATTTAATATTGTTCGTCTATTCTAACTGCTATATTCAATATTGCTCGTCTTTTCTAACTGCTATATTCAATATTTTCCGTCTATTCTAACTGCTTTATTCAATATTGCTCGTATATTCTAACTGCTATATTCAATATTTCTCGTCTATTCTAACTGCTTTATTCAATATTGCTCGTCTATTCTAACTGCTTTATATAATATTACTCGTCTATTCTAACTGCTATATTCAATATTTGCCGTCTATTTAATCTGATATATTCAATAATGCTCATCCATTCTAACTGCTTTATTCAATATTACTCGTCTATTCTAAATGCAATATTTAATATTGCTAGTCTATTCTACCTGCTTTATTTATTATTGCTGGTCTATTCTTCCTGCTTTATTCAATATTGCTAGTCTATTCTACCTGCTTTATTCAATATTACTCGTCTAATCTACCTGCTTTATCAATATTCTTTGTCTATTATACCTGCTATATTTAATATTGATCGTCTATTCTACCAGCTATATTTAAATATTGCTCGTCTACACAATCTTCTATAATCAATATTGTTAGTCTATTCTTCCTGCTATATTCAATATTGCTGGTCTATTCTACCTGCTTTATTCAATATTGCTCGACTATTCGAACTGCTTTATTCAATGATGCTCGTCTATTCTACCTGCTTTATTCAATATTGCTCGTCTATTCCACCTGCTTTATCAATATTGTTAGTCTATTCTACGTGCTATATTCAATATTGCTCGTATATTCTACTTGTTTTATTCAATATTGCTCGTCAATAAAATAATAATATGTTCAATGTTACAATGATTGTACAAAATACAGATACATATATATATATATATATATATATATATATATATATATATATATATATATATATATATATATATATATATATATATATATATGTGTGTGTGTTTGTTTTTGTCTGTATAAAACATATTTTATTTATATTTTTATGTATATATAGAATTATATATATATATAAAAAAAAAAATATATTTAATGTTATAAAGATTGTATAAAATATATATATATATATATATATATATATATATATATATATATATATATATACATATATATATATATATGTATATATATATATATATATATATGTGTGTGTGTTTGCCTTTGTCGGTACAAAACATACTTTAATTAAATTTTAATGTAGAAATTGAATTACTTATATATATATATATGCGAGTGTGTGTACACATATGGTGTATTTTGTTTTTAAGGTATTGATTCAAATAACATATCTTGTTATTAATGTATTTTCCATAAATGTTCAATCTTTTTCATACCTTTATACTATATATTGCATTGTTTAAAATTCTATAATGGTAAGTTCTATTGAAAAGTTTGGAAACACAACCAAAAGTTTGTTAATTCATTACTTTAATCTCCATATAAATACTATCTGGTTTATACTTTTATACAATATACAGCAATGTCTAAAATTCCAAAATGGTTATTACTGTTTAAAGGTTTGAAAGCAAACAAATGGTTTATTTATGTATTTTTTTATATGTTTTCTCAAAAATTGTCTACAAGGCGATGACCTGTCTCCTAACTATAATTTAACGTACTTTTTTCAGGGGATGTTGTAAATCAAGTTCCAACTGTGCAGGTAAAAGACAAATTTGATTTTAACTATATATTTAGAGGGCAATTAATCTTGCCACATTAAACAATTAGGGACATATGTTACAGCTGTAAAAGCTATATGTTCGTAAGAAGATTCATACAATTTATTATTATGTAAAGAATTTTTTTGTTGGTAGTAGGATATACAAAACTATAGCAACCATTTCACATTGTCATTGTACCCATAAAAGGGACAAAAGCTTGGAAAGCATGATTTCCTCATCAACACCAGTAACAGAAACATTTCAAATCCCATCTACATGCATAGGAGCCAAAATGATCAATAAATTCATCGTGGGCCCTTAAGATTTAGAAGAAGAAGAAGGATAACAAATTGAATAGTTTGGAAACCAGCATTAAACATAAATTGAAAGTAACCGAGAAAGTAAATGAAAACCTTTTCTACTTCAACAAAAAAAATTATAAAAGATTACTCATTTTGGTCAATACATTTTTTTATTCTAACAGATGTGTAACTTATAAATTCTTCATTTGACATCTTAACAAATCAATGAACATAATTCAGTTGTGTTCCTTTTTTTCCTCTTCCAGATAAAATGGTTAGAATCAGAGAGTCAAATAGAAATGTTTGTTACACAACAGCAGAAGCCATGAAGGAGGCTGTACAACATGTTTTGAAGGAAGGAAAATCTCTTGGGACTTATGACAAAGACACCAACATTCAATTTTCAATTCTCCGCTGATATGTAGAAAAGCCAACCTAAAATATAAATGCTTGAAAATTTATTATAATGAATAATAATCATTGTTAAGTTGCCCAGACCATTGCTACAATGCTTTGGATGAAGGAAAATCTATTACAACTGTTAGCAAAGACACCAACATTAAATTTTCAAGTCTCCGCAGATATGTCGAAAAGGCAACTCAGGGCCATTGCAATCTGGATTAGACCAAACATCATTTTCACCAAAATATAAATGTTGCCAAATTTTTGATAATGAAGAAGAAGAATTGTCAAATTGCCCAGACCTCTGCTCCACGGAGGGACGGCTCGAGTTGCTCGCCATTTCAAATGTTGATTTATCAGAATATGGCTATTTTCTATGTTGATTTTTTGCAATTATTGTTTTGTTGTCATTTTATATTTTATCATTTAAATTGTTTGGTGTTAAAAATAAATAAATTATTCATTTACAAATTGTTTGCCTGCATTGTTCAGTGTCTATGAGTCTATAGTTAAAGAAAATAAGTAGGTTGTATGACTGTTTATATTTGAGTTTATACAAGATTATCATATGAAAAATAACATTCAGTTCAATAATTGCATTAAATTCACAACCCTCACTATAATTTAAGTCAATTTTAAGTAAGCAAGAGAAAATGATTCATTTTCCATATTGATTCACTGTGCCCCAGGTAGTGATTCACTGTGCCCGGTACCGGGGCACAGTCAATCACTTACCCCTGCACACTTTGAAACGCTCTGTGGGCAAGAATATCATATTTAGCCACATTTTAAGGATTCCTATCCAAGGCCAAGATGTAATACAATCATTGTGCACATAAAACATTCAAATATCTGTGAAAACATTTTGGAATATTAAAAAAAAAGAAGATTTCTGATCCACTGTGCCCCAACTCCCCCTATAAAGTTTTTTTTTGACATGAAGGCCATGTCAGATGCATCTTTAAAAAACCAATCCCTAGAAAAATCAATTGGAAGAAGTATGTTTAGTATTAATGAGTCAAAGCACATTTCTTGTGACGAGGGTGGGCATATTTTAAAAAAATTGTAACCATCCTTTAAACGTTTTAACTGAAATGGCCTCGTGTATTAATTTTAACTAAAAAAAAAAAATAATAATAAAAATTAAATAATTCTCATCTTTACTTTTGTGTTTATAAATAGTAATTTTTCTTACTCTAATCGAACTGTCTGGTGTTAATAAAGATGCAGGTAGTTGGATTCAATTATGTCAGTTTTGATATTTGAGAAATCTGATTAAATCAACATGAGATACATGAAATGTCCAAATTTATGCAAAGTTAGTTATTTTATTACAGTTTGCCTTTAAAAACCATCTAATAAAGACATGAAATTATAAACCGCTTGTTTAAGTCACCATAAAAAAGATGCACACAAAAATCATTGTTAGTCTTCTCAAAGTCTTAACTGGAGATTTAATATTATGTCTTTAAGGGGTTGTAAATTTTTCTCTACTTTAACATATATATATATATATATATATATATATATATATATATATTTACATCAATTAAATACAATCTCTGTGGCAAAATGCCTTAGAATTTGCTTGTTGACTGTAGTATTTTTTTTTCCGTAAAAAAATTAGTTTAGTAAGTTAGCGCCAAATTAAAGTTAACAAAAATGTCATAACATCGTTAAACAAAGCTTTCAAAACAATAAACAATCAACATGTACTTACCAAATTCTTCAAGTTGACGTCATTCATTTTCAAACTTATGGATATATATAAGTTATTTGGCGCATCATTTTTTTCTTCCTTGTATTTTAAAGCTGAAATAAATATAAATAGAATTTATATCGTTTTTATGCTAATCAGCGTATACAATTTTAGAGTATTACTCTAAAATCATCATATTTTTTTTCTAAGATAACAAATTAAGAAATTTGTTTTGAAGAAGACTAATCAAAATAAGATTTAACTTAACAAATTAATAAATTTGTATGCAGCAACATCAACAAAAATAAATAAAAATACGCATAATGCAGTACTAATGTCGGTATTTTCCTATGGGTATAATAAAATGGTATCCAGAGGCTTATTGATTTGTTAACGAGATCCAACAGTAAACTTAAATTCACTGGATATATGATCCCATCGGGTAACAGGATCAAATAGCCATTGTGATCGCATCAGGAAACTGGATCCCATTAAAGTATGGGATTGCACAACTAAACTTGAACCTACTGTGTTGGGGTTTCCAACGGAATCGGAACAAATTATTGTCACGTTACCTAAGAAATAGGGATATCGACGGGATTGGGAACCTAACGATATAAGGATAACAACAGTAACGGTATCCAAATGGGATAGGGACCTCTCAGGGATCAGAATGAGGACGAGATCTGGAACCACCAAAATTGGGAACAAGAAAACAGGATCGTTATAATAAACTGATTGGAATTAAACGGGATCGGGATCCATCGGGATAGTTGATGCTACTGGGTTCGATGTCATACCGGTCCAAGATTCATTGGGGATTGGAATCCCATGAGTATTAATATTCAACCGGGATTTGAATCACTGATATAGGGATAACACCGTATTAGGATCCAGAGAATCGCATAAAAATCGGGATCCCACCGTGTCACAGAACTTATTCTCAGATATCAATTTTGTTTCGTAAAATAATGTATTTTTTTGTAAAATAGAAATAACAGGAAGTTAGGGAATTATGGGATGGAAGTAACCGTTAAGGAGTTCTAGAGGGATTTATATATTTGCCGCTGGCCATGTTCATTCTAGTTATTGATCAATATCTTACTATTGATTTGTGAAGTGTACCGAAGAGGTTATAAATGTGAAACTTAATTTTTACTATGATTTTCAGAGATATTATTTCATGCGGTGTGCTGTATTCAATTAATACATATATAGTGATGCAAAAGATATAAGTTGTGCTTTAATATTAACTATTAAGGGACGTCTTTGATTGAAGATAAGTAGTACTCAACAATTACTCCAAATAAGGTCATCATAATCCACATATGCATATAAATATGGTGCGTTACACACCGAAATTAGAATAATGACGTGATCGGGATGCAACCCGGTACCGAAGTACAGCGGGGGATGGTTATCGTGAAACGGAATTAGAGTCAGATCTCTCTTTGATCGCATCACATCGTGGTACGAAGTTTTACAAAAGGTATTATTAATATGTATTTATGGATGTCAAAGTAATGTTTTCTTAATAAAGGGGCGTTTTTTTTTACATGGCGCATAATTTCAATTTCGATTAAAAGGATGTGAGAAGTTGTAGTTTTTCCGAATTCAATTAATAAAAATATCAGATCTTTGCTTAATCAAATTTGTGTGATAGTTTGTTTCAATTAAACGATTTTACATTGATTGGTTAAACATAATCAAACTTTGCAGATACATCATTCATTATCCAAAATCAAATAAATTGGGAATAAGGTACTTTTAATAATAAAGAGACTGCATCAATAGATAACCTAAGTGAGCTTTATAATTAAACCAAAAATTTGGCAGCAATTTTTGATTCGCAAAGCAGGCCAATTAAAGACACAAAAGGGAAAATGCTAACAAACAAAGATGAACAAAAGAAATGATGATTAAAATATTTCAAAGATCTACAAAACAGGCCAGATCCACAAGAACCATCTGAAATTCTCCCTGCTGAATAAGATCTCATCACTGACTGCAAAATAGCCAACAAAACAGAAATGAAACATGTGATCTGGCTAGCGTAAAATGGAAAATCTGCTGGTCCTGATGAAATACCTGCAAAAGTATTCAACATAGATTTGGATCTGTCATCAAGCATACTTCACAAGCTAATTGTGAATATCTGTGACAAAGAAGAGATACTCATGGAGACCTGGATCTGTCATCAAGCATACTTCACAAGCTAATTGTGACTATCTGTGAGAAAGAAGAGATACTCATGGAGACCTGGATCTGTCATCAAGTATACTTCACAAGCTAATTGTGACTATCTGTGACAAAGAAGAGATAACCTTAGAGTGGTGAGAAGGATATTGGTCAAGCTTCCAAAGAAAGGAGATCTCCAAGAGTTTTCAAACTATAAAAGATACTTGCTGCTTTTCTGTAACGTCCAAAATATTTATATATAATTCTTCTGCAAATAATAAAAAAGTGGCAGTTTCCAAAATAAGAGATGAACACACTGTTTTAAGAGAAAAAAGATCATGTACTGACCAAATTCTAACCCAGCGAAAAAGCATGGACAGTGCAGTGCTTGGAGTATAATGCATATTTGTACCAAACCTTTGACGACTTTAAAGAATCATTTAACAACATATACAAAGATACACGGAGAAACTAAAAATAATGTATGGCATTCCCAAAACCAATCTAAGTGTAACACATCTACTCTGACATGGCGTGGGAGCTTATTTCTTATGCTGTGGGTTATGTCAGTAGTATGGTTACTTATGTTATGTTGATATTTCAGGATGCCGACTAAGACTTCTTCATTCTTCCACTTATAATCCGGGCACGCAAATAAGAATACTGAATCCTGGTTAAACTTACAGTACTTTATTGAACACACTTTATATTGATAATATTAATAAATAATCCTTGCATGAATGTAATTTCACATATATATCTATAGTATTCCATCATTAAGAAAGACACGTCCTCACACTACTGTCAACTCAGCTCAACTGTCTAATCACACAGCTCTCACGCTACTGTTCTCTACTGCTCTGCGCTCAGCTCTCACTATCTCAGTCAACTCATACTTCATTACCAGCAAAGCGTGGAAAACAACCGCTCTGACAAAAACATAATTTTACTCTCCAAAAAGAACACACTTTATATTGATAATATTAATAAATAATCCTTGCATGAATGTAATTTCACATATATATCTATAGTATTCCATCATTAAGAAAGACACGTCCTCACACTACTGTCAACTCAGCTCAACTGTACTACATCTCAACTCTAACTCAACTCCGACTAACTCTGACTCCTTATCTCAGTCAACTCATACTTTATTATCAGCAAAGCGTGGAAAACAACCGCTCTGACAAAAACATAATTTTACTCTCAAAAAACGTGGAGTTCACTTTTGCATCTCAAAATACATGGTCAACACAATTCACTGTTCACTCATGCTACCTCTCCGTTTTCATGTGAAACATAGTCCGTTACACTAAGTTAATTAAGATGACATACAAGGACTTGAGATACCCGGTTATGCATGCAGTTGAAGGTTGCAGATGTGAGTGCAGGCCACATAAAGCTTCCACGGGAGAAGCATGAGTTTTCCGATTTTAATAAAAACTCTCGTTTCTATTGTCCTTAAGCTTTGTTGATTGTCATTGCAAAAAGAATTCGCACAGAAAACTGCAAATGTTTGAACTGAAAAGGCATATCTTTTGGATACTTTGGGATGCATCTTTTTCATTGAAAGCTTGATACCTTTGCAAAGTCGTAGTGTATTTTTGATTAGTAGAAGAACGATAGGCATGCAAATGTACAGTGTTAAAGAGTATGATGGGATGCCTGGCAAATCAAGTGAAGTCAAGAATTATTTTGGATAATTAACAACTTCGTCTGGATTCAATACAGTATCGATCAACATATAAGTTGTGGTATTCGCATTAAATGCTTATGTTGATGGCATTGACATCGTTCTTTTGGCAGCTAAGATAGCACGTACAATGGGTTAAAAGGTTTTTGTAATTATCTGTAAAAATCTTCAAAATTTGGGAAAACAGTGGGAATCAATTCGTATGTGGTTGACATTGTTTTACAGAAACTTGAAACGTTGTTTAGATTCATTAAACGTCATTTTACCATTTTCAATGTCAAATAATTGCTTTGCGAATTGTCCAGTGGATATCCACTGTGCAGTTATACACCCATATTCGTCTTTTTATGTAGACGACGTATTAACGTATCTTTCTCCGTGAATTATCATAGCTTATACAAAGCTCGGAACGGCATTTAGGGTGTGACTAGCTTAAATTAATCTCTAAACCATTTTTACAACTAAATAAAAATAAATGTCTGTATCCTTAGAATTTAGTCGAAAAATCTGGAGAAATCTAGAAAGAAAAACAATATTTAATGCCATTCCAGAAATATCAGTAAAACAGACAATAAATGGAGACACATTACATATTTTTGGCAATCAATTATCAAGAGATATTTTTTTCTATAAGAGACAGAGTTTTTTTTACCAAATGTTGCTGTGTGTGTACATTTCTTTTCATTAGTGTACCTTTTAAAAAAATGGGATCTTCTTTAACTTTGTACCTGTAAAATCCAATAATTATTCTGTAAGTCAATAGATTCAAATGCAATATGATACGATTGCAAGTGAAATGTTTTTTCGTGATTTTGATGGTTGCATTAATGATTTAAATTATGAAAATTTTACCTGTGCCTTCAGGAGCACTTAAATAATACATTACACCGCTTTCCCTTGTAATTGCATGCATATTTGTTTCATACACTAGGTGTTGTTCTGGAAAAAAAGATGGAAGATTCATTTAAACAAATGTTCCAATTCTTCATAATAAAAATGTGTTTCTCCTTGCAAATCACTTTGGAAAAGGTTGTTTGCAGATTGATTCGAGAAGCCATTACGAAATGCAGCAGTGTTTTGTTAGCTCTTGCCAAAGATATGTCTCAAATCAAAATCATTGCCTTATTATACACATTTGTTGTAAATTGAATGTCCTGAATTTGATTCGCTGCACTGAAAAGATGTAAGATGTCTTCAAAAGTGCAGTTGAAATAGAAGCACGATGAAATTGAGATTCTGAGACTCGCTAAAACATCACTTTGTCTGCGATGAAGAATAATATCACGTGAGTTAAATTTTTCGTTAATTTTAAAGCTAACCGCTTCATCAATTTATAGTGCATTGTATTGATTTTTGTGTTAGTCTACAGGTGATTTGTCTGACCTAACTATCACTTTAAAGTCATCAGTCGACATTTGTCCAAGTGCGATTCTGTACATTTAAATTAATTCCTTTTGCTGCAAAAATAAAGTTTGAAATACAGCAAAATTTCTTGTTTAGTGCCAGTATTTATTTGACAAATTTGATCGATTTGTTCATCTGCATTCCAAATGACATAAATTTTAAGAAGTTTGATCTGTGTTCGACAGTGGTAGTAGTAATGTTGCATGATGATAAATTTGCCCTTGCCTTTTATATGTTGGCATGTAATTCCCACGCACACTTTTTGTTTCACCGAATGATGTCATTGGATTACATAAAGTTTACTTGCGTATCTTTGCCAATAAATATTTTGATTTCTTTGGGTCACCTGATAACAACTTTGATAATAGTTCGGGAAGTGAATATAATTGTGGATATTTCACTTTTCGATCCATGCTGCAAATTTTTAATTCCTAATTCCTAGGATACAGCACAACACGCACAGTTTATCCATTTTGTTTTTTTCAAATAACCACAATTTGATGAAGACTGTAATCATAATTAGCATAGTACTGGAATTCACTTGGAATTAATTCATCTTGAAGTGTTAGTCTGGATCGTGCAGTGTGTACTATTTTGCGATCATTTTACTTCCCGTTGCTTGACTGTTTCAGATGGACAGCTAGAAGCAGTGCGTACTCCCGTATTTTCCAGTCTTGCTTTCCTTTGCTAAACTGTCTCAAACGTACAAGCATGAGCATTTCGTACGCTAGCGTTTGTCAATCTTATTTCCCGTTGATTGACTGTTTCAGTCAAACGAATTTAAGCATGGCATAATTGAGCAGTTTATATTCTTGCTGCTCTATGCTCGAATGTGTCAAACGTACGACGTAAGCATTGTGTACTCTGCGGTTGCCCGTTTTGCTTCCCGTTGCTCGACTGTTTTAGATGAACGTGTTTGAGTCTTGATTACTCCAGATGTGTCGAGTGTAGCTTCCCGCTGCTCCACTGTTGCAGATGGAGTTTGCAAGTGAAGAAGAAGGAGCAATGCGTACTCAAGTGGATTTTCAGCTTTTGATTAGTTTTTCTCTATTGCGTTGGAAGTTTTGAAAGACCAATAGCTTTTCGTTTATTGGCAAACATTAATTTGACAGGTAAAGTATAGTTTTAGACGAATATTACACATTCATATGTTATATTTTATAAGATGTCAATTAGCAGTTAAAATTCCAACATCAACGACGTTTGTTACGTCACACACAAAAATAATATATTGCTTTTTAAATTTGATTTAATTACTTTACGACATTCCTAACGTCAATAATGTTCACCCGTTAGGATCTTCCATCTTTTCACATGAAACCTCCTGCAATTGTTTTATTTACTGATGGCAGTAGAATTACAATGTATAGGGTTTACAATTTTATATAAATCATAAATTCGAGTGTTAAAATCAAGATATTACCATAGTTAAAAACGTTTTTTTTCTAAAGGTTTATTTAATCACTTAACAAATCATCGATTCATGTCAAATGTCATTTATTTAGGCATTTTTATATAGCGCTTATCATAAAGCTCTAAGCGCTTTACAATTATTAAAACATGTAAACTAAGTAAATACAAATGAGACACTAGGATAGTAACTACTATTCTATAGAAACAATGAAAATGGCTATAAAACGAGGACACTTTGACACGTTTTGGCCTATACGTCAGGATCAAACCGAAACAGAAAATGAGGCAGGGCAAGGAGGGTGCATCACAGGTCATAGGCGGACCTAAACAGATGAGTTTTAAGGGACTTTTTGAAAATGGACGAGGTTTCACTATGACGTATATGGAAGGGGAGCTGGTTCCAGAACGTGGGCCCATGGAAGCAGAAGGAGCGTTCACCGATGGTCTTAGTTTTAGTTCTTGGGATTGAGAGGGTTCTACTGTCAATGGAAGAACGTAGTTGTCTTGTGGGGATGTAAGGAAGCAACAGTTCAGAGAGATAGACAGGAAAGTGAGGGTCAGTGAACGAGTTGAAGCAAAGATTGGAAGACTTGTATTTGATGCGAGAGGATATTGGAAGCCAGTGGAGTTGCCGCATGTGTGGTTGAATGTGGTCATGTTTCTTTAATTTAAAAATGAGTCTGCATGCTGAGTTCTGTGCCTTCTGAAGTTTTTCTATGTGGTGTTGAGGAATGCCTGAGAGAAGAATGTTACAGTAGTCAAATTTTGAAAGAATGAGTGAAGAGACGAGAGTTTTTGTGGCATCAAAGGAGAGGAGGTGTCTAATGGTGCTGATTTTTCTAATTTCGTTATATGCTGATCTGCATATATTCGTGACATGTTTGTCCATGGAGAGGGTGTCCGTAAGAGTGACTCCAAGGTTTCTGGCAGAGGGAGAGAGTGTGATGTCAGAGTTGCCAATAGATATAGAAGAAGGAGCGAATGGAGGGAGAGGTTTGTTTTGAGAGTGGGTGAGAAGGATTTCCGTTTTATCATCATTTAGCTTCAGTTTGTTGCAAGTCATCCAACGCTTTACATCGTCCACGCACTCCTGTATGCGAAGGATTGTGGCATCAAGTTGATCAGGAAAGCAAGAGTCACTGATTTGAGTGTCATCAGCAAAGGATTGACTGGAAACTGAGTGGTGGCTAATGAGAGATGATAGAGGTTTAGTGTAGAGGATGAAAAGGACCGGCCCAAGGACCGATCCTTGAGGAACTCCAATAGACAGGGCTGAAGGTTTGGAAGAGCGGTTGGAAATAGAGACTTTTTGAGTTCTGTCAGAAAGATATGATTGAAACCAGTTTAAAGCTGAGCCAGTAAGTCCGAAAGAAAGATGAAGGCGGTCAAGAAGAATCTGGTGGTCAATGGTATCAAATGCAGCAGAGAGATCTAACAGAGTGAGAATAGAGAGTTTGCCATCGTCCATCGCGCGCAGGAGGTCACTCATGACTCGGACCAGTGCTGTTTCTGTGCTATGACCAAGTCGGTAGGCGGACTGAGAGGAAGGATAGAGATTGCGAGAATGAAGATAGCCAGAGAGCTGAGAGAGTATGAGTTTTTCTATGATTTTTGAGAGAAAGGAGAGGTTGCTGACGGGGCGGTAATTCTTGAGTGTGTTTGGATCAAGTGAGGGTTTCTTTAGGAGGGGCAGGACAATCGACCGTTTAAAAATGGGAGGGAATATGCCAGAGAGAATCGAAGAATTTATGATGGAGGTGAGTGCTGGGAGGATAGTTCATTTGATACAAGTAAAAAAAATGCAACACTCTAACGCTCCATAATAGAATTACTTAATAGTTGCAATTCAAAACCACATCCCATTTAAAATGCAATATCCTGATTTAAACATATTTCACAAAATTTAAGCATATTTATAGAACAACAAAACAAACGCTAAACAAGCAAACCGTGTTTTCACAGCTTTGATTTTAAATTGTGTGTATGTTTGCATTTGTTCAAGGGCGGTTGTGTTGATAGCTCTGTTTGAAATTATATTGATGAAGCTCCTTTAAGAAAAGAAATGAATTCAAGGTACCTTGTCGTGTATGATAGTTCAATAATATTTTTTTGCACTAAATATTATGTTCTTGAAAGTCGTATTAGTCAGTAAACGCTGTTTCAACTTTTGTCTTGGTGACGTATTTTTATACTCATTGTGCCTTTTTTTTCCACTCTGCTTTGCAACGTACGTTTTTAGTTTGTTTGGCAATCATGAATGAATATTTGTGCAATTATGTAGTTTATTATTTCCGTCTAATAGCCGGCTTCGCCACATTCATGTGTATATGGAGATTACAATATATATATATATACACACACACATATATATATATATATATATATATATATATATATATATATATATATATATATATATATATATATAAAATATATTATATTTTTTTTTTTTTTTATATATATATATATATATATATATATATATACACACACATATATATATATATATATATATATATATATATATATATATATATATATATATATATATATATATATAAAAGGTATTAAAGGTTCTTTTACTTTGATATAAACATTTACTTCATTCACAGTGTGACAGACCTTGACGAAATAACCAATTAAGAAACAACAATGAGTTTGTTTGGGGCAACCCGTCCTTGATTGGCAAACCTTGGCATTGTTTTACTTTGAGGTAAGTAAAACATCTTTCTTATTATTTCATTTTTGGAGACATGCAATTATCATCGATTCTTCATGTATTTCATGGTCAGACTCTCGTTCCTACCCTGTGTCAAGTTTTTATGAGTCATGGCCTCTTCATTTTTAAGCAAATTAACTACGTCAAGCACTGTATCAGCTTATCCCCACCCTGTGTGTAGAAAGTTTCCAACGTTCTGTCCAGTTCCATTGAAAAAATTATGCCTTGCACGGAATGAGTTAGCCAACATCGTATTTAGTAATTGAAATGTAGTAAGTTGCAAAATATATTTTCATTTTCTGAAAGTAAATATTAACCCTTCTCTAGTTTCAATTTTTTTTTCAAATGTATCAAATGATAAGGTTTTGATATTGATGGGTATACTTATATAAATATACCCACAATTTGTTAACGCCTTGAAACATTTCTTAATTGGTAGCATATGTTTATTTGTAAAACGAGAATGTAATATCTCTTTTTTTAACAAATGTAATAACATAGAAGTTAACTATATTGCAATCCACTTAAAAATTTACACATCTAATTCCTACATCTTACATGTATTTACCCAAGAAAATTAATTATTTATCAAATTAATTCCTTTATTTTGAGACGTATCTTGTGCTGCCTGGGGCAAAGCAACCAACCCCTCCCCCACCCAAAATTTAAATAAATTTAGAAAATCTTCATCCGGATTGTAGTCACTTCCATGCTCAAACTAACATATTGTGCACTTCATTTATTTTGTTCTTATTTGTATGAGTTATAAGAGGATTACTGAATGCTATTTTGCTATGGGTTTGCGATGCACTGATTTCCTTTAAATGGCATTTTCCTATTATAGTTATATTTAAAGGTTACATTTTTATTACATTATAAATTGATTAAGTATGTTTTTTAAATTAATTTACTAAAACTTATTAAGTGTTAAAAAGAAAAAGTAAAATGTGTGTGTTTTTTTATGAACAATTTCAAGAGCAATCAATTAAATATGAATGAGCTATGTTGACGCAACACTAAAAAAACCAATTACATTTAGATACGTTCGGATTCTTAACAACAATCATATTTATTTTCTATTTTATACGGAACTTGAATAAATTTTTATGCGCAAAAAGTACTACATCTCGCTTTTTTAAGCAAAAGTTAAGGTATTATCATTATAATTAACAAATATATTTAAAGTAACATAAGAGATTATTTTAAGCATTTAATCAGAATACAAAAGTTAAGAAACTATTTATTAATCAAAACATTATGATCTAAGAATTCCATCTTAATTACATTTATCCGGTAAACGCAAACATCTGTTTCTCACTGAGTATATTTTAGTGCGATGCAAATATTGCTGAATATCAATAAATTTAATTTTTTGTAAATGATTACGAAAATTGCCCATTTTAGCCTCAATATAAAGGTATAGTTTTTTTATTTATTTTATAGCCGTGCTTGACAAAACTGATAATGTATTTTCCCATTCCTAAAGTAAAATCTATACATATAATAGATTTAACGTCAACCTTGTGGCCACCATAACCTGAACACTTTTGACATGAATCTAAATCTATGTCTTCACCACATGCGTTATTTCAGCACTGTAAACGCCGTCCATTTTAGCATTTACTGACTTTTAAAATAACATTTCTATTTCCGCGAAACAATTTTCTATATCTAGCATTTCTCTCAACTTTTCAAGGTCAAATTGTCTCCGTTTATATGCATCCATTTTAAATTTATCAATTTCAATTTGTCTCTGGTTATCTGTCACTATTTTCAACATATCCATTTCAAATTGTCTATGATTGTCAGCATCTTTTTTTAACTAATCAAGCTCAAAATTGGCTCTGTTTATCGGTCTCAATTTTCAGCTAATTGATCTCTGTTTGTATCATTCTAGTTTCAAATGATCAAGTTAAAATTCTTAAGTCTATATGCCTCTTTTTACAACTTATCAAATTCAAATTATCTGTGTTTCTCGCCTCTATTTTCCACTTATCGAGTTCAAATTTTGTCTGTTCATCTTTCTCTTTTTTAACTTATTGAGTACAAATTGTCTCTGTTTAACTGCCTCTATTTTCAATGTATCAATTTCAAATTATATATATTTATATGCAATTTTTTGTTAAATTATTAAGTTCCAATTGTATCTGATTATCTGTCTTTATTTTCAACTCATTTAATTAAAATTGTATATGTTTATTTCCTTTACTTTCAAATTATTTCTATTTTCAGTTTATTAAGTTTAAATTGCCTCTGTTTAGTTGCTTCTATTTCATTTTGTCTCATTTTCTTTACCTACATATTTTAACTTATCAATTCTAAATTATCTTTAATTATACAGTTATGTTGCGAAAACAATTCATGCTCGAATTTACCTTAGCAGCATAAGACGGGCAATAGACTATAGCCTATCCGTCCAAACCTTTGCAAGCCTCACGGCTCTCGAGGTCTTTGATCACATCCAAAACAAAGCTCTCAGGTTTGTGTGCGGCGCGATACGCATAACACACTTCTGACGAATGTAAAACAACTCAAAATACGGTGGGAGAATGCAGTCCTAACAACGGTTGAACATTACCGACGAATGGACAGAAAGGAACTCTGTTACCAGCCACATGGTAAGTGGGTAAAAAAAAAAAAATTAAAGAGACCATCTTTCATGGCCAAGGTCAACAGTCAAAAGGAAGACTTCCTTATACCCAAAAGCAATGGGAAAAGAAAGGGGGATCATGGCAAGGGGGCATCTGGAAAGCCTTACCGACCAGAAATATGCCTTGCTATTACGTCTACCAAAGTCATCAAAGCCAGAACTCAAATAGAACTATCAAAGCCAGCGCAGAGAACAATTAACGCTAACCCGGACAATGTGATTAAAATCGTTTACTGACGGCTCCCTTAGTAAAAAAAGAAACCAATGGCTATGACGCCATTACTCAGTGTCCCAAAGAGAAAGCTCTACCAGAGGAGCTTTCCGGTACCAGTTGAAAGAACAGAACAATCCTCGATACGGAGATCGATGCCAAACCGTTTGCTCTCATAAGGGTCCACCACCGTCTAAGAAAAGGAAAGAATTCCCTGCTTAGTGGTTTTCACTGACACACGCTCTGCTGTTGAGAAAAGGGGGATCGGGCTCTTCGGAGACCACGATGGTGAATACCATTCTGGAGACATTTGGTTGCATTTAGGGCTAAATTCGGAAAAGAAGTCTTACAGTGTACCGCTTTGCATGTTGAGGTGACGCAGTACGACAGGGTGGAATTGTTGGTCAGAGAAAGCTTGGCGCAACCGCATCCTGATAAACAATTGACTCAGCTGGGAGTCACTAAATGGCTCGAATATTACTTTCCGCACAAATGGCTCGACATTTGGTCCATAGGATATTCCGGGTGACAGATGTACTTGAAAATGCCAAGATCGAGCAATAGCAACTCCTAGCGGAACATAATGAAAGTAAAACAGAGCCTCATTACTCAGATGCGAACAGGAAACTGTGCGACGCGCAGCCACCAACACATACTCGACGCTCAAAGGGAGCCAAACTACCGTTGTTGTGGCCAAGCAGAAGAAACAGTGGCCCATTTGGTGGTCACCTGCCCCAGTGGTGGGAAGGGGGCGATGGAACGGGACTCTGAAGACTGCCTTGAGGAAATTATCTACGGTGTTGCCAATCAGATTAGGCAGGCCGCCACAAAAATAGCCAATGATATAAGAGATTAGATCTCAGCCCATTAGAGTATTTAACGTCAAAGTTATGCATCAACTTACATTTATTTTTTTTCTGCAGGCATAAACCTTCATTAACGTTAGTCTTTTTTAACTTTCTGCTGAATGAAATCATAGTTTTCCATTAAAGCCGCATATCGAAAAATCAGGGCTGCAAGTTCTTCTTAGCAAAAATTGAAAACATAAGCGTCGATTAACGCTGATATCTAAAAGATGCGACATTGCATCAATTTAATTTCAGGACTTCGAGAGTCCAGGTGAAAACGTTAACTGTCAACGAATTTTAGGATATAACTCATGCTTATATGCTCGTCATTTGCAAGTAGTTAAGCAGTCACTTAAAACCAGTGAACAAATCCACCAAGATACTGCACACGGAGCTTTGTGATCCTTGCCTTTACAAACTTGTAGCATTAATGATCGTAAGATTTGTTTTCTTTGTAGAAGCTTGCATAATTCAGGAACTTTACCAACAACTTTATGAAAGAAAATCAATACAGTTTGAAACCTCAAATCCTTTTGTTTCTTTAAAAAGTACTTATGAACTGGATCATAACATAGGCCCAACAGCTCATAACAGTATTCAGTCAAAACGTGAGTGTTTGCAAGCAATGCTCGTAAATAAAAATGCCACGAAAGCAATCTGATTTGTTAATGGTCTCAAGGTTACGGAAGCACAATCCAAAAACCTTAGCTATTTCGGTAAACTGGGCTTTCCGTAATGTCGACGTATTGAATAATGTGTTCACTGTCCTAAGGAATGTTTCAATGTCTGCTATAATATTTATATTTTTGCAAGCATCATCGTGATAAAACGCTCTCATTGCTTATTCCACAAGTTTACTGTCACATGCCAAAAGAGACGAAATTCCATGAAGCACTGTCTTGTAAGCATTACCGGGATATGGCTGAAACTTTACGTATAACATGAACAGTTGTGTCACTGATATGTCAGTGCTATCATCTACTGTTAATATGGGAACTTGACTAGTTATAGCATCATTAACTTCAATATCGATAGATTCAACAAACTAAAAAGCATAATTCTTACTGTTCCAGTTAGCAGGGACTTGTGCATACTTAACCGTATGGTTGTGTATGCATCGAACGGCATTCATAGATTTGTTCATGTTAAATGCCAAAAGGATGTTGTCAATCACAATTTTAATCTGGTCTTCTTTAGAACTTTTAAATTATGCTTCTTCTTGTCTAAAGCATTGATCAGAGATACTTTAGTAAGCATTTGCAGTACAACTCCTGAATTTATAGTAAGAAGACTGTACAGCTGTGTATTTTTTTCTTGATATGTCCTTAAATATGATCCAGCTTCCAAGCCTACCACCTTTTCCTTTTTTTAGAAATCAACACATGCATTAGCTTTGATGCACATTCCGCAGACAACATCATCATCAATTTTACGATATTTAAAAATGTCACCTAGCTTCACAGTCCGCTTGACGACGAAACTGGTAGTGCTGCATGCACACATTTATTCCGTTTTAAAATTTGATCTACACTTTTTCTTAGCAAGTGATAACGCGAACATTCCACATAACTGATGCCTAGAAATGACATTTAAAAAATTATTTTAAATAATTAGCTCCTACATGTACAATAAACTGGAGATATACGATTTATTTAATGTATACACAATCACTTTGCAGTATGCGCCATACAATTTACACCTATTGCGGCGGTGGTTCAGAACGAAGCTAGCTTGATCTAGTATGTATTGTTAAGTACGTATTACGTAAATAGTAGAAAGTAGAAAACAAAAACAAAAAAATAAATGTATGAATCAAATTAAAAGTATATATGCATATGTTATTTTAAAAAATATATAATTCAGCTTGTGGCGTGTCTGATCGAAATTACTGTTATAAAAATGTGCTGCTCAAGATGGCTACGCAGCATCTGTCAGATAGATGCCTTATTCACGCAGCTTAAAGGGAATATTGGCCATGTAATGTCTTTCTTTGGGCCGTATTATGTAGACGTTGCGGAAAAAATGTTAAATGTTTTGTCATTAATGGTTAGTACTGTAAAGCATTAGGATAAAGATATTAATGTGTTATATGTTAACATACTGTATGGAAATGTCGAAAAGAATAGGAAGACAGCGAGGAATATAATTATTAGAAAAAATCAAACACTTTAAAATGTACATCTGAGATTCTAACAGAGCGTCGAATTTATGCACAATATTAAAGAATAAACCGTGTTCATTAGTCACCTGCTAAACTTAGTTTAGTTAAATCAAATTGTCGCAGACCTTGCATAAATTTTAAGAACTTTCTTTGACTCAAGTAAATAATAATGAAGTAAACTTGAATGAAATACTTATAAAACGATCGTTTAAGGTGCCTAGTGAGTGCTTATGGTTTTAGTTAGCAGACTCATGCAATTCATTATGTTTTGAAAACAGAAACGAAATCAATAATTTCAGTGAGAAAATATTAAATTGCACAATTTTGAACGCTGGAGCAAGTACACATAGAGCTCTGTTTTTAAACGGTGTAATGTGGATAGTAAATTAAAGCATGTCCGTGTAGTCCTTTGCAAGAAAATTCGAATTTTAAAATTGGGGCAACACCTGGAATTAGGCTTAAAGTTTCAAGTGTGGTGCATTCAGAACCACAATCACAGCCGTGTCAGCTTTTCCTTATGGACGATGAAGTGTTATTATTACGTATACATTTTTATTAACTGGGTATATTAAAATTGTTGTTCTGATCATGGTTCTCTAAGATCGCTTAATTTGTTCTTAAAAGTCGCTTTATTTGTTTTTAAGATCTTTTAGTTTGTTATTAAAGACCGCTTATTTTGTTCTTAAAGATCGTTTAGTTTCTTAATAAAGATCGCCCTTTTTTTTGTTAAAGATCGTTTAGTTTGTTGTATATGATCGGTGAATTTGTTCATAAAGAACGCTTAGTTTTTCTTAAAAGATCGCTTAATATGTTGTTAAAGATTGTTTAGTTTGTTCTTAAAGTTTGCTTAGCAAGTTGCTAAAGCTCGTTTAGTTTTTTCTTAATGATCGCTTATTTTTTTCTTTAAGATCGGTTAATTTGCTCATAAAGATTGTTTGTTTGTTATTAAAGATCGCTTAATTTGTTGATAAAGGTCGCTTAGTTTGTAATTAAGATCGCTAAGTTTGTTCTTAATGATCGCTTCATTTGTGTTATTAAAAGATCTTTAGCTTGTTCATAAAGATCGCTTAGTTTGTTCTTAAAGATCATTGATATTGTTCTTAAATAAACCAACAGAAAGTAAACTTTTCTCTTTCGGCCGACTCCGAACCGAAACTTGGCCGAAAGTGATAAAATGGCCACTTTTGATGCCGAAACCGACGCCGAAGCCTAAATTCGGTCAGTCTCTAATGCATACTAAGTTTGGTCAAAATCCATCTATTCGTGTTGGAGTATGTGTCGTTAATTTTATTTGTATAGCGTATAATTAGAAAAAACTACATTTTTTGGCACGTGGCCCAAAAAAGAATATTATAAAAAGTTTTAAAACCCTTAAGAGTTTTCTTCTGGATAATGATGGATATATGTGCCAAGGTTACGTGTAATCACGATAAATGGTTCTGCAAGGTGATTTATCGGTAAGTTTTTATTAAAAATAAACTAAATTTCATTTTACATTATTATTATTATTGATATGTTTACTACACATAATAAGTGTTAAGGAAATGAAAATAAAAAGTTGCTTTACAGAGTTAGCGGTGTTATCTATTACACATTCAATCTTTTATTTGCAGAGCCAGCCATTACAAAAGAAAGTGTGCTCGAAGACAGAACTATTTGCCCTCTGATTTGGATGTAAATAATAAGCATAAACTTTTCCTGGAACAAAACCAAACTGCTATTGAAGATGATGCACACTCAGAATCAGATACTTCATTATTTTCTATTGTGTCGTTGTTCTAAATTCAAATAACATTATCTTATTTACTTTTCAAATGATGCAAACTTAAAGCACTCTAAACATGACACTATTACAAGCGACTTCCCAGCATTTATAACACTGTTCTGTTAAAATGTATCAATAAAAACATTAATCTTACACAATTATATAATTTAAATGATAATATTTATTTTTTTTTAAATTATTTAAGTGGTTTGTTATCTATAACAACTTGAATTATTTGCTACTGGGAATAATTTTATGCTATCAAAATGGATACACAGTATTTTGTCTCAAAGTTACATCTGGACACTCAGCATTAACGAAATAAGAAATTCAACCAAGTAAATAAATACATTTTAATAAAGCTACATTACAATGTTCATCATAATCTAACTTATATTTTGAATGTATACCTAAATTAAAATTTACTTTCCGAAAATTTGAGCCATCACTGTGTGGCAGAAAAAGTCGATTATCTCAAACGCCAAAATGGAGTTACAGCCTTTTGAAAATCGACTCTTTATATATACTAGCCAATATACACGGTGTGGCCAGGGATTTCATTAGGACACCAAGTCCAATGTAGACCTGCTTGCCGGTGTGTTGGCGATGGGCTCCAGTTCCCCGTTGGGATCGCGTTATCCATATGTTCTAGTTTACTATTGGATCTCTTTGTCATTAGGATCCTGTTCCTATATGGGATCATGATCAGTGCGATTTTTTTCGAATAAGCTTTTAGATCCAATTAATATTCTTCATTAAAAGTGTACAAAATTATTTTTTTACGTAATCATTTCCCGAATGCGAAATATTATACAACTAAATTTTACCACACTAAATATAGTACATTTAAATTAAAATAGGGCCCCGGTGAGGGCCCATTTAGTACAGTTTCCTTTTAATTTATGTCTGATATGGGAGGGGGGGCTATAAAAATCATTCAGATAAATGATAGAATTAAAATTTAAAATGTGTCCTATTCAAATCGATTAAAATGCGATATATATATATAGCTTTAAACATTATCGAACTTTCTGGAACATTATGTATTGGATAGTATTAGTTTTAAATGAACCGATATTTCAATATTGACTAAGAAATGTAATGAACAAAACTAGGCTTAGATCCTTAAATTCACATAGAACCTATACCGTTGTCTAACCCTATTGACATTCATATTGCTTATATTAGGAAAAATGAATTGGGCCCCCGGTCCGAGAAAAAAATAGATATTATGAGTTCAGTACCCTTCGGTATTTGAATATGGATGATCATGTGTATGGGTAATAAGTTTGATCAAGATCAATCCATTCATGTAAGAGTTTTAAGCCGATTGATATTTATAAAGCTTTTATAAGGAAAAATGAAATATGGCCTGTGGCCCCAAAATAATAGATATTATCTGTTTAGAACCCTTCGGCATTTGAATATAGATAATGAAGTATATGTGTACTAAGTTTTGGTCAAGATCCACATACTCATCTAGATGTATTTGTTGTTAATTGTATTTATAGAGCTTATTTAAGGGAAAAAACGAATTCGGGAACCAAACGGTATGTTATAAAAAGTTCATAATCATTAACAGTTTCTTCCGCATAATGATGGATATATGTGCCAAGTTTGGTCAAGATCCTTCAATCCAGGTAAAAGCCTTTGTGGAACAAACAGAGCCAGAAACAAACAAACCAACGTTCACTTATATATATATATATATATATATATATATATATATAAATATATTTATATATATATATATAATATAATATGATGTCGTTTTGTGTATATATATATATATATATATATAACGTTACTCTTTATGTCATTAAATAAATAACAATATATATATATATATATATATAAAAGGTATTAAAGGTTCTTTTACTTTGATATAAACATTTACTTCATTCACAGTGTGACAGACCTTGACGAAATAACCAATTAAGAAACAACAATGAGTTTGTTTGGGGCAACCCGTCCTTGATTGGCAAACCTTGGCATTGTTTTACTTTGAGGTAAGTAAAACATCTTTCTTATTATTTCATTTTTGGAGACATGCAATTATCATCGATTCTTCATGTATTTCATGGTCAGACTCTCGTTCCTACCCTGTGTCAAGTTTTTATGAGTCATGGCCTCTTCATTTTTAAGCAAATTAACTACGTCAAGCACTGTATCAGCTTATCCCCACCCTGTGTGTAGAAAGTTTCCAACGTTCTGTCCAGTTCCATTGAAAAAATTATGCCTTGCACGGAATGAGTTAGCCAACATCGTATTTAGTAATTGAAATGTAGTAAGTTGCAAAATATATTTTCATTTTCTGAAAGTAAATATTAACCCTTCTCTAGTTTCAATTTTTTTTTCAAATGTATCAAATGATAAGGTTTTGATATTGATGGGTATACTTATATAAATATACCCACAATTTGTTAACGCCTTGAAACATTTCTTAATTGGTAGCATATGTTTATTTGTAAAACGAGAATGTAATATCTCTTTTTTTAACAAATGTAATAACATAGAAGTTAACTATATTGCAATCCACTTAAAAATTTACACATCTAATTCCTACATCTTACATGTATTTACCCAAGAAAATTAATTATTTATCAAATTAATTCCTTTATTTTGAGACGTATCTTGTGCTGCCTGGGGCAAAGCAACCAACCCCTCCCCCACCCAAAATTTAAATAAATTTAGAAAATCTTCATCCGGATTGTAGTCACTTCCATGCTCAAACTAACATATTGTGCACTTCATTTATTTTGTTCTTATTTGTATGAGTTATAAGAGGATTACTGAATGCTATTTTGCTATGGGTTTGCGATGCACTGATTTCCTTTAAATGGCATTTTCCTATTATAGTTATATTTAAAGGTTACATTTTTATTACATTATAAATTGATTAAGTATGTTTTTTAAATTAATTTACTAAAACTTATTAAGTGTTAAAAAGAAAAAGTAAAATGTGTGTGTTTTTTTATGAACAATTTCAAGAGCAATCAATTAAATATGAATGAGCTATGTTGACGCAACACTAAAAAAACCAATTACATTTAGATACGTTCGGATTCTTAACAACAATCATATTTATTTTCTATTTTATACGGAACTTGAATAAATTTTTATGCGCAAAAAGTACTACATCTCGCTTTTTTAAGCAAAAGTTAAGGTATTATCATTATAATTAACAAATATATTTAAAGTAACATAAGAGATTATTTTAAGCATTTAATCAGAATACAAAAGTTAAGAAACTATTTATTAATCAAAACATTATGATCTAAGAATTCCATCTTAATTACATTTATCCGGTAAACGCAAACATCTGTTTCTCACTGAGTATATTTTAGTGCGATGCAAATATTGCTGAATATCAATAAATTTAATTTTTTGTAAATGATTACGAAAATTGCCCATTTTAGCCTCAATATAAAGGTATAGTTTTTTTATTTATTTTATAGCCGTGCTTGACAAAACTGATAATGTATTTTCCCATTCCTAAAGTAAAATCTATACATATAATAGATTTAACGTCAACCTTGTGGCCACCATAACCTGAACACTTTTGACATGAATCTAAATCTATGTCTTCACCACATGCGTTATTTCAGCACTGTAAACGCCGTCCATTTTAGCATTTACTGACTTTTAAAATAACATTTCTATTTCCGCGAAACAATTTTCTATATCTAGCATTTCTCTCAACTTTTCAAGGTCAAATTGTCTCCGTTTATATGCATCCATTTTAAATTTATCAATTTCAATTTGTCTCTGGTTATCTGTCACTATTTTCAACATATCCATTTCAAATTGTCTATGATTGTCAGCATCTTTTTTTAACTAATCAAGCTCAAAATTGGCTCTGTTTATCGGTCTCAATTTTCAGCTAATTGATCTCTGTTTGTATCATTCTAGTTTCAAATGATCAAGTTAAAATTCTTAAGTCTATATGCCTCTTTTTACAACTTATCAAATTCAAATTATCTGTGTTTCTCGCCTCTATTTTCCACTTATCGAGTTCAAATTTTGTCTGTTCATCTTTCTCTTTTTTAACTTATTGAGTACAAATTGTCTCTGTTTAACTGCCTCTATTTTCAATGTATCAATTTCAAATTATATATATTTATATGCAATTTTTTGTTAAATTATTAAGTTCCAATTGTATCTGATTATCTGTCTTTATTTTCAACTCATTTAATTAAAATTGTATATGTTTATTTCCTTTACTTTCAAATTATTTCTATTTTCAGTTTATTAAGTTTAAATTGCCTCTGTTTAGTTGCTTCTATTTCATTTTGTCTCATTTTCTTTACCTACATATTTTAACTTATCAATTCTAAATTATCTTTAATTATACAGTTATGTTGCGAAAACAATTCATGCTCGAATTTACCTTAGCAGCATAAGACGGGCAATAGACTATAGCCTATCCGTCCAAACCTTTGCAAGCCTCACGGCTCTCGAGGTCTTTGATCACATCCAAAACAAAGCTCTCAGGTTTGTGTGCGGCGCGATACGCATAACACACTTCTGACGAATGTAAAACAACTCAAAATACGGTGGGAGAATGCAGTCCTAACAACGGTTGAACATTACCGACGAATGGACAGAAAGGAACTCTGTTACCAGCCACATGGTAAGTGGGTAAAAAAAAAAAAAATTAAAGAGACCATCTTTCATGGCCAAGGTCAACAGTCAAAAGGAAGACTTCCTTATACCCAAAAGCAATGGGAAAAGAAAGGGGGATCATGGCAAGGGGGCATCTAAAAAGAGTTTGTGGAACAAACAGAGACAGAAAAAAACAAACAAACGTCCACATATATATATATATATATATATATATATATATATATAAATATATTAATATATATAAATATAATATAATATGATGTCGTTTAGTGTATATATATATATATATATATATAACGTTACGATTTATGACATTAAATAAATCAAAATATATATATATAAATATATATATAAAGAGACATATATATATTACATTAACATTATGAATTTTTTTTACAAACAGTACATACTTACATTTTATCTTTATTTCCATAGAATTATCTTTATTCTGTAGAAATTTAAAACAGATTACTATTGATGAATTATACATTGCTGGTAAATAATTTAATTAATTATAGTTTCCTAGTAGCTATTAAGTCAACAGAAAATAAGTATAAACTGTTTGTGTATAGATTGACACACAAAGTATGGGATACACTTCGAAATAACTGGAAAGGAATGAACAGGGCCGAGATGTATCGAACATACTTGGGGACGGCCTTTTTCCCAGACTGATTAAAATGCATAAATAGTAAGGATATTTAAAACATGAAAGCAAAAGCTTTTGTACAAATTCGATTTAGTTTCTTGCCCGTGTAAAAGAATAATCAAGCTTGGATAAGGAAAGAAAAAAAAATGGTTAAAACTTCAATGTCACTTTTATTATCACTGATTTCAAAACGTTGGTCAGATAAATAATATAAAGTTTGAGCCCCTATAGGACCCTCCTAATAAATATTTTCCAAAAATCTTCTTGCTAACCTTTCAATCTCATGATGGAGCAGTTTCCATCTGTTCTTTGTCTTGGCTAACATTTCTAGTTAAGTCCAATTTTTTTTTCAATCTCTTTTACTCTGTCTCTACTCCTTTTTGTTACTTTGTTTAGTCTCTAGAATGTTCCAAAGGAGTGTAGAATGTTCCCAAATATATTTTCTCGTATAATATTCAGACTTATAATAATTTATTTATGTTAAATGTATTCATTTATGTAATGTGTTGAATCAAGCAAATATTTGTGTGACTATTTGAAGACTAAAGAAGTAAACCTAAATTTGTAAATTTTTCTAGATTTGAAAAAAAGTGAAATTTTGTGTTTGAAGATTTCAGAACCTTTTTTTAAAATCTAATTTAATTTAATTCCTGTTATATAATAGTAATCATTTAGCTAAAGAGCAAGTTAAAGAGTTAAAGAGTATATTCTCATATTATTTATTTATGATCAAGAAAATCATTTTGGATATGAGGATTTTTATTCCAATCCTTCTCATATCAAAGTATATCTAATTCCAAAGACATTTCAAAGCACAGGCTATGTATTTTCATTTTTCTGATACAGGTAAAAATAATTTCCTGTCTGTGTTTTAAGAGTCTGCTGATACTGCCTTACAGTATGATATTTCTGATTCCTTGCTACTGAGGTCGCCTGGAGGCATTTTCTCAAAGAAAGTTATGTTTTGTTCATTCCCAAAGTGTTTTAAACTTTGCACTGGTGAGGTGCAGAGGAGCTGTGTAGGCTTTCTTTGGAACAAGTCTTAGTCAAGATGACTGAAAACGTACAAGGCTGGAAAACATGTCCAGAACTTTAACTTATAATTCATTGTGCTCATTATGCGTTTCATGTCGGCAAGAGTTTGGGATTGACGATGTTTAGTCCGCTCAGCCAAAAATTAAAAAAAAACTATGTATATATATATATACCTGGCGTGGCCCTAAATTGCATTAAGAAGAAAAGAACTTCATCAGCAGAAAATAAGGTCTTGTAAGAAAACACATTTATTTTATTTTTTTAAACTACCCCATAGGGATCCAATTGATCATTCTGAACCTGATCACCATATTATTCTTTCATTGTTGTGATCCAAATTCCAAGTATTTAATAAATATCACAAGGGGATTTTGGTTCCAATGAGATCGCGTTCACGAAGGGATCCCGAATTAGTTAGTTTCCCTTTTCTAATCCCAGTAGGATCCTAACAGGATTAAGAAAGTTTAAGCTGTATGCCATATCACCATATGACATTTATTCCTATGGGGATCTCATATTCCGGTGGAATACCGATCCCGCTGATATTCTTTTACCGACATCAATGTTTCGATGTGATATGGCAAACAACATCCCTATATGATCCCATTTTCCGATGGGATCTCGTTTCAAATTGGATCACATATCCCGATGGGATTCAAATCTATCTGTATGGGAATTCGATCGGATACGCAATTTATCCCGTTTCGATATTAGATTCCTATTCCTGATAGGTCCTTTTGCTATAAATTCATTTAGAAACATATATAACTTTCTTAAACATTCTAGATTAAATTTAAAGCTCCTCGAAAACAGTGAAACATAATTTTTATACACAAAATTCTATAAACAAAATGCCATAACTATAAAATGTGGCGTAGCTAGGGTTGGTGTCACTCGGTGCGGTAAACTCATGGTGTCATCCCCCACCCCGACTTTCACCAAAGATTTCTTCTTGTTAAGTCCACAGTATAAAAATTACAAGAAAGAAAACAAATTAATTAAAGATAAATGTATTTAAGAACTGTAACAACGTTAAGCAATTGTTATTTTTACGTAAATGTACATTAAAATGTGCCTTTCCTGGACTTCAAAGCTGCAACCTGTCAATCACTTGATTAAATTCAATATCCTTCATCGTATTGATAGTCTTACTAGATCTAAATCAAAAAGACTTGGCTGCCCCATGGTGGATCGTAAACAGTTCTTATAAGCTTAGTTTTGAAAAACTCCGCTCGCGTGAAGCCAGAGACACGCATATCGTAAGAAAATTTGTGGCTTAGCGACAGTTTTGGGACAGGTCTTAGGAAGTCTCATTCAGCTATGAATTTCAAAACATCAAACACAGACCAGTTCATGACGATGTATAATTCATTTTCAGCTGCCATTAGGTGTCTTGTTAGCCTTGGTGTTTGTTTTAAAAGTTCAACAGAGAAAGAGGTTAATTTTGGAACAGACACCATTTACTCGCATTCAATTTCTGATAGCAGACTCTTGGACTTAACAGCTCCAAATATACCTGCAACTTACTTGATCGCTGATGATCTAATCTGGGATTCCGAATGCAAGCGATCAATACACTCAGGCATCTCCCCACTGTTGTCTTCTCGAAGAGAGAGTCTAGCATCTATTAAATTTTCTCCTGTTATTTTCTTCTTAAACGTTAATCTTCTCTCTACAGAAATTCCAAATTGGTCTGAGTTTTAAAGTGCTTTTTCAAAAGCATGTTCTACCAATTGACTGGACTGATCATGCAGAGACAATCTTAAGGCCACTAGGTTTGTCCCCAATGTGTCAAGAGTAAAGACTTTAGTCTGCAGATACTGCTGTGTATGATTAACTTCCTCAAGTAGATCAGCTCAAAGGTAAAGGTATCAGAGAACGTGAAATCACCGACATCATATAAACGAACTTGTGTTGTACCTATTTTATCTACATTTTCAGGAGGATCACATGGAGTTTCCATCGCCGCCACACACTCATCAAACTCACCCTTCAATGTTTTAACAGAAGCATGGTGAGCACTCCAACGTTTTATTGACAGTCACTGATATTCCAATGTGTTCAATTGGAAAATTTGATCAATGAGTGGATGCAGGAAAGAAGAAAAATATTCAAAACTATAGCAGATGCAATAGATGAAGCTTTGTCGGTAAAAGAGTTTTGATCACACAATGTAAGTCAATGGTACATGCATTTATTGAAATTTCACATTAACAATTGGCATCTGTGGTTCGTGGAGCTAGTGCTCTTTATGCCGTCCCCAAAGCACCATCTTAAGCCCGGTATCTGGGTGCAAAGCGGCACGTTGGAGATGTCTCTTTGTCAGGATAGCCCCCAGCTGAGTCCGGTTGATCGGGTTCCGCTATGCATTCTTGAACACTTCTAAAAGTTTAAGCTTTAGATTGCATTATAGAGCCCCGTATAATATTGTATAACTTTTTAGAGAATACTAGATTATTATTTTTTTCTTGCTCGATACGTATGAAAATGAAATTTCAACGTAATTACATTTCCAATATTAAAAAATATATAACAAAATACTCTACTATAGATTTAGTACATTTACTTGCCAGAGAAGCGCAGTGAAACATATTTCATAATTGTACGATTAAGAATTAATTTGATTTGGGTTTTTGTTTTTAATCAGAAGAAAATATTGATACAATTTAAATGTTGTCCCATTAAAATCAGTCCAAACATGCAACAGAGAAAGCTTTTTTCAATGATCACAAACTTTCTGGAATTCCAGATCGGCCCTAAATTGATTGGTTATTATTAATGTTAAGCTAACCATATTTTAATACGGAATATAAAGGGTGTGGCTACCTAGCTATCGCTAGATCCATCAATTCACACACACATATATATGTATATACCGTATGCCTTTCAGAACAACAGCGAGGGGATATACATCCACACTAGAGATGACGGCAAATTATTCATTATTGCCCGCCTTAAAGCTAAGACTAAAACAAGAAAGGTCTTGCTGCGGGAGTTCTTGTTTGCGGACGATGCCGCTTTGGTTTCTCACACAGCTGACGGCCTGCAGAGCCTCGTATCCAGCCTATCTGCTGCCTGCAAAGAGTTTGGCCTGACAATTAGCATAAAGAAAACTAACATTATGGCACAGGGCGCTGACTCCCTCCCCACTATCGCCATCGACGACTACGACTTGGATACTGTTGACAAATTCACATATCTGGGATCGAACATATCAAGCACCCTCTCAATGGAGGATGAGATAAGTGGGAGGATAGGGAAGGCCGCAACTGTTATGGCCAGACTGAAGAAAAGAGTCTGGTCGAACGCCAAACTCACAACAAGAACTAAGCTGCAGGTGTACCAGGCCTGTGTACTGAGCAGACTTCTGTATGTATGCGAGTCGTGGACCACATACTCTAAACCCGAAAGAAGGCTCAATGGCTTCCATCTCAGATGCCTGCGCCACATCCTTGACATTAAATGGCAAGACAAAGTCCGCCACACGGATGTCCTGTCCAAAACAAACATGTGTAGCGTCCTAGCCATGTTAATCCAAAGACGCCTCCGCTGGCTTGGACACGTCAAGCGAATGCAATCGGTTCGCATACCAAAGGACGTGCTATACAGCGAGCTGGCGACAGGGAAAATGTCAGTTGGACGGCTTCGTCTGAGATACTTAGACATATACAAAAGAGACATGAAGTCGGCCAACATGGACATCTCAAACTGGGTGGAGCTGGCAGAGGCTTTATCTTCATGGCGGGGCATCGTGAAAGCAGGATCACTACATGACGAGGATCAAAACAGGGCGGAAACAGCTGCAAAAAGAGCGAGGAGGAAGGCCGGTAAATACTGCTCCACCGCATTCGTGTGTGGGAAATGTAACAGAGACTGCCATTCGAGGATTAGTCTCACCAGCCACACCAAGAGCTGCAAGCAATAAAGATAATCTATCGTCTCCCGCAGACGGAAAGATGCCATACATATATAATTGTATATATATATATATTGATACATAATAATCAGTGCAGTGAAACTACATATCAAAATAGCATTTACTAATATACTTATAACCCATCCAAATCAGAACAAACCATGTGAAATGAAAAAAAAAATAATTGCTTTGTGTAATGGATGATTTCATTATTAAAAAAAAAAACACTCTCTTTTAGAGGGTGGGGGGGAGGGGGGTAATATGACACTGGCAGTTTCATATACCTAAGCAGCTCAAGATAAACAGAGAGTGATTTTGATAAACAATTATCATACTTAAGTACAAATATTATATATATGGATATAGAAATAAGGTGTGTACAAATTTAAGTGGATGACAATATCTTTAAATCAAATGATATTGCCCTTGTATAAAATAAATGCTATATTCTTATTCTATCAATTAATAAAAATCAATTACGTTAACAAAACATATGTACATTGATATAATTATACCCTTTGATATCATTCATTTTACGTAAGCACAAAATATAACGGGGTTAAGACTTTCTTAAGGGATAGATAGATAGACAGACAGAAAAAGAGACAGACGGACAGATAGACATACAAACATACAAATAGACAGAAAGATAGATAGATAGATGATAGATAGATAGATAGATAGATAGATAGATAGATAGATAGATAGATAGATAGATAGATAGATAGATAGATAGATAGATAGATCGATAGATAGATAGATCGATAGATCGATAGATCGATAGATCGATAGATCGATAGATCGATAGATCGATAGATCGATAGATCGATAGATCGATAGATAGATAGATAGATAGATAGATAGATAGATAGATAGATAGATAGATAGATAGATAGATAGATAGATAGATAGATAGATAGATAGAT
>CAXITT010000500.1:246910-293298 GCA_964033795.1 Lymnaea stagnalis
ATAGATAGATAGATAGATAGATAGATAGATAGATAGATAGATAGATAGATAGATAGATAGATAGATAGATAGATAGATAGATAGATAGATAGATAGATAGATAGATAGATAGATAGATAGATAGATAATTAAATAGAAAGATAGATAGATGGATGGATATATAGACCAGAGAGAAAGATATATAGTTAAATGTATGGATGGATGGATGGATGGTAGACAGAACGCTTCTTTTAGTAGTTGCGCAAAAGGTATATTTTTTCGATAAACTCTATGTATGAATATTTAAGTTAATGTTATTGCTGCATGCGCTCCTTTACCATTGATCAGATTTCGATAAAATTCTTGAGAGTTGTTACAATATTCCGTTTTTTGGCTTAAGGCCCTAAATTCTTTTTTTTTTCATGTGCTAAATATAATTTTCGTATGATTTCCTATATAGCATTCAAAGATTGCCATACATTTTTTGTAAATTTTTGTGCGCAAGTTCGCAAATTTAATGTTTCTGAAAAATCCTTTAAGGGCAGGGGCTTTAAAATTGTTGTTTTGTTAAATTAAAGGAGCTATATACATATAATTTCAAACAAAAGATTTTGCATGGGTGGTTGGAATCGAATCAAATTCAAGAAACATTTCAGTTTGTGTGAGATAATTCTTAGGTTTCTGAATTAGTACAACCATTTTACAATTTTGCATTTGGGGCTAGGGGTCTTATTTGGTTAATTTTTTTTTTTTTAAGTAGTCTAAACTGGGCTACTGCATGAGTGGATCAATCGCTACCATTCTATAGTGGCAAACTCTCGACACCACGTGTTTGCCTTGAGACTTACGGAAATCGCACTTTCGCATTTGCCGGCCCAACAATTTGGAACACCCTTCCAGTCGATATCAGAAACAACCAGACACTGGAGTCCTTTGAAAACCGATTTAAAGACACGACATGTATTTCGCAAACAGCTTCTGGGATGATTGTTTACCTTATTTTCCATTTAATGCTTAATGGCTGTGTTGCTTAGGGTTGAAATGGCTAGAAAGACTTTGACATTGTATGCTTGTCATTAGTTTTTGTAGTTTTGCATTTGTTTTAAATGTGGTAAATTATAGATTTGTTTTTTTTGTTGACTTTGTACCGCGCTTCGAGCCTTTGGGGGATTAAGCGTATTTTTGAAATGAACTTTATTATTATTATTACCAGTGTGTGGACTAAATGTGAAAAATGCATGCTATTTTTTGTGGCCTGCTCACGCTTCGAAAACCTTCTATATTATTCGTGTGAGCACAAGACGGAAGAAAAAAATGTAATTTGTATATAAAATTACTATATAAAAGCTAATTTAAACACAATTACTTTTCTTTTTAAGGGGCATTGCAATTACATGCCGGGTTCTGGCTAGTATCCTTTAGTGCTGTCTAAACCTATTTATATTTTAATTACGTATTTTAAGACAAATGAAATGACACCGGCTCCATAGGAATTTATGTAGATATTATAAGATCAGTAACCTTTGTGATTTAAAAGTGGATAATCTCGTGTGTTTTTGTGTACTAAGTTTGTTCAAGATCTATATATTCATATAGGAGTATTTGCGGGTCATTTTTTAAAAAAAACAGCTTAAAAGAGAAATAAAATCGAACGAAGGAACTCTGGCCTACAACAAAATATTACAAAAAGAACAATATTCCTCAAATGTGTATTTAGGTTAATGATGTATATATTGGCATCGTTTGCTCAAGTCTAAAAGAATCTATGTAGAAACTAATTAAATTTGTTGAAATAATGTAATACTCAGTCTATTTTTTTTTATTAACAATTTATCAGAAAAGGCATGTGTGTTGATATGAACTAATCTAACCCCCTACCGTTGTCAACCATTGTCAAACATTTCTACATTTCTATAACATGACTTTAGATCACCAAATTGAAATGATCACCAATTAAATAATTATTGTCACTAACTAACTTTAAAAAATCAGCGAACACCGAGCCGGAGCTCATATGTTCTTCCCCAACGCACCACCCCGCCAACCAAATCGGCCGTCAACCACTCCCCCAGTGGTCTTTATTCCGATCGGGCAGCGAAGCGGCACGCCAGGGACATTCCGACCCTAAGACCGCCACGCCCGACCTCCACTCGATTGGCCGCTGAGCGCGGCAGCCCCAGAGATGAAACACCTGGCCAGCCGGATTGCTGCTCACGCAGCAACAGGGCCGGGCTTTCTAGGGGGTTGGGGTAGATATTTAACGTCCTTAAAGTCCCCCCTTACCACCCCGGGGGGACTGCGTAGTTGTTTAAGACCGACACCCTCTACTAGGGTTTGTATGGTTATTCTATGGCGTGACTAATTCACACCGTAGATGGGAGAGAGAGGTTGCCTAGGAGCAGTACTCTCAATACTGCATATGTAGAATCACCGGTAAAAGGTTGCCACACACCTTCACCTCATATCCATACGGCAAATGTATGCGAATAGTGTTTTTTCACTTCGAATGATCCCGGGGATCATTATTGTCACTAAAGGAGTTCACTGACGGTTGTTTTCTACGTGAGAGAAATAATTTAAATACCATTTGTTTCAAATTGTTCATTTTTTCCTACCTTACAACTTTTTGATATCCTGATATCGTCATTAAAAATTTAACAAACTTTGACTTTCTGAGATATTATAGAACTATGGTTAAACAAAGAATTCTAAGACCAAAAGAACAATATTTAAAACCATTTTTAAAGTATGTAACATTTTTAAATTTCTTTTTTTACAAATATGTTTCAAATAACATTATGCACTGACCTTAATTTTCGCAAAGCAAAAACCTAAATTATATTTTCATTTCATTGATTAAAAATCATACCTCCTCTACATTTTCATAAATTAAATTCTCTAGTGTGAAAAAGTATTATGTTTTTAAATATATGAATACATTATGTAAATTGATCAAATTTTCTTTAACAACATATATTTTCTATATTAATAAAGATAAGTTCATTCGTCAAAAAGGATGTAGCATATATTTTAAACAAATATAATATCATTGGATTTAAAGATATTGTCATCCACTTAAAATTGAACACACTCAATTTACAATCCACGTTATATAATATGTACATATGATCCTATATTCACATTGCAAATCTCGGCAAAAATAAAAGTAACAAACCCCCATTCCACCCCCCCCCCCAAACCAGATTAAAATATGAATTATTAAATCATCCATGGGATGTAGCCTCCTAAGAACGCAGACACACATTATTTGTAACTTAAGTAAAATGTTTGTCTAAATTCCCTTTTCGCACACAGTGTTATATATTTTTGTAACAAATGTAAAATTCTACTCATAGTTCTGTATAAGCCTAATCAAATATTATGGTTATCGATTTTAACTTTATGAACTGTACCAACGTTCTACAGTGTCTGTAATTTAGAAGACCTAAAATCTAGCAGAAACCAAGCTCGAGTTCGCATTTAAGGTGTAACTAGCTAATCATAATCTCTTGACATTGTTTACAACTAAATATAATTAATAGTCTGTATCCTTCAGAATTATGTAGAGGAATTTGGAGAATACTGGAGAGGGAAACAATGGGTGAGGTGGTTCTAGATATACATATCAGTTAAACATAACTATAAAAGGGAACCTGAGTGATTTTTTAGAGTACTTTTTATCACGAAATATTTTTACTTGATGGGACAACAGACAATAGAATGTTTTTCTTGCTAGATGTGAGTTTATCGTATGTGATTGGATTCGTCCGTGTAATTGCACTTTTTTGCTCATTGCGTTTTTATTCAGAGTTGTACCGGTCTAAGTACAACAGTACTCTGTGAGTAAATGATTTTTATTATATTTCTTTTTTTTTTTTTTTGTAATTGATTATGGCTTAATAAAATTTTTAAATTGAAATTAGCCCAAGTTTTAGTGACGCAACCTTTGTTTTTGTATTTATTATTTTGTATTGTTTTTTGTTTTTTTCTGTTACTCATTGCGTTTTTATTCAGAGTTGTACCGGTCTAAGTACAACAGTACTCTGTGAGTAAATGATTTTTATTATATTTCTTTTTTTTTTTTTGTAATTGATTATGGCTTAATAAAATTTTTAAATTGAAATTAGCCCAAGTTTTAGTGACGCAACCTTTGTTTTTGTATTTATCATTTTGTATCGTCTTTTGTTGTTTACTGTTGTAGAAAATTACATACACTTAAATAGGTGATTAATTTATCCATATAGATAGCAGTATGTAATAATGTCTTAATTGTGTCTTTGGTATAAGCTATCAAAATTAAATACATTTTAAATGCTTTTAGTCTTTTCTTATTTCGAATAGAAATAATTTATATATTAAATGTTATTTTGCTATGAAGATTCGCTTCACATTCTGGTTCAAACAGCGTTTATTTAAATTAAAAGTATATTTAAAGGTTAATTTGATTTATTTGATAAATGGAATAAAAATATAACTTTAGAAGAAAAAAAAAATTAAATAATCATTAAATTTCAAAATTTTGGTATACCTTATAAAAATTTCAAAAGAAAGTTAAAATATAATATTAATAAATACATTATCAGTTTTTTATAGGCGATTTTTTAAATCAAAGCATTTGCTTCAAATATAAATGTTGTTCATTTGTGGTTTGGTTCACTTATAATAATGTAACAAAATAAAATAAATACATACACAAATAGACATACAGAGCTAATATATATAGTGATATTTATGTAAAATGTGACACACTCATATAGAAGCAAAAACATTTTCTAAATACAATTTAAAATAAATATTTACAAAATGGTTAATACTACAAAAACAAATCTAGTTCTTAAATTAAACAAGCCTTAAATGATAGTGTTTCTTTTAAAAAAATGTTAGACATTTTGTTTCCATTAATGGATTGCACACGGTTTACCATTTTTTTTGAAAATATCAACTGATTTTTATTGGAACCGTGTTACGAACTTGCTTCTATAGTGAGAAGTTAATATCTTATTTTAAGTGTATGGCTTGTTCAAACAGTGCATAACAAAGGACGATACCATAGAGAAATATAATATCAAAAATACGACACTCAGAACAGTTGCCAATTACAATTAATAAGATTTATTTAAGTATTAATAGAACTAAAAAGCAAAAAAAAAAATAATAATTACAAATCATTAACTTACAGAGTAGTATTTGTCATGTACCGGTACACAGTAAGTACACTGTGCCAATTAATAATGTACAATGTTGAATGGCAATAAACACTTGTGAGTACACAAAGAATAATACACTTGTCTCGTGAAGTTACACATATATATCAATCAATCTCTCCGAATCAATGAATCTACTTATTTATATAATGAGTCTACTGACGCACCCATAAAGGTGTTACCCGTTGTTTTTTTGTCTAGTCCAATCGAGAACATTCAACAAAATACTATGAAAAACAGATTAATTTTTATTAAACGGTATTGGTTAAACACGGCAAGATGAAAGGGAAATAGGCCATGCCAAATACGTCTGCTAGATTCGCAGAATGGAGGATACTTGACGCAAACGCGCACTACATAACAAGCGTTTTCATTAAAATTAGTGCAATGAATATTTTTTATAATTTGTAAAAATATATATACTAATGAGTACCCAGCATGCGCTGCATTAACACTCAAAGAAACAAAGTTGTTTCATTTTAATTATGTTTGTTGAATAGTTTTTAAATACACAATGTTTGTTTTTTTTTCCGTCTGGTACCTACACGAATAAAACAAAAGGTTTTCCTAAGTGAGAGCAGGCCATATGTATCTGTCCATGGTTTTCTCCGACTCACGATCAGCTCTAGAACAGGTGGGAAGGGGCTCGAAGGAAACCACAATGATAGGCGCCATTCTCGAGACAGTAGGCAGCATACATGCAAAAGGCGGCAGAGTAGTTCTGCAGTATATCACTTCGCACGTTGAGGTGACGCAGCCTGAGAGGGCGGACTTCCTAGCCAAAGAAGGCGCATCCCATCCCCAGCCAAATAAACCGATGACCCAGCTGGGGGTCACGTCTTGGCTGAAAGAACACTTTTGGAACAAGTGGTTCGGCAGGTGGGATGCAGGAGAAACCAGACGACAGCTGCACCGGAGAAGACCGCGACCGAGCAAGACCGACCCATGGTGGAGACTAAACAGAGGAGACCAGAGCCTCATCACCCAGATGAGGACTGGACACTGTGCGACACGCAGCTACCTCCACCGACTAGATGACCGAAGGGAATCCAGACTGCCGATTCTGTGGCGAGGCAGAAGAAACAGTGGATCACTTGGTCATCACGTGTCCTAGTGGGGGGACGAGGGCAAACGGGTGAGACCCGGAGGCCTGCCTTGAAGATATGATTTACGGTGATGCCCATCAGATGAGGCACGCCGCCAAGTTAGTAGCCAGGGCTCTAAGAGACTAAGTCTCAGCCCAACAGAGTATTGACATTTATAAGTATCTGCCCATGGGAGAGTATGGATTTGACCAATTTAGTCGGCAGACATGTAGCGATTGTCCTTGAGCTTTCTAGATAGTCATCGCAATTGCGTGTCACACCGTAAAATGCAGATGTTTGAATTCAAATGGCACACCTGTTTGGAATCATTGGGATGCGTTGCAACAGTATATCTTCTCTTTTAAATTTTCCATTAAAAATAGTAGTACAATGGTATTGTTCATTATGTTTTTTTACTTAAATTGTTACCTTTATAAAGTCGTGAGGGATTCATTTTTGGTTAAAGAATGATAGGCACGCCTATTTAGTGTGTTAAAACGTGCAATGGAATGCCTGGCAAATCAAGTAAATGAATAATTGGCACCTTCGTCTTGATTCAATACAGACTCGATGTACTAATACGTTGTCGTTTCGATTGGGATTTCATTTTAAATTCTTAAGTTGATGGCATTGACATCGTTCTTTTTGCGTGACAATACAACACGTGCACTGAGCAACAGATTATTTTTGTAATGTTGTGCGATATTTGGAAAAACTTTCGTGAATGAATTCGTCATTTGTAGTTGTAATTTTACAAAAAGCTTGTTGGCATTGTAAGACATTGTGTAGATTTATTAATTACAATTTTCCCATTCCGAATGTCCAACAATTGATTGGAAAATTTCAGCGGATGCATCATTGTGTAGTTGTACACCCATATTGGTCTTCAAAGTCAATTTTGTTACATGTCGCCATAAAACTGATGATTTTAGACAAACATTTAATTCATTGGAAACTATTGAACTTGGTGCAACTGTAGAGTTTGTCGAGTATCGTCAGATTATAAATAAAGTGAGCCACCAAAGAGTTGTTCATTTCCTCTCATATATTTTAGTGGACAATGAAGCGCTTTCAATGCTTTTTTGTGCACCATAGTGAATTCGTCCCATATATTGAGTTGACACAAAATGATTACTTTACACATTCTTAAAATTGTATTTGTATTGCATTTTGATGTCTCAAATGCTTAAATATTCGAAAGCAATTTCAGTGCTAAATGCGCTGTTCGGCCACAATCAAAAAAGATTTTCTTCAAAACCAGATGATTCGATTGTCAGTGCGATATTTTTAGAGATCTTATTTTTGCAAAAATAAGTGAAATCACTAAATATGTTCCTGTGCGACCGTGCGCATCTAGGAAATATAGTCCACCGCTTTGACTAGTAATTGCATGCATAATTCTCTCATACAATGTACGTTGTTCTGGAACAAATTTTGGAAGATTCATTTGAACAAATGTACCAAATTCGTCGATATCAAAATGCATTTCTCGTTGCAAATCACGATAGAAAAAACTGCTTGGAGATCGACTTGGAGAAGCCATTCCCAACTAGAGATTATCAAACGTAAGTCCTCAATTGAAACTAATGCCTAATTATACACGTTTGGTTTGAATTTCATGTCCGGGTTTTATTTCGTTGCAAGCAATCTATGTAGGATGTCTTCACCCATGTAGTCTTTGTATTTCTACCAAAGATATTTTGGATTGGATTGGAAGCACATTGTAAATATGATTACAAACAAAGTGCATATTTGCTGTGGTCGAGCAATATTTGATGCATCAGAGAGCAAAGAGTCAAAATGAGTATCGTTTTTCAGGTGTATTATTTTCTTGGCTAGCTTTACGAAAAGTGGCACAAACTCGAGCGTTTACTGCTCTTAGTTCTTGGAAGGATCTGGGTCCACGTACGTTGATTAACACTAATCGCAAGTAAAATTATTATGCATTGTTTTGATGAAATTTGAAAAGACGGCCTAATGCGTGTGCCGAATATAATTTAGGGTGTCCTTTAAATGCTTTAACCTGTTTGCGAAGTTGAAAACTTTTTGCTGTTGTATTCCATGTGTAATATGTTGGCAGTTCAGAGGAAAATAGAGTTTTTGCAAATATATCATTCCCGCACAATGAGAAAAATAAAGTTAAATTTGTTGATGGAGGTGACACTTTCTACACGTGCATTTTCTGTTGTAAAGTACACTCACTGTCCATTTTTAATGGATTAGAAATGATAAAATGCGCCATACTTCTTCAGTGCTATAAATGAAGCGTCCATGTTTATATTGGTAGACTTCATTTTTTGATCCAGTTATATTTTCCACTCCAAAAACTGCCATATCGCTTTGTTTGTTTTTAACATATTTGAAAATGTACATGATCGAAGTTTTGAATTTATTCGTTGTGTTGCAAAAATAAAGTTTTCATTTCAGCGATAATTTCGTTTAGTGCCCGTCTTGGTATGACAACGTTGATCGATTTGTTCATCAGTATTCACCATACAATAAATAAGAAGAAATGTGTTACCTGTGTTTAACAGTGGCAGCAAAGATCCTGGAAGATGATAAATTTGCCCTTGCATTTAAAATGTTGGATTGTATTTCATCTCGCACAATGTGATTTGCACCGTACGATGTCATTTGGAAACATGAATTGTACTTGCTTATGTTAGCCAAGAAATGGTTTGATATGTTTGTGTCAACTGATAACAACGTTAATGATGGTTCTGGTGGTGAATATAATTCTGACAATTTTAATATCCCACCCGCGAAGCAAATTCCTCGTGTTTTAATCCCAAATTTTAAGGCACTGCTATACAGGCATAATTAATCCATTTAAAAAAAATCACACTTTGATGAAGACGGTAATCATAAATAGCAACGTAATGGATGCGCTAAGATTTAATTCAGCAGGCAGTGTTTGTCTGGATCGAGCAGTGCGTAATCAATCGGAATTCATTATTGTTTCTCGTTGCTCGAAGGTTTCCGACAAACGGGTTTCAGCATTGCTTACACGGGCGGTTTCGAGTTTTGTTTCCTGATGCTCGACTTTTTCAGATGAACGGTTTTGAACAATGCATACTCGAGTTCTGTCTTCCTTCCCGTTGCTCGAATGTTTCAGATGATCTTGCTTCTTATTGTTCAAAATTTTCAGATGTTCGGGTTTGAGCATGCTTTCTCGAACGGTTTGCATTCTTGCTTCTCATTGCTTGAATGTTTCCGAAGCTCATGATGACGTTTTCTTTCGTGTTTAAGGTGTTGAAAAACAAATATATATTTTGTTTGGGTTGCACAATTGATTTGACATTGAAAATATTGCTTTTTTGCAAACATTACAAATGTATGTAATATCTGTTATTAGCAATATTATTTCAAAAATTAACGCACCTTGTTAGGTCACACACATAATGAAATATCCCTGTTTGTATTTAATTCAATTTATTTACGATTTTCCTAACATTAATAATTTGTATCTCCCATCTTTTTACATGAAAACCTCGCACAAAAGGTACGTTCATTTCTGGCAGTAGAGTTCCACTCGCACAGCTTCAAATTAATTGTTAAAATTTGGATATTAACATTGTTCAAAACCTTTGTTGTCTAGAATGATATTTAATTACCATCGATTCGTGTAAAATGCCTTTACTTAACACAAAACAACACTGGTATTATAGGACTATATTAAAGGAATACTTTTAAATAAAAAATATTATATATTTTCAACGTCACATCCGACTCTAGAACACATCAAAAAATTCAAGCTTTTTTTTTTAAATAACAAAACTGCTCTCTAAAAATGCAAAAACGTTTTTTCTCCGCTTTACTACAAATGTGCTGCACATTGACATTTTATCAAGGGCGGTAGTGTTTATAGTTCACTTTAAATTTATATTGATGAAGCTCATTTAAGAAAAGAAAACGAAAACGAATTTAAGGACCCCTGCCCAAACGAAATATTTCAAAATGTTTGCATTATTTCAGAAACCTCCTCATTATGTAACACAGAAACAGAAATGTCATTTTTGTGTATTTGATTCAATTCCATCCACCTATAAAAAAAATGGTTGAAATTTTATTTTTATAGCTCGAATAAGAAGACAAAAATAAATGGAAGAAAGTAAAATTGTTGTACTAAATTAGAAAAAATGTGCCGGTGGATTCAGCACATTCCACTCATGCAATAGCGTTGTTTGAAATGATAATTTTTGAGCTCTTGGAAGAAAAAACGAAATTAGGATCAATGACCCAACCGTAATATTGTTATATGTTTTTCTAATTAGAAACATTTTCGATAGTGTGCATATCAATTAACCAAGTTTTATTCCAATCGAATAAATGGTAAAGAAATGCATACAATAATTGTATAGAAAATAAAAGAGTAGAAAAGGAATTTAGGGCCCCCGGCCACAAACGCATTATTGTAGAATTGTTGTCTTACTTCAGAAAACAACCTTAATATTTCGCACACACAATTTAATATCACTATTTGTATTTGATTGAAAAGCTATCCAGCCATGCACTAACATCGTTTAAATTTATAGTTGTATAATTTATATAGAAAAAAAAAACGAACATAGGACCCTTAACTGAAAAGGGAATATTTTAAATGGTTGTCATAAATAAAAAAATATATTTGCGGGCATGCGCACAACATATCTCAAACATTTTATCGCATTCTAACAGGTGGTAGAGGAGCGCATACCAAAATTATTTTTTACAAGCTCGTATTAGGAAAAAAACTAATCCGATAGTGGCAAAATATTGATTCCGTGTTTCCGCCTTGAGACTTACAGAAAGCGCACTTTTGCATTGGCCGGCCCAACAATTTGGAACGCACTTCCAGTCGCTCCCAGAAACAGCCAGACACTGGAGTCATTTAAAATCGATTTAAAAACACATCTATTTCGCAAACACCACCTGCTTGTGTTGTTTATGGTTGAAGCGAATGAAAGACTTTGACTGGGTATGCTGGTATGTAGCTTTATATTGCTGCGTCTGTTTTTAAATGTGGTAAATTTTAGATTGTTTTTATTTCTCTTTTTAATTGGGTTTACGTTGTACCGCGCTTCGAGCTTTTGTGGATGAAGCGTGTTTTTCAAATAAACTTTAATATTATTATTATTATATATATTATACATATAAATATATATATGCATATTTAAATAAATACTTATATAAGCACAAATATTACGTTATAAATAAAAAGCAGAAACCAAAGCTATATAATTATTCTTCACAATAAATCACGTATCAATGGTATAAATCAAGAGCATTCATTTTATTTAAATTATTAAAAAGAGAAATGTTTTTGCTGGGTTTGCTTTAGGGATGCGTTTGAACATTTTAAAGATAGTCTCTTCATCAACATGGTGTTTTTGTATAAATTTTCATTTCGGTAACATTATGAGAAGAGTGGCGCAAAGAATTAAACTCAAGGGAAAAAAAATAAGCTTAAGATAAAGTAATACAAAAAGAAGTATAAGTGATCTAATATATACATATATATATATATTAATTCCTAAATAACGATCATTGTTAATTTTGTAAAAAAATATTTAAAGAAAATATAAAACTTACAATTTGTTGTAAAACATGTAAAAACGTATCCAAGTTGAAACACTTTCCCAAAGTTTCATAGTCACATTTTATATCTATCTTTTTTGACGATTCCTCACTTATGATAGAATTTCCATCGTCACTCACTTCATCTTTTTCCTTATAGTTATAAAAGAATAATATAACAAGTATATAGAAAAAAATATCTTCTTTTTAAAGTTTAACAGTTTTGGTACAAGCGTTTTTGTCTTAACATTAATATATTATAAGAAAAAACTGCTCATTTGATGTATTAAAGGAATTTCACTATTTACTAACAATATAACCGTAAAGAAATGTGCAAATAAGTAAATAAAAATTATTTGGAGAACAGATTGCTTTTTAGCATTTTAAAAGATTTGCATGTTTTAAAATTGTTCACAGTCTAAATTTAAAAAAAAAAAAAATATTGCAAAATACTTACCATGGAAAATATTTCATCTATTCTTTTTAGTCTCAATAATAATTTTAAAATCGAATCATTCTGATCATCATTTTGCATATGTATGCAATCTCCAAATACTACAATATTTAACAAGAGGAAAATTTATTATTAAAATAAGAAAACATTTAATCAACACAAACGCGTTCACAAAAGATAGGTATAAATCATTTGTATTTTGTTATTTAGTGTCTATTTTAAATGCACTTGTTTACATTATTTCCAAAACAAATTATACTTGGCGCCTTTGGATGAAATTTTCAATAAAGATTCACATATTTTTTTAAAAACTTTCACGGATGATTTAGAAAATTAAAAAAACAGATTTAATATACACAAATGGGTTAAAGTGGGAAAAAAAACTATACACATTCACTAGTACTAATATTTGATATATAGTTTTCCGACATTTTAATGTTTGGAAAGAGGTCCTGTGTGGGGTTATGAATGTGTATTTTTTACACATGCATATTCATTATTTCAGGAGGGGGCCGTGCAGAAAATACTATTTGGCTCAAATAAAAATTAAGATGTATGCATTGACTAAAATAAATAACATAATCTGCATATCAAAAACACCTATAATATATTACAATTTTTAATTAATATGGTACTTTGGTAATCATGTTGTTTCTCTTTGAATTTGCCCATTGTGAATTACGCTTATTCTCTGCAAATATTTAACCCATACCAGCAGATGGTCAGAGAGTGCATCTCCACTCGATTTCTTTATAAGTGTTTTTTTTGTCTGATCTACACCTCTAATCGATTACCAATGTGGATAGGAGTAATTTTATCTTGTGAAATTCAAGTAAATATATATTTGTATTTTTGTGAAATTGGTGCTGCTGTCATTAATTTTCTTGAAGTAAAATCTTTATGTCGGATCTTATTGTCATAGTTCTAAAAACCATATAGACTTGCAAAAGTTGTCATAAAGATATTTTGCACTATTTTGTCGTTATGTCGCTAATCACTACTTTAATTGTATGTCGTGGATCCTGAACATAGATTTTGCAGCATCAAATTAAAGGATTGTTTTGTCGACCTACTTCAACTTCGGTGGAAGCTTAGTTAGTTATGTCATCATCATGTCCCTTAGTCCTTGGACCGTTGGGTCACCAAAGATGACATGGGAACTATCCTCCTCCATTCTTCTCTGTCTTCTGCACAACGCAAGGCATCGCCTAGTGCTAGTCCTGTCCACTCTTTGATGTATCCTTCCATCTTTTTCTTTGTCTTCCTCTTTTTCTCTCTTCTCTTGTGGTGCCCTGCAATATTTGTTTTGCAAGCACGTGTTTTCTTGTTATGTGGCCATTACATTGCAGTTTGCGTTTTTTCACAGTCATCAGTAGGTCATCGTACCGCAAAATAGCCTGGTGAACTGTTTCTTTCACTGTAACATTGGAGATATGGTCCCTATAGCATGGGCTAAAAATGCTTCTGAAGCCTCTCATCTCCATCGCCTTTATTTTGCTATCAAGATCTGCCGTTAATGTCTAGGAATTGAAAGCATACAGGAAAATGGAGAGGACTAATGAGTGCATCAGCCTGATTTTGGTGCTGGGGTCTATATTTTTGTCATTTCATATTTTCTTGAGCCTCTTTAGTGCTGTTGTAGTCTGCGCAATCCTGGCTTGGAGCTTTCGTCTGAGACTATTGCTCCTAGGTATTTGAAGTGGCCTACAGTCTGTCTCTAGTCTTTCCTACCCGACCTTAATTTCATTGGTGATGCCTGTGGTGTTATTTTTCATCAGTTTTATCTTTTCGGCACTGATTAGCATGCCGTAAGATGACTAGGTCTTATCAAGACGCTTTACTAGGTCGGCTAGCTCTTCTTCGTTCCCAGCGTGTCCGTTTATGTCGTCCGCAAAGTGTGGGTTGGTTATTGTACTGTCACCAATGCTGACTGTCCCTTCATGCGCTTCCCGTGCATCTCACACAGTTCTCTCTAGGAAGATGTTGAATAGGGTGGGGGAAAGAAGGCAGCCCCGCCCTACTCCAACTGTGGTCTTGACACATTCTCCGATGTTGCTGTTGACAAAGACTGCACATTTGACATTATCATAGAGGTTGCATATCATGCTGGTTAGGTTTGTGTTGATGTTGTAGTGCCTCATGGTGGCCCATAAAGCAGCATGTCAAATCCTGTCAAATGCTTTCTTGAAGTCAACAAAGACGTGGTATTGGTTTTGTTTCTGTTGAGCATATTTTTTTCACAGTATTTGGAGGTTTAGAATCTGCTCAGTAGTGCCCCGCCCTTGTCTGAAGCCCGCCTGTTCTTCAGCAATGATTCTGTTGGCATATGGTTTTAGTCGGTTCAATATGACCCTGAGCATTACCTTGCTTGGATGGCTTATTAGGCTAATGGTGCGATAGTATTGGCATAGCTGTAGGTTATCTTTTTGTTAGTTATATATTTTATTTTAAACAGTTTCCCCCGCAAATCGAATAAACGTATGTTCTCTTTTTATACAATTATTTTCATTGACGGCTTCTTTGTTAACAGACAAAAATGCTCTTAAAGTTTTAGTGTAGTTGTCCATAAAAATTGTTACTAAGTCTATAGTCTTTAGATTATTTGCATTTCCCATTGTATTATTTGGGTTTTTACATAAAACTAAAACGGGTTAATAAAGCTAGAATTATCTTGGTGAAAATGCTCTTAAAATATATATTACAACGTGTTCAAAATATAGTAAAAAATCCTTTCAAATTGTGTCTTTAATATTAATCTAAAGAAAATGTATTTGGCAGATATATCAATGCTAATTCAAACGAAACAATATAGAAAATAAAACTCTTATCTTTAGAGGAAAATAACTAGTGTTACAGTGTTTTTTTTTTTAGCATTTGGTGTGTTGAAATATTGACGAAACGGCATACTTTACAATTTATTTGAAATTCTGAAAAAGAAATTATTGAATTTTCCATTAATCATTCCATGTAGATAAAAGGATTATTGAAATGTCAAAGTGATATATACGTTTTTTGTGTGTATCACGCTTTAGGTATCGTGAAATTATATTTTACACCTTTCGTGACATTTATAGCATACTAGAGGTTTAAATTTTTAGAAATTGTAAATGCCATTTGTATGTTTTATATCTTTCATTAATTCTCATTGATTTTCAACAAATATTTAAAAATTTGATTTAAAGTTATTTGTGTCAATGAATTTCAAAATGAAAGCACAATCTGTACATGAAGGCTTACGTTGCAATGAAAGCTTCTTCTTATATTTTTTTATCTTCACCCAACGTTGTAAACCTAAGTTGTATAGCCCATTTATAATATAGACGCTAATGAATTAATAATTTGTCCTTTTTTTCGTCAATGACGCACTCATATTAAAACGCATTATTTTTGACAATTTATCAACCAGATTTAAATGTAAAATTTTAAAAAAATACTTTATCTCACATCAAATTTACTTTAATGTGAAATACTAATGGTTTAATTCTTTTGGTGTTAGATGGGGAATGCACCCATGTTTAAAATAAACAGGCTAAATATTTGCAAATTAATCAAAATTAACTGAGATATTGACAATAAAATAACTTGAGTATTTATCTCAATGATTAAAAAAACCAAAAAATGTTTGCTTTCGTCAAGAACAATTAAATTTACCCTTTTTGGCATTTTTTCTGTCAGGTTTCCTATTGTTGTGACAAACGAACATAGCTCATGTATTTGTAATCATTTTTTTTTTCATAAGACATCTTTTAATTTTTTATTTTTTTAAATCCTGTTTCTGACTATGAATAGATTGAAATTTAATTGAAAAAATCAATGTTTACCAGAAATAAAATGAATATAACAATTGATACATTATATTTTATATTACTATATATTTGTTGTCTTTGATAGGGTCGTGAAATTGGATGAACTTGAACAATTTCTAATATTTTACTTTATCCCAAATAAACCCTGTTAGGCTCATGATCTTCTCTAGTCATTAATATGCGTAATGTAACGTTTAGATGAATTAAATTTCAATACATTATATATAGCATACTTACATTTGATATCTGTTGGAACACCTATATCTTTATCCTGTAGAAATTCAAAACAAATTACAATTTATTATTTTTTAATAAGTTGTAATTAATTCGATTAATGACTTTTTTTCAAAAAAATAATATAATAAACATGTATACTTTTTAAAATAATGTCATTCATTAGAGTACATTTTTGAAACTTAAAAGAAAAAGAAAAACATGATAGTGATTAATGTTTTAAAGTAAATCATATAAATTTTTATTACAACAGTCTCTTTTGAAAATAAAACTCTCCATGTCTGTCTAAAAGGTCTCCAAAATTTCCTCATAATCCAACTAACCTAACTGTTATAATGGCAATAATTTGCATCCATAAAACCATTATACCCTATACATACACAATAACTCACAATCAAAATATAGTTCTGATCTATAATTACTGAGGAATTGCGAATCAAGTGATACCGACAGTCACTATACTTTATTATATATCAGGCACACTATCACAATAATTATAATAAATATTTGCACTTTAAATAAAAGCAAACATTCATTTTGCACGTATCGATCCGAAAACACTCGATAAACGTCTTAGTAGCTTTTCTTGATACTTGATAGGTATATCACGGTCTTGAATGACCAAATGGTACACCATAATATCGAATTAATACCCGCCCTATTTCGATCCCATCTTTTATTCTCTGATTGGTTCCTCTTTACCAAGTGCTTATACAAGTTATAATTCTCATATTAACTCCCTTGTAAATCATTATCTCGTATCTGTGACAATACCTATATACCTCATTTAACAACCCAAAATAACAATTAGCAGTTTACATTTTTTTTTTGAATAACACTTTGTCTACATAATATCATCCATGCATTTAACCCCGTAATTAGTTTTAATATAAATAAACTTTAGGTCAAGTCCGTAACTACTTCATCAAAAAATACAACGGTGTTCAAGCCCTTAATAATTTATACTCTTTGTTTAACATATATTGAAATTGCAATTACTAAAAATTTCTCAGTCAAATTGTTTAAAAAAAAAAAAAATTAAACTCTTTAAAAAGTAATATAACCACAAAAAGTATACAAAACTTGGACGAATTTTGTTTTTTAACATTAACAACATTTTGTAAAGTTATTGTAATCATGTCTGTGTTATCCTATTTATTTATTTTTTAATGACTGACTCTGCTCCGTTGATGCTAATCATAGTTTTTTTTTTAAATTTTGTGTCTGTTTTTATTATGATTTCTTTTTTAGCGCGAACAACTCTTTATAGTAATTTACCCAATGTGTTTCCAGTTTGAATTTTTAAAAAATGTTTTCTAAATCCTCATCTGCTTGCACTTAATTTTGGGCTTTGTCAGAAATACTTTTTGAAATAATCAGCATCGTTTTGTTTTATCATATAAAATGTCCAGTTGTAAAAAGGATTTATTTTTTTGTTTTCTTTGTCCCTTTCATTTGCTAGGAAAGCTAAGGCAATAAAAAAAAATATTTACCGAAAAATCAAGCTTTTATTATACAACAATTCCATATATTTTAACATTCAACATATACTATAAAATTTAATAGCCCCTTTTCATTACACCCATAATGTGTAGCCCTTGCATCCAGTAAATATTGTCTTCAACACCAGGCACAGAAAAATAGCAAATCCACTCTACATGCAAATGAGCCAGAATTATAAACTAATTGATATTATATAGAAGAAGAAGACAAAAAGAAAATATCAAGTTAAGTTATTTGTAAATATCTTCTTTTAAAGTAAATATTTATAAAAGGAAAAAAAATGCAAAATATTTCATAAACATAAACATTTCAACAAAAAAACGAAAATTACATTTAAAACTTCAGAGATCTTTTTCTGTTTTAAAAGCCTTCTATTGTCATATAGTCCTTCTTTACACAATATCTTATTTATGATAGAAATCCCATCGTCACTCCAGTTGTGTTTCTGAAAGAAAGAAATAAATATTATAATAATTATTTAGAGAAAAAATATTTGAATATTTAAAAACAAATTCGTTTCAAATGATTTGATCTGAAAAAATATAAATTATGAGAAAAAAAATGCTTTTGTAATTATTTTAAATGCAGTGACTTTTTAAAAAAGAACATAATTTAAAAAATATGCAACCAACTGAATGATATATACTTTGAGTACATACTACTTTTGTATTTTTAAGGTTTGGATTTTTTAAATAAATTGATAATATTTAAAAAAAAAAGAATAAGTGTGAACTACTTACATCTAAATTTGTTTCATTTAATGGATCAAGTCCCAATATTATCGGTACAACCAAGTCTTTTTCATAATCATTTTGCATCTCTATGCATTCTCCAAGTACTGAAGTATATAAAATGATTATAAATGCTTATTTAAAAAATAAAACATTCAATCAACACAGACACGTTCACACCAGCTAGATATCCATCATGTGTTTTTTTTGTTATTTGATGTCTATTTTAAATAAACATGTTTACAGTGTTCATCAAAGTTATATGATTGTTGCATTTGGTGGCACTTTTCACTCTTGATTTAAATAGTGTTGTTAACATTTTAAAAGGATGAATTAGGAGGCTAACAAACTTAATCAATAATTATAAATGGATGAACGTGAGAAAAAAGTGAATTCTATAGCATTAATAATTGATATTTAGTTAGCAACATTTTATGAAGGGACAGAGGTCATGTGTGAGGTTATGTCCCTGGCTGCCGGTCCGCACTCGCATAGAGTACGAAATTCCTAATTTATGCTATCGCTGCTTACATGACCTGACGCCGTCCTATCTCAAAGCACTCGTGACGCCTTATGTACCCACTAGACAATTCCGCTCATCCGATAGTGGCAGAATATTGATTACGCGTGTTCGCCTTCAGACTTACGGAACGCGCATTTTTTGCATTTTTCGGCCCAACAATTTGGAACGTCCTTCCTGTCGATCTCAGAAACAACCAGACACTGGAGTCCTTTAAAACCGATTTAAAGACACATCTATTTCGCAAACATCTTCTGGGATAATTGTCAACCTTATTTTCCAGTTAATGCATTATGGCTGTGTTGCTAATGGTTGAAATGGCTAGAAAGACTTTGCCATTGTATGCTTGTACTTAGTTTTTGTTGTGTTGCGTTTGTTTTAAATGTGGTAAATTGTAGATTTGTATTTTGTTGACTTTGTACCGCGCTTCGAGCCTTTGGGATGAAGCGTGTTTTTGAAATGAACTTTATTATTATTATTTTATTACAAACGATTTAAAACACATCTATTTCGCAAACTCCTGCTGGGGTGAGGCTATCTACCATCTTTTTCCAGTTAATGTATATTGATTTGTGTTTCTCATGGTTGAAATATGGTGAAAGACTTTGAAAGCGAATAAAGTACATAACAAACAGCCAATCAAATAAACAGACCATAACTTAAAAAAGTATTTAAATATAAGACTTTGGTATCAAAATCGTTTATCCTTAATTTTGCCCATTGTGAATTAACCTTATTCTCTGTAAATATTTAACCCATACAAGCAGATGGTCAGAGAGTTCATCTTCACTCGATATCTTTATACGTTTTTTTGTATTACTGATCTACGCCTCTAATCAATTACCACATGACAAATGTGGATATTTGGAAAAATGAGTGCATTTACTCTGACCACGTTTCACATCCATAGAACACTTTTGGGAGGACCGCTGCGCTATAGACCTTGAGCTTGGTTTCTCGTCTGATACCTCTCATGTCCCAAACAGTGCTGCGGAGCCTGCCAAAAATGGCACTAGCTTTTGCGAGTATGCCATTAATTTCATCATCCATGACGACAGATCTAGAGAGGGTGCTGCCCAAGTAAGTAAATTTATCCACCGGGTCTAGACGCTTTCCACCGATGATTATGTTGGTTTCAACGTAGTGCTTACTGTGAGCTGGCTGATAGATCACCTAAGTCTTCTTTGTGTTGTTTGTGAGGCCAAAGTTATTGCACGCCTCAAAGAAGATATCAACGATATGTTGCATGACGGCTTCTGAAGGAGCGATGAAAGCACAATCGTCTGCAAACAGAAGCTCATTGATCATGGTATGTTTGACCTTTGTTTCAGCTTGAAGCCTCCTAAGGTTAAATACTGATACATCAGTAGGAAACCGGATAGGCAAGTCCGTGGTGGAGTCTTTAAACGCATCAGTCAGCATTGCGGAATACACAATACTGAAGAGTGTAGGGGCAAGAACACAACCCTGCTTTACACCATTGTTACGGGGAATGCTTGAGATGATTGACCGTTGTCCTGCACTCGGGCCATCATACCATCATGCAGCTGACGGATTATGTTTTGAACTTGTCTGGGCATCCATATTTCTTCATGATTTTCCACATGCCACCTCTATTGACCCTGTCAAAGGCCTTATTCAAGTCGATAAATGTAGAATATAGGTCTGTATTTTGTTCCTGGCATTTCTCTTGAAACTGTCTAGCAGCAAACACCATATCGATGGTTCCGCGGTTTTTGCGGAAACCGCATTGACTTTCGTGTAGGAGACCTAGCTCCAGATGTGCATCCAGGCGGTTCAGAAGGGCTCGGACCAAGATCTTGCCTGCAATGGCCACGGTGAAATTCTTCGGTGATGGTCGCATGCCTGGCGGTTTCCATTGTGTTTGTACATGTGGATAATTGAGGCATCCTTGAGGTCTTGTGGTACAGTTTCCTTCTGCCAGATGATTTGGAATAAATGCAATAGCTTATCCGTCAGCGCTGGTCCACCCTCTTTGTATATTTCAGCAGAAATCATGTCGGGGCCAGGTACTTTGCCATTGGACATTTGGCGGATCGCTGTCTGTATCTCATCAAAAGTTGGGACGGCGTCCAGTGAATTGTTCGTTGGGACCTGGGGGAGTCTTTCAATGGCCTCATCATTAATGATGGTAGGTGTATTGAGCACACTTTCAAAGTGTTCCGCCCATCTTTCGAAGATTTTCTCTTTGTCTGTAATGAGTTACAAAGGAGAGGGGAAGAGCCTGATGTCGCAACACCATAGATTTCTCTCAGGCCACGGTAGAAGATTTTCATGTCTTTCTAGTCTGGAAAGCTCTGTATTTCATCAGCTTTTGAATTCAATCGGAAAGCTAGCATCTGGCGCAGTTATATCTGGACCTTGCTTCGGATGCCCCTAAGTGCAGCTGTCTTTGCTGTTGACATTTGGTCATCATGGAGGGCCTTGTACGCCCGGCGTTTTGGCTCAAGTAGCATTTGAATCGCTGTGTTGTTTTCGTCAAACCAATTCATGTGTTTCCTTGTAGAGGGTCCGGGGCCTGTATTATAGACCTTTCAACGCTTTTTACGCGTCCTGGTTGTCCAGTGTGATTGTACAAAGGCTCCCCGAAACAATTATTCTTCGGAGAACTAACGATTGGCAAGCGCTCCCAAGAAGGTCAAAAAATGCGTTACAAACACTCACTGAAAGTGGCACTAAAAGCCTTCAGCATTAACCCAACTCAATGGGTGCAGACAGCCCAGTACAGAGCCAGGTGGAGAGCTGCTGACAAGAAGGGCTAAATCTCATGAAGCTGAGCCACGCAGGGTTGTCCGAAATAGCAACATTAGGTCACCGTCTGAAGCAACTATTCCATTACCATTGTGTCATAGATTATTCCGAGCAAGGAATGGTCTAGCAAGCTGCCTACGAGCTCACCGTAATCCCAACCTCCCCCTAACCGGATGACTCGATGGTCCTAGTCGACTTCAACGGACGAACAACAAAAAAAAAATTAAACCTGGGCACAAGGGCTTAGCCACGCTCTGTGTAAGCAAGGGCTTTAGATACTTAGTTTTTCTTGTGTACAACGTTAAAAACGAATAAAAATATAGCACGATAGTAAACCATAATAAAATTTGATTTTGCACTTTCCGTCGTTATTTCAATAACCATGACAGAGAGAAAACGATTGTTTGGTGCACAGTATCGTAAACGACAGGCTGAAAACGAACAATACTTTTAAAAAAACAGGATAATCATTGTTAAAGTATTTATATACAACGCACAGAGATGAAGATGGTCCAGAGGAGTTAAACAATGAAGCTGAAGCAGACAAGGAATCGTTCGAATCCGAAGAGATGACAGTATCAGAAGTGTTTGAAGCGTAAAATGAAATGCACGGTACGCACAAAAAAAAACAAAATCTGAAGTGCATAAAATCAATAATATAAATGGTTTTAATGTTAACTATTTCGATCCTATTACTTTGGCCAAATTTAATGATCAAATGCGACAAATTTTGGTAGAACATGGACCAGAAAAAGTTGAGCAGTTTGATTTTCCTAACGACAGTAATCAAAGTAAATTTTCAAAAATTAATTACAACCGCAGGCTTGTCAATAGAGATACAATTAGCAGACATTGGCTGCCGCATTCTGTAAGTAATGATGCTGTTTATTGTTTCTGCTGCAAGCTGATTACCAGCACAACAGGTGCGCCATCTCTTCCTTTAAAAGATTCACATGATTGGAAAACCATCTCCGAAATTCTATCAGTACATGAGAAAAGCTGTGAACATCTAGCGAATTTTTAGTCATGGAAGGAACTTGACACTGCGACACGTGAAAACAATTGATGCCTAACATTTTTGGCTCATTAAAAAAGAAGAACAGTATTAGCAGTAAATCTTGAAACGGCTGATTGCTTTAGTTAGAGTTCTTGGTATGCAAAATCTTGCTTTTCGTGGAACACATGAGAAACTGAACACTTCTGATAACGGAAACTTCCTGAAATTTGTGTAATTTCCAGCTTTGTTTGACCCACTTATGGATAAGAATCTTCGAAAGATTAGAGAAAATAAAACAGATGTACCTTATCTGGGGAAAGACATACAGAATGAACTTATTCAGATTTTATCCAATACAATCAAACAAAAAAGTGCAGCATCTGCTCGTGATGCTAAGTACTTTTAAAAAATGTTAGATTATACACCAGATGCTGGTCATGTTGAACAGATGACCATGATCATTCGCTTTGTGGATGTGATTTTAAATCCAGAAAATGAGACTGCAGCAGAAGCAGCATCTAAAAAGGAACATTTCTTTGTTTTTTTTTCCTCTAAAGGAGACATCTGGTACTGGTATGACTGAAACTATTCTTCGGCAGGAAGAATAGATGTCTTTATCTATCGAAAATGTATGTGGTAAAGAATATGACAATGGCAGAAAAATGAAGGGAAAAGAAATGGTGTCTAACGAAAAATTTGAGATGTCAATCTCCAAGCATTGTTTTTTCCTTGCTTTGCACATACCTTCATTTTGGCTGTTAATGATGCTGCAAAATGTTTCTTTGAAGCAACACCATTCTTTGATCTAGTGCAACGTGTTTATGTATTCTTGTCTGCATCAACTCGTCGCTGGGAAGTTTTAAATTGACATGTTTCTAATATCACTGTTAAACCACTGAGTGAAACAAGATGGGAAAGTCGAAATAATGCTTTAAAACATTTTTTATTATCAAGCTTAGTGATATCTACCATGCCCTGGCATAGATTTTGGATAACATATTTAACAGGGGCATTTGGTAATACATCACGAGCAGATGCACGGGATATTGCAAAAGCCATTTCTAGTTTTAAGTTTGTTGTTTCTATGGTTGTGTGGTATGAAGTGTTTTTTTTTAGATCAACATGACCAATAAACAACTTCAGGCAAAAGAAATAGAAAAAAATTGCGCTATCAATCATCTGGATGAAACAAAGAAGTTTCTCTTTAACCGCAGAAATGACAAGGAGTTTGAGAAAACGCGAGTAAGTGCAGCTGAAATTGCAGTCAACAAACCCGTAACAAAAGAAAGAAGAAAGAATTTGCATACGAAGGAGATGACAACGAACCTATTCAGGATCCGAAAAACAAATTCAAAGAAAACTTTTACTTCGCTGTGCTTGACACAGCAATACAATCGTTTTAATAAAGATTCACTCTTATGCAACAAATTACTTCGGTGGGTTTTTTTTCCCTCTATGATGTTCACATATTGAAAAATAAAACTAGCAATGAAGTTATGGAACCTGGTTTTAATCTTGAGAAAACTTTTTAACATTGAGACTCCAAAGATATCGATGCCGTTGATGTAAGCATTGAACAACAAGTCCTTTCAAGACGAATTGCACGATTTACATCGCCACAGGATTTACTCTAACTTTATATTGACAAATAATGTAACAGACAGTGTCCCCAACACTGTTATAGCTCTGCGAATCCTCTTGATACTTCCAGTTTCTGTGGCTAGTGGTGAGCGAAGCTTCTCGAAGCTCAAACTGATAAAAACATATCTGCGAGCACCCATGCTACAAGACAGACTTTATGGACTAGCTACTCTGTCAAATGAGCATGAATAAGCTAGAGACAATGAACTGATGGAACACGTTCCTACATTTGCTAAAGCTTAAGCGCGAAAATTAAAGCTTTTAAATTTCATAATATACCATTATACATGTATAGATTCTTTTGAATGTAAATACGAATTGAAAACAAACGGCAGCACAGCATTCATTTGTGAAAGTAAATATTATTTAAAGAATTACTTTACGTGGACTCATGGGGCGCAGTATGACAGGTTTGCCTAGGGTGCCAAATATTCTGGCACCGGCCCTGGTTCGATGTGCTTGACCACGGCTTACTTCTCCAAAATCTTCAAACAAAGTTCCTTTTTACCGATACCGTCCTCAAATCGGGTCCAAAGATTTATCGCAAAGGTATTGACCCCTAAAATATCTATTATTGGTTTAGGTCCGGTGCTTTGCACTATGTGCGTTCAGCCCATTGGTGCGGTGATCAAGCGGATTGAAATGCTATATCACAAGGTTGCGGATAATTCTTCACTTTAGCAAACCATGATCCCTTCTAAATTCCCAAAGCTTATAAAATGACACAGAAGAAATTGGAATCAGTAAAGCACTGGATCACTGTAGACACGCTGTAAATAAACGAGGAAAAGACGTAACTTCAACCAATTGCTACCGCTCATAAGCAAAAATCTGCAAATAGCACAAAATTCCTTACTCTCTCAAGAATGCAGATCATGTTTACTCAAACAGTGCGAAACCTGGGTGCCTGCTGAGACAGAGCACTATCTATAGAAAATCACATGGACATGCTTTGCAAGGTGATTTTTCTAAATTTACGCAACATTAGTCAAATCTGACATTTTTTTAATGTTTGATGCTTAAAGTGACTGGTGCCAGCATGCGTGCTATCATGAATGGGACAAATGCGATACTCTTATGGTGGCTCTTCCAGCTACGCTCCTGGGCAGTATTTTCACCAAAAAAAAGGAATAACTCTTCAAGCAGTGTTCTCAGAAAATGCAAACTTGACCATGCTAAAACTTCTAAGACAGCTTCATTGGCTGCCTGTCCAAGCTCCCTAGAGTACAAAATTGCAACTCTGAACTATCGGTGCCTTCATGACCTGGCGCAGTCTTATCTCAAAGCGCTAATGACGCCTTATCTACTCACTAGACACATCGTTCAGACAAAAGAGACAAACTCTAGATGCCGCGAGTAAGCCTTGACACCTACAGAAGGAGAATGTTCGATTTTGCTTTCCCAAGAATGTGGAACGGCTTTCAGATTTTTCTCAGAAACAGCAATACACTTCAATCTTTCAAAACTGAGTTAAAAGCACATTTTTTTCGCACTCACCTGGTAAAGAGATGTCTTCTATCTCCTTGATACCAATCAGTTAGCTTTTATTCTTTGCTGTAAATTGATTGTATTGTCCATAGTTTTGTATGTAGATATTGTATATTTGCGTTTTTTTTTTATATTTGTGCGCTTTGTGCCTTCATTAGGACTGAAGATTGTATTTAAAATGAACTTTACTATTTTTATTATTATTATTTTTTCCTTTCCGTCACTAATTTACTTCAAGAAATTGCGTCGCGCAGGGCGAGTTTGTACTCTTTATTCCCCCCCCCCCCCCCCCCCATTCCGTCACTAATTTACTTCAAGAAATTGCGTCGCGCAGGGCGAGTTTGTACTCTTTATGCCCGCCCCCCCCCCAAACAACCCTTCCCGGCCCGACGCATCGGGCCGCGGAGCGGTAAAAGTCGGGGATGCCCACTCGTCAGGACGGCCCCCACCCGGGTCCCCCATCCAAGTCCCCACCCGGGTCTACCACCCAAGGCCCCCACCCGGGCGCTTGGGCACTCGACCAGGGCCCCGCCTGAGGGCCACCCCAATCAGCAGGCTGCCGGGCGATCCAACACTATGCGTTTAAATAGTGCACTCGATCGACTTTCTCATGGAGTTGGGATGGAAAATTTACGTCCTAATATCTTCCCCCACCCATCCTGGGAAAGCGTCGGACGCCCTATAAGACTGATTCCACAGTGGGTTTCCACAACGCAACTAGCTCGCGCTGTAGCTGGGACGAAACGGTTGCCTAGGGGCAGCTTTCTCAGGGCTGCATTGTTTGAATCCTCGGCCAGAGTTTACCACCCTCGCCTCTGGTCTCATACCCGTCACCGGCAACTTGTAATCATGATCCCTACCCTGGCTCTGCCTAATTTTGCGGCTGTGAAGTATCACAACTGGCAGCCCTGTTGGAGCTGTTTTATGTACGGCAGGTACAGAGCACACCCTTTGTCTGCCCACGCGGGGCGTGCCCAGTAGTTATGTTTCCCGGCACACGCCGAGGGGTCGGTGGCCGAAGCTTCCTAATCGACAAGCCACAACAGACATGTCAACCGGAAACCCGGAAGACTTCAGTAATCAATATTTTGATCGTATATCACCTAGCCTCAATTTTTTTTTTCAGATCCTAATTAAAAGATTATTTATTCGAGTTTGATAAATTTCGGTGGAAGCGTCGATATTTAAAAATTAAATTTAAAAAATGTCCCTCGAAAATCATAAAAACATAAACTGCTTTTTTTTATAAACACGTATTATGACTGACAGCATCTTTGTTAACAGCAAATAATCTTCTAAAAGATTTAGAGTAGTTGTCACAATAAATTATGAAGTATTCTTTTGTCTTGAGATGTCAGAATTTTTTCATAGAGTTATTTATTATTATTTATTTTTTTTAAAAATAAACTTTTATGGGCTTCAAAATCTAGATTCAACTTGGTACAAATGCCGATAATATACAGGTTATAACATTATAAAATTATAGTAGGAATGCTTCTAAATGTTATCTTTACTATTAATCTAAGGATAATTTATTTTCACATATGTCCATGCAAAGGCAAATGTCAAATTATACAAATTATATTACTGAAGCTAGAAGGAAAATGACTAGTCTCACAGTGTCTTTGATTTAGGTGTTCATTTGTTGAAATATTTTTGAAAAAGGAAAGGCATATTTTACAATTACTTGAAGTTCTGAATATGAAATTGTAAGATTTTTCCTTAAGTTTTTTTTTTCTTTTTATAATCACATGTAGATAAAAGGATAATTAAAATGTCAAAATTATATATATATATATATATATATATATAGATTATAGATTTCAATCACATTCTAGGAAGTTCATCCGTGTCATTGAAATTATATTTTACAATTTTTATGACATATTCTAGATGTTTAGATTGGTTAAAATTTTAAATACAATTTGTATGTTTAATATTTTTCTGTAATTATCCTTAATTTTCAACAAATTTTATGAAATTAAATTTAAAAATATTTGCGTCCACGCATTCCAAATAATAGCAAAATCTGTACACGTAGGCAATGTTGCAATGAAAGCTTCTTCTTAAATTGTTTAATCTCGACCCAACGTTGTCAAACTTAGTTTTATAGTTCCTTGATAATATATAAGCCTAGTGAATTATAATATTCCCTATTTTTGTCATTGGCCGTGATATAAAAAAAAGGCTTATTTATCTCGTTTATCAACCAGATTAAAAGTGATTTTTTTCTTCTTTTTTTTTTTTAAATTATTTTTTCTCATATTGACTTTAATTTTACCTTGATGATTAAACTATGTTGGTGTTAACTGGGAGATGTGCACAGAGTTAAAATTGATAAGCAATATAATTGCCAAACCTATTTTTGTCATTGGCCGTGATATAAAAAAAAGGCTTATTTATCTCGTTTATCAACCAGATTAAAAGTGATTTTTTTCTTCTTTTTTTTTTTAAATTATTTTTTCTCATATTGACTTTAATTTTACCTTGATGATAAAACTATGTTGGTGTTAACTGGGAGATGTGCACAGAGTTAAAATTGATAAGCAATATAATTGCCAATTTAATCCAAATTATTTGAGATATTTATAATAAAATAACTTAACTATTTATCACAATGATTTTTTTTTTAAAATCTCATGCATAAAGAACAATTATAATGATCCATTTAAAGTATTGTTTTCTGTTAGGTTCCCTATTGCAATTATAAAGTAACATAGCTGTTGCATTGGTAATGAACTATTTTAATAATAAAATGTTAAAAAAATAATTCTTTAAATCATCATCTATGAACACGCATGGACGGAATATTGATTGAAATGTCAAAAAAAATCAATTTTTACAAGGATTATAATACATATAACATTTGATATCTTATTGTTTTTTTAGTATGGTAATGTAATATTTTTGACAAAGCCATAAGTTAACATGAACTCTGTTTACTTCCTGTTATTATTTTTTTTTCGAATATAAACCATAATGGGCCCATGATACTTCATAATACTTCTTTTAACAAGAAATATAATAAATAAAACTTTCGATATCTTATTTTTGATTTTAATTGGTAATTTAGTGTCTTTGACAAGGCCATAAGTTTACATGAATTCTGATAAATTTCTGGTATTTTTAATATAAACACTCATAAGCCGATCATATTTGCTAATAAATAATATGCGAAATATGTCGTTTAGATGCATTTAGTTTTAAAACACATATTACGTACTTACATTTTACGTCTATTTGCAATGGATTACCCTGTAAAAAGTCAAAATAAATTATAGTTATTTTTTTTAAATAAGTTGTAATTAATTCGTTTATTACTTTTTCCTTAAAAACACTATAAGACTATAACACTTTTAGCGTGAACCGCTCCTTATAGTAAGCTAGCCAGTTTACCCTGTATGTTTCTAGTTAGATATCTGATAAAAATGTCCTTTAAATCGTTTTCTGATTGCATTTCATTTTAGGGCTTTGTCATAAATTCTTGTGTGGATTTTTTAATACATTTCGTTTATAATCATATAAATACTCCAGTTTTTTAAAATTCTTTCAAATATAGATATTTTCTATTTGTCTCTTTCAAAGAATAGTTAAGATGCGAAAATTAATTAAAAACGATTTACCAACTTATCGAAATTTAATTTTCAACAATTAAATAAATTTTTGCCTTCAACATTTACCATAAAGATGTGGTAAACTCTAGTTCACTGAATAGCTCTTACAGCCAGTAAATATTCTCTTTAAACACAAGGCACGGAAACATTTCACAACCCTTCTACATGCATTAGAGTAAGAATGATAAACAATTGGATTGTTGGTCCTCAATATATGTAAGCTGAAGTCAGAAAAAAGTGGTACCAGTATTTTTTATAAAGTAAATGTTAATGAAAGGAAAAAAGAACTTCATCGAAATTAAAACGATATAAAACTTACAATTTCTTGTAAAACCTCTAAGATCTTTTCCATTTTGAAACCCTTTCTAAACAAATCATAGAAATCTTCTCTTTTGCTGTCTTTACACAATATCTTAGTTATGATTGAAATCCCATCGTCACTCCAGTTTTGTTCCTTATAGTAATAAATAAATATAATAATTATTTTGAAAAAATGTTTTTTAATATATAACACAAATTTAGTTTAAACGATTTGCTCTGAAAAAAAATGTATTATGAGAACAAACCACTCTTGTGATCATTGTAATTTTTTTACAAAGAATATCTTTTTTTTTAAAATATGCCATCACTTTAATAAACAACATTTTTTAGATCATTTTGCTTAATGTTATTTTACAAATCAATCACATTTTTTAAAAAGAGATATTTCAAGCTACTTACCATGGACATTATTTTATCTGGTTCATTAAGTCCCAACAATAATTGTATAATCAAGTCTTTCTCATAATCAATTTGCATCTTTATGCATTCCCCAAATACTAAAACAGATAAAAAGACAATAATTGATTTTAAAAAGTAGTAAATATTCAATCAACACAAACACGTTTAAATCAGTCAGATATACATCATTTTTATTTTTTACGGGATCTCCATTTTAAATGCACTTGTTTAAATTATTTCTCAAAAAATTATACTTGGCGTACTTTGTTGAATTTTTTTACTCATATTTAAAATATTTATTTAAGGATCTTCAATTAGCAAACGCATTTTATAAACGTAAATGTTAGAACGTGAGTAAAAAAGAGTATACATATTCTGTAGTACTAATATTTGATATTTAGTTGATCGAAATGTTGATGATTGGAAAGAGGTCGTGGGTGAGGAGATGGCTGTTTTTTTTGTTTAGGAGGTAGCCGTTTAGAAAAGACAATTTGGTTTTAGTAAGAATTAAGTTGAATGCAGAGACTAAAATAACTAACATAAACAGCAAATCAAATAAACATATTATTGATTAACAATGGTATGTCTTAATAGAAGACTTTGGTAATCAAGTCACTTCTCTTTGATTTTGGCAATATGAGTTACGCTTATTCTCTTCAAATATTTAAACCATATCAGCAGACGGTCCAGAGTATGCATCTGCTCTCTCTCTCTATTTTAAAGTGTTTTTATGTCTGATTTAAGCCTCTAATCATTTATATTTTCTAATCTTTTACACATTAAAAATGTATTTTTTTGAGTAATTGAATCTTGGGAAAATCAAGTAAATAATCTTTGTATTTTTGTGAAACCTGGTGCTTCTAATTGTCATTAATTTGCTTGAAGCAAAGTCTATGTTTCGGATCACATAGTCAAAGCACTCTATATGGCGTATATGCTTGACAAAAGTTAGCATGAACACATTTTATTCTTCAATATTTGCATTGTCACAAATCACTATTTTAAACTTATTTGGTTGTGCCTCAAAATATGTTTCCAGCGTCTAATTAAGGATTACCTTGGATACAATATTTCTAGTTCTCTCACCGTTGGTGAAGAGATACATATCAGGATCTCAATGTCAGCAGCAACTATTGCTAAACTGAATATTCTGATTTGAAATAATATCAATTTAGATTTTAAAAAATAGGTGTGTATCATGTATGTTTACTTAGTATGCTCCTATATGGCAGCGATTTTAGACCACTTAAACAAGTCAGGAGTGGAAAGGCAAAAGCATCCATCAAAGATGTCTGAGTTCATTTTACGCATTTGATAGCAGTACAAGTTGCTTAACTCGGAGGTCTTGGAACGTGCACACATTTTAAGTTTATTCTGCGCTCTTAGCAAGCGGCGCTCGCTTATTAGGTCATGAAAGGAGAATAAAGGAAGGTCGTATCCCAAAGAAGCTGCTGTATGCAGAGTTGGCAGAAGGGACAAGACTTATAGGATGTTTACGCTTCCTATTTATGGACTTTTTCGAAAGGAGCATAAATAGAATCCAATAATGAAAACAACGAATTTGAGCTCATGTCTCACCATTTTCCCAGCTAGCGAACAGCAGTGTATTAAGGAGTCAAAAAAAGAGCAGATTATACACGAAACGAGGGCCTTACAACACAAAGAACTATAAGGAAGTCAAATTCTTACCAGGAATCAACATTTTCTTACGAGAAATGCAATCGATATTGTCATTCATGAATTTGCCTAGCTATGAACTCGTCAAAGTAAAGGACTACATAGATATGTCATCGTCTCGAGAAGATGAAAAAATACCATATATATATATATATATATATTTATATATATATATATATGTATATAATTAAAGGTTTGCTTAGTCTACATACTTCAACTTCTCTGGAACTATCGATATTTTTATATGTAATTTACATATTTTAATATCAAAAGGCATCAAAGTACACTCTCTTTTTTACACCCTTATTTTCACTGACGGCTTCTTTGTTAAGAGCCTAAAATGTTCTTGAAATGTAGTTGTTGCTGTAGTCTTTTTTGGAGTAGTCTTTTGTTTTAAAATGTCTGCTATTTTACAGTGATTGATTTAGTGTCTTTTTTTAAAAAATATAATACAATGTGCTCCTAAAGCTTGATTTAAATTGGTGAAAATTCTCTCGAGATATATATAGCAACATTTTTAAAATATAGTTGGAATGCTTATAAATTGCATCTGTATTATTAAAGTAAAAAAGATGTATTTGGTCCGAATATCAGTGCTAATTTAAAGATCATAATGAAGAAATTGGATCTTTTATCGTATGAAGTATATACATATAGTGTTATAGTGCTTTTGTTATAGGTGTTTGATGTGTTAAAATATTTATGAAACAGGAAAGGAATATTTTACAAGTCATTTGAAGTTCTGAAAAAGGAAATTATAGAATTTTCAATTAAGATTTTTTTTATCATACCACGTAGATAACAGGATAATTAAAATGTCAAAAATATATAATATATATAAGAGATAGGTCAATCACAATCTAGAAATTTTATCGGTTTTGTTGAAAATATATTTTACAATTTTCGTGACATATTGTAGATGTTTAGATTGGTTTAAATGGCTTTTTTTCTGTTTCGTATATTTTTCAAAAATTATCCCTGATTATCAAAAACTATAATGAAATTAGATTTAAAGATATTGGTGTCGATATATTTTTTAAAAATAGCAAAATATGTACATGTAGGCTAATGTTGCAATTACTGCTTCTTCTACAGTGTTTTTTCTTGGCCCAACGTTGTGGATCTAAGTTTTATAGCCCTTTATAATATAGAAGCCTAGTGAATAATAATATTGCCTATTTTTGTCATTGGTACCGTCATATTGAAACGCCTTACTTTATTCGTTTATCAAACAGATTAAAAGTGAAATAAAAAAAAAAAATTATCCATTCTCAAATTAACTTTCAATTTACCTCAATTTTTAAGTTCTTTTCATGGTAGATGGGTGATGTGCACATAGTTAAATTTTAAAAGAAACATAATTGCCATTTTAATCCAAATTATTCGGGATATTGACTATAACATAACTTGAATATTTATCGCAATGACTTTATAAAAAACAAAATCTCCTGCATAAAAAAAATAATAAAATGACCAATTTTGGTATTATTACCTGTCAGGGTCCCTATGGCGATGATGAACTAACATAGCTGATGCATTGGTAAATATCTATTTTTATAATACTTCTTTTTAAAGATATTTTTTCTTTAAACCATCTTTTCTGATCACGTATAATTTGAATATTAATTTGAATGACACCAAATTTAAGAAATAAAATAAATATGCTTTTCGATGTCTTATTCTTCATTTGATTTGATAATGTAGCCCAAAGTTTACATGAATCTGATAACTTTCTGGTATTATATTTTTTCAAATACAAACACTAATAAGCCGATGATATTTGCTAATAAATAATATACAAAATATGCCGTTTAGATGCATTTAGTTTCAAAACACATATTACGTACTTACATTTTACGTCTATTTGCAATGGATTACCCTGTAACGTTTCAAAATAAAATAAAGTTAATTTTTTTTATAATAATTTGTAATTAATTCGTTTATGACTTTTTTTCTAAAACACTATAAGAAACATGTATAGATTTGAAAATAGATTTATTAATTTGAGTACATTTTGTTTTACAATTAGGAGAAAGAAATACATGATACTGTTGGATATTTAAAAGTAAGTAACATGAACGTCTATTACATCAGTATTTTATGAAAATAAAAGTATCCATAGCTGTCTATATCGTATCCAATGTTTCCTCATAATCCAACTAAACTACATGTTACATCGGAATTTATTGGACCATTTAAAACATTTATAAATATCCCTTCATTTTAACTACCCAAAATAACAAATAGCCATTTACATGTTTTCCTCCTCACACTTTTCCACATAACAGTCTCCATGCATTTAACACTCTATGTAGTTTTAAGATACATACACTTTAGGTCAAGTCCAGGAATACTTCATAAAAATATACATTAATATTTAATCTATGTAAAAAAAAGCAAATGTATTTTTATCCCGGATTTACGATAAATTGAAATCAGAAAGTAATAATTTATTTGATTCAAATTCTTTTAGAAAAAAAAAATTAGAAACTCTCTTAAAATAATAATATCGCAAGAATGAAATAAAATGTGTCCAAATTTTTTTTTACATTTACAAAATTTTGTCATATTTTTTTAATCAAGCATGTGATATTCTATTTGATGTTTTTTGTGATAGTTTTAGAGAATGACTGAATCTTCTCAGTTGATGCGAATTTTTGTTTTGCATTTATTTGTTTGCTTATTTTAAGTTTCCTATTTTAGCTCGAACCGCTCCTTATAGTAAGCTAGCCAGTTTACCCTGTATTTCTCTAGTTAGATACCTGATAAAAATGTCTTTTAAATCGTTTTCTGATGACATTTAATTTTAGGGCTTTGTCATAAATTCGTGTGTGGAATTTTTAATACATTTCGTTTATAATCATATAAATACTCCAAATTCTTTCAAATACAGATTTTTTTCCTTTTTCTCTTTCAAATAATAGTTAAGATGTGGAAATTTAACAAAAAAGATTGACTGACCTATCGAAATTTATTTGTCAATAATTTAATAGATTTTAGCCTTCAACATTTACCATAAATTGTCATAACATCTAGTTAAACAATTTGATTGTTGGTCCTCAATATATGTAAGAAGAATTCAGAAAAAAAAAGAATTAAACATTTTTTTTTATAAAGTAAATATTTATGTAAGAGAAAAAAATTCATCAACATTAAAACGATATAAAACTTACAATTTCTTGTAAAACCTCTAAGATCTTTTCCATTTTGAAACCCTTTGTAAACAAATCATAGAAACATTTTCTTTTGCTTTCTTTACACACTATCTTAGTTATGATTGAAATCCCATCGTCACTCCAGTTTTGTTCCTTATAAAAAAGTGATATTATAATTACATAGAAAACAAAGATTTCTATATATAAAACTAATTTTGTTTAAAAGATGTATTCTGAAAATAACATTATTATGAGAACAAATCACACTTGTGATATTTTAAAACATTGCATTTGTTAACAAGAATATAATTAAAAAAACAAATGCAGCCACATAAATATTTTAAAAAAATATATAATATTTTATTTTCAACTATTTTAAAAGACTTGCATTTATTTTAAATTAATCACCCTTTCAAAAAAGAAATATTGCAAACTACTTACCATTGAGATTACTTTATTTAGACTTTCAAGTCGTAATAATAATTTGACAATCAGGTCCTTCTCATCAGCATTTTGCATATTTATGCATTCTCTAAGTACTACAATATTTAAAAAAGAGTGTACTTTATAAATAAAAGAAGAGAACATTAAATCCACACAAACACGTTTAAATCAGTCAGATATAAATAATTTATATTTTTTTATTGGAGGTCTATTTTAAATGCGCTTGTTTACTCAAAAATTTATAATTGCCGTATTTAGTTGAACATTTTCACTCCTGATTAAAATATTTATTGAAGGATCTTCAAGAATAAATTAGGAAATAAACAAAAAGATTGTATAAGAGTAAATGTGAGCAGGTGAGAAAAAAAGATTATATATATTTTCTAGTGTTATTATTTGATATTTAGTTTTTCCTAAATTTTGATGACTGGAAAGAAGTTGTGTGTGAGGATAAAGCTCCAACTTTTTTCTAGAGAATGCGTGTTCATTTGTTTAGGAGGTCACATGTAAAAAAGCAAACAGCAAATCGGAAAACATATCATATATGACTTTTGTCTGTTATTGTATATTTGAATTGGTATTTTAGTGTCTTTGACAAAGCCGTCAGTTTACATAAACTTTGATAAATTTCTGGTATTATATATTTCCGAACATAAACTCTAATAAGCCGATGATATTTGATCTTAATAGATATGTGAATTTCACCGCATATCACGTACTTACTTTTGAAATCTATTTCCAATGGATCACCCTGTAGAAATTCAAAATAAAATACAATGTTTTATTTTTAAATAAGTTGTAATTAGTTTATGATTTTTTTAAAAAAAATTTTAAATATACTAAAAATGGAGTTTAAAAAAAATGATTTCTTTAATATGAGTAATTTTTTTTAATCTAAAAAGAAAGAAACTCCTGGTACTTTGAGATGTTTAAAAGTCAGTCACATCAACGTCTAATACATCAATATCTTATGAAAATAAAAATCTCCATAGCTGTCTATATAGTCTCCAAATTGCCTTCATAATTCAACTAAAAATGCCTGTAAGACCGGAATTTATTTTCATATCTACCAACACTTTCGAACATCACCTTCAAAATAGAAATTATCATTTTACATTTTATTCTCCTTTCACTTTCTCCAAATAACATTATTCATACATTTAGCACCTTATGAAATTTTAATATGCACAAACTTTTGGTCAAGCCCGTAGCTACTTTAAAAAAAAAAGATAAAAAACTATTTAACCCATTTAGCTAATTGAGTATTTTAACGTGAATTTACTCTATATTGAAATAGAAATTAATACATTTATTTGAATGAAATTCATAAAATAAAAAGTAATCACTCCCTTTGAAAAGCATAAAATCACAAAAAGTAAATAAAACTTCATTCAAATTATTTTTAACATGAATTTTTTTTAAATGTTACCCTATTTATTGTTTTGTTGTTGTTGTTGTTGTTTTTTTTTTTTTTTTTTTTTTTTTTTTTTTTTTTTTTTTTTTTTTTTTTTTTTTTTTGCCCTTTCCCTTTTATGGTATATTTTTTTTTTTTTTTTTTATTTTTTTTTTTTTTTTTTTTTTTTTTATGAATTTTTTTTAAATGTTACCCTATTTATTGTTTTGTTGTTGTTGTTGTTGTTTTTTTTTTTTTTTTTTTTTTTTTTTTTTTTTTTTTTTTTTTTTTTTTTTTTTTTTGTCCCTTCCCCCTTTTTTGGATTTTTTTTTTTTTTTTTTTTTTTTTTTTTTTTTTTTTTTTTTTTTTTTTTTTTTTTTTTTTTGTTTTTTTTTTGCTGTTTTTTTAATTGCTGGCCCTGCTCCGTTAATGCGAATATTTTTTTTTTAGTTTTACATTTTTTGTTTTTATTATTATTTTTTAAGCGTGAACCACCCTTGATTGTAAACTTGGTAATATAGCCGGTGTGCCTCCAGGTAGATTTACTTAACCAATATTCTAAATATTTATCATCTGAAACTAATTATTAGGGCTTTGGAACAAATTTTACATTAAATAACCAATACATAATTTTTTAAATCCTATTACAGCTCAAGTTTTTAAAAATTCTTTAAAACTTAGATTTTTTTTCCTTGTTTGTTTTAAATAATAGTTAAACTCAGGCAATTTAAAAAAAAAAATTTGATCAACCAAACAGCTTCTACATGGTATTTAAGAGTGCCATAGCTGTTGGCATTTAACAAAAACAATAAAATGAAATACCCGAAAGTTTGTATTGGAGCAAAATTTATTTAATACATTTTCATGTAAAAATAGTTCGCAAAACTCTTTTTAAGTTATATTTTTGGGATTTTTTGGGTTTTAAAATAATTAATGAAATAAGCAATGAAATTATCAATCGAGCTTTTATTAATTATGTATTCCAAAACTTTGCCATCCATCAATAAAAAAATACCCAACAGTAGCCCATCTAAAAAGAAAAGATTAATTTGAGTTATTCCAAAAATAATTGATGTAAATATTCAAGTAATTTTTTTAATTAAGTCTATTAAATTAGTTTGAAATATTTTGTATTCCGGTGACCTCTTTATTATCACTAACTAGGAAGTACCATATTCAATGTTTTATGAGTTACTAGTGAGTACCCGGCATGCGTTGCAATGCCACTCAAGGAAAGAAAGTGTTTGCATGTTATGTTTCTTCAAGAGCTTTTAAATACTCAAAGTTTTTCTTGTTTTTCCATCTGGTATATACACGAATAAATCAGAAGATTTTCCGACGCGAGAGCAGGCCACATACATCTGTCTATGGGCGAAGCTTGGGTTTTCCAAATTTAGTCCGCAAACGTGTAGCGATTGTCCCTGTGCTTTGTAGATAGTCATTGTAGACGCGTGTCGCATCGGAAACTGTAGGCGTTTGAATTCAAATGGCACCTAGTTTAAATTTTCCATTTAAAATAGTAACTTCAATGGAAGCAATTTCGGAAGATTCATTTGAAAAAATGTACCGTAACTAATACTTCGATATCAAAGTGCGTTTCTCGTTGCAAATCAAGAGCGAAAAGTTTTTTTGCAGATCGATTCCGAGAGGTCATTCCCAACTCATGAATCATCAATCGATATGAATAGTATTTCATGGCACTGTCTTTCTTATTCGAATTTCTCAATTTGATGTCAAAATGATATCCATCTTCTCCTTGCCAAAAGAAAATAGGATATTGCAATCAAACGCATGAGCGATGAGTTTCTGAGACTCACTGAACATCAACACTTCTGCGATGAAGAACTATATCACTTGAGTTAAATTCTTTGCCAACTATAATAATCGCCACTTCATCAATTCTTGGTGCATTGCATTGTCTTTCATGTTGGCTAACAGGTGTTTAGTCTGCTCTAACTATGACTTTGTATTTATCAGTCGGCATCTTTTCAAGTGCAACTCTATACATTTGAATTAATTCGTTTTGTTGCAAAAATAACGTTTGCATTGCAGTGACGATTTCTCGTTTAGTGCCCGTATTGATATGACAACGTTGATCGATTTGCTCATCAGTATTCCCCATGAAATTATTTGAAGACATTTGTGATCTCTGTTTGGCATTGGCATCAGAGATCCTACACGATGGTCAATTTGGCCTTTCACTTTACTTTAAATGTTGGCATGTAATTCTCGCGCACGATATTTGTTGCACCGAACAATGTCATTTGGAAACATGAATTGCATTTGCGTATGTTTTCCAAGAAATGTTTCGATTGGCTATTGTCACCTGATACCAACAATGATAATGGTTTTGATGGTGAATGTAATTCTCACACGTTAGGATCTCCCATCTTTTTACATGAAAACCTCGCACAATAGGTACGTTCATTGTTGGCAGGAGATTTCCAGTTGTATAGTTTCTCATTAATTTATAAATCGTAAATTCCAGCGGTAAAAAATGACCATAGTTCAATATCTACGCTGTCAAGTGTGTTATTTAATTACTTGAGAAACCATCGATTGGTGTAAAATGTATTTACAAAACACAAAACAACTCCGAAATTATAAGACTCTATTCAAGAAATACTCTTAGTTGAAAAAAAAAACGCGATTTCGATGTCATTTCCGATTCTAAAATGCGTCACAAAATTCAAGCTTATTTATACACATAACAAAAATACTCTCTACACTAAAAATGTAAAAACGTGTTTTCTCTGCTTTACTACAAATGTGTCATTTGTTCAAGGGCGGTAGTGTTGATATCTTCGTTATAAATTATATTGATGAAGCTCATTTAAGAAATAAATTGAATTTAGGGTCCCCAGCCCTAATTGGAATATTGTACAATGGATGTACTAAATTTGAAAAATTTGCCGGTGGATTCAGCTACTTCCACACATGCAATAGCTTTGTTCGAAATTATAGTTACAAAGCTCTTAGAAGAAAATATGAAATTAGGGTCACTGGCCGAAACGGCATATTGTAAAATGTTTTTTTTCTAATTTAGAAACATTTTCGGTAGTGCGCATTTCACTTGACCCAGTTTGATCACAATGGAATGAATGGTATAGAAATGCATATTATAATTATATAGATAATAGAAGTGTGGAAAACGAATTTAGGACCCCCCTCCACAAATGGAATATTGTAGAATTGTTGTATTACTTCAGAAACCTACTTAATATGTCACACACTCAATTTAATATCACTATTTGTATTTGATTAAAAAGCTATCCATTCATGCTTTAGCTCTGTTTGAAATTATAGTTGTATAGCTTAAAATTATAGTTGTATAGCTTATATAGAAAAAACGAACATAGGACCCCTGGCTAAAAACGGAGTATTTTAAAATGGTTAAAATCATTTAAGAAACCTTTGCGGGCGGGCGCGCGCACAAAACCTCTCTAAAATTTTATCGCATTGTAATAATATAGAGGAGCGCATACGGAAATTATTTTTTATAAAGCTCCTAATGTAAGGAAAAAACACGAATTTGGGGCGATTGCCAAAAATACGGAATATTTTAGTAGAGTTATAATGGCTTAGAAAAATGCACTGGCTTATGGACAACAACTCACCTCAGTTTTATCGCAAGCGCTTGAATGATGTAGGAGCGCATGCGGTTTGAAATTATATGTATATAGCTCATTTTGTAAGAAACAAACATAGGGCCTCTGGCTCAAAACTGAATATTTTAAAACGGTTGTAGTAATTTAAGAACCATTGTGGGCGATAGAACAACATCTCACTAAATTTTTTATTGCATTCTGAAAAATGGTATAGGAGCGCATAGAAAATATTTTTTTTTACAAAGCGCATATAAGAAAAAAATAGAGTTTGGGTCAATGAATGGTTATGTTTATAGATAACAACTCGTCAAAGTTTTGTCGCAATCGCATGAATGGTGCAGGAGCGCATACGGTTTGAAATTATATTTATATAGTGTAACACATCTACTCTGACATGGCGTGGGATCTTATTTCTTATGCTGTGGGTTATGTCAGTAGTATGGTTACTTATGTTAATACTTCAGGATGCCGACTAAGTCTTCTTCATTCTTTCACTTATTATCCAGGCACGTAAAGAAGCATACTCAATTCTGGTTAAAACTCACAGTACTTTATTGAACACACTTTATACTGATAATATTAATGATAATCCTTGCATGAATGTAATAATTTCACATGTATATATTATAGTATTCCATCATTCAGAAAGACACGTACTCACACTACTACAACTCAGCTCAACTGTCTAATCACACAGCTCTCCTAGCTCTACTGTTCTCTACTGTTCTGCGCTCAGCTCTCCCTATATCAGTCAACTCATACTTTATTACCAGCAAAGCGTGGAAAACAAACGCTCTGACAAAAAAATAATTTTACTCTCCAAAAACGTGGAGCTCACATTTGCTTCTCAAAATACAATCCATTGTCCTCGTGGACAAGACATGGTCAACACCATTCACTGTTCACTCATGCTACCTCTCTGTTTTCATGTGAAAACATTGTCCGTTACATATAGCTCGTATAAGAAAAAAAAACGTAAATAAGGCCGCTGGCTAAAATTGGAATATTTTGATAAAGTTATAATAATTTAAAAACTTTTGCGGCTGTGCTTCCAAGATCTCACCAAAGTTTTCAGTTTTCGGATAAATGGCGTAGGAGCGCATATGAAAATTATTTTTTACAAAGCTCATATTAGAAAAAATACGAATTAAAGGCCAAAGGCCGAAAACATAATGTTTTTAAAAGTGTTTTTCTAACACAGTAAAATGCACTGACGCATGGACAACAACTCACTAAGTTTTGTAGCAATCGCATGATTGGTGTAGGAGCGCATACGGTTTGAAAATATATTTATAAAGCTCATATAAGAAAAAACGAATATGAGGCTCCCTGCTCAAAAGTGAATATTTTAAAACGATTGTAAAAATTTTAAAATGTTTTTGGAGATTTTCGCAACATTTCACCAAAATTTCATATGAATTGGATGAATGGCGTAGGAGCGCATGTGGAAAGTATTTTTACAAAACTCATATTAGAATAAAAATGAATTAAGGGCCAACGGCTAGGAGCAGAACACTTGATAAGGTTTTTAATGACTTAGTTAAATGGCCGGTTATGTGGCCAACAACTGACCAAAGTTTTGTCGCAATCGCATGAATGGTGTAGGAGCGCATACGAGACATACAGACATAGAAACATTCATTTTTATATATATAGATTGATGTTTAGTAGCGTTATCGGGTAGAGATTGGCACCAAGTCCTGCAAAGTGCTTGCTGAGCCTGCAAACCTTTGAAGACGTTACCAAATTATTTGGTCATTCAATATGTAAGTGCAAGTGAAGCATGCAAACTGTCCCACATAATAATTAAGTGAAAAGATTAAATGTTCAAATTTGAGACATGAATACAATATTTTTTTAACAAATTGGGAAGCTGAAACTGCACAGCACAAGGCATCCAAGTCCAACATTATTATCTTGATTTAAGTTTCTAAAGAAGAAAATAATTATTAATCATTTCTGGCAACATATTTCTCAGTAATCGCATTTCTCCCATCTGTCGCTCTGCATACACCACTATCCGACAGATCGTTAATTCGCCACTACCTCACAGCTAGCGCAACAAAAGAAGTCGTTTGTCCTCTTACTCTCTTTTGTCTTGACTTTATAAAACTCTCTTATGCCAGGTTAAGCGAAACGTTTCTTAGAAAAACTACAGAGAACTAAATACATAGCTGCTTGGTTAGTTCTAAGGGCTCCCTGACAGATAAACAAAGCTCGATTATGATGGGTGCTGTCCATGGCTAGACAGAGGTATATAGTATTTGGGTAATTGAGGTCAAGCTTTTCACCAACTGTCGTTTCTAAATGTATATGTTTCTGTTAATGCTTTTTGTGTGAATCGTATTGTGAAGCACAATTATTCGATAGACATAATGACAAACTTAAGAATTGAGCATTGCCCTAGGCTGGGGTAATTAGCGGTAGACACCTCCTAATAAAAATAATAATGCACAAGTGTACTTATATATTAAACTTTCAAACAATATACTTGGGTTGACAACTATTCAACATGAAAATTACGTTTAAGAGGACATGAAAATGCAATTCAATGTATAAGTAAAGTCCCACGGATAGAAATAAAATGACTCATTCTAATTTTCTTTCTTAATAAAATAGAAACACCACATTTTTAGAGGACAAACGAACTTTAGAAGAAATCCTATACCAATTGCAACAATCTATGAAGCATGCACTGCAAAGGATTAAAATATGATGATTAAGACTGGGATACTTGCCAAACAGGATCTGCAGCAGTACAAATAGCAGTACAACTTACAAATTTATTTGCATTTAATTGTGTAATGTTTGAGCAGTTGGATGAATCACAATTATTCGATATACATAATGACAAAATTAAGAAAGATCCAAAAGAAACGCATGCCTGGTGTAGACATGCTTAGTACTTGAAACTTTAAAAAATTGAATAAGTCCTTCGAATACCTAAAAAGACAATGGCAGATTGTTGCCTAGAACTTGGAGAGAGCAAATAAAACGAACCAATCTATGACGAGCTACTCTATGACGAGCCAACATATTGTGAGTGAATCTATGACGATCAATTTAATCTTAACAAATATTACGATCACATTGCTAACATTTCATGTTGGAGAAAAGGTTAAAAATGTTCAACCTTGGGCAAAGAATTTATTTCGACAAATTTAGGGAACAAATTAAAATTCAAAGCTACCGACACGTCCTTTTTATAGATTGTTACGTAATGGCTTTCAAATATGAGAAATTAATATCCTATTTTAATTTTATTTGGCTCATTGTAAACATTGCCTAACAAAGAACGATACCATAGAGTCAACAATATTAAAGATACGACACCCAAAACAGTTTCTAGTTACAATTAATAAGATTTAATATGTATTAATATAATTACAAAAGAAAAGAAATATCATTACAAATCATCAACTTACAGTATGGTAGATCTTGTACTGGTACACAGTTAACACAGTTAGAATAATGTGCGAATGAATAATGATGAAATGCGAAATAAACACGCATGAGTATGAGCACACAAATACACAAAGAATAATACACGTCTCGTAAAGTTAATAATTTCTATCTGAATCTCCGTCCCTCTGTCCGTGCCTGTCAATCCCTTATATAGGTCGCGTAAGCCCTGCCTTCCAGAAAGACTTATGACGTATTTCTTTACATTTCTCGGATTATCGAGCACATTCGATAAAATACCAGGAAGACAGTCTAACGTGTTTAATTAGTAAACACGGTTGTAAACAAGATACATCAAACGAATAGGCCACGCCCACAACAGACCGCTAACGTCTGCTAGGGATCTAATTTAGGTCACGTAAAATTCAAGCAAGGAAAAAGTGTGCTATATAACATAGATCAAACTCGCGTAAGAGGTTAAAACTTAAATAAAATATCTATGAACTATGTGTTTAGCAAAGTGAATCATTATTGCCAAGTGCATGTACAGGAACAGGAACAATAACTCTCATAAAAGGGGAAAATGCTTCCCATTAGTCGTTTCAAGCTGCTCATTCCAATAATTTAAAAGTCAACTAATTATATTCGACATATGTTTATAACGGAAAATAAACTGAAAAGGCCAAAATAACAATCTGGGATGGATCTTCAATTGCCAAATCACATGGATTTTAATGCAGTTTAAAAACAATATAAATTTATGTTAGCTGAAGATGAACACGTTCTTTATAAAATCATTTGGATCATTCTAAAATCTTCCTTTTCTTCAGAGATTCTAGACAATTTTCACGGTTTTTCAAAATGGCGGCAGGATCAAAATACTTCCATCATGCGTGGAGCATACTAAGTATTGGATATAAACATTTCCAAGGCACAGAGACAGCTCTCTGTGACGAAATGAAGCTCAACTAAAAAATTCCATTTACTTACACCAACTTAATTAGATCCCCCCTTTTGAAGGTCAGGACAAATTATTTCCCTTGATCACCGCCTACATCAAGTGAAAAGTCAATGCACTGTTAAATATTTCTGACCAGCGGTCTCAAATAAGAATCGAACCAAGAACCCGATCGAGAAAAACACACGCTGCCCCTTGTCTCGTTATGGTTAAGCTATTATATTACGCATTAAATAATTAAGTTCATATGGCTAGAACATCACATGGTCATGATAGTCCAATAAACACTTAGAATAGAGTCATTATAAAAGCTGTTGCAGGACTTAAAATCTTTCTTTTCGAGATCGAATCTTAAGTCAGCAGCCAACTTAGAAAACCGTAAACCGGCTTTTTCTAAACCTAGTTGGACGAATATTTTTATTTAATTTCTTTATTTGAATATTTGTATTACCATGTACATAATTGTTTAAACATTTAATATTTTAATTTATGTATTATAATTCTAATTAGAATGAATTTCTGATTAAAATGAATTTAGTTAATTCATTTGTACTTTATACTTTCTCAAAATGTCTGGCGTGTGCTTTCATCATAGAACAAGTATCGGCCATTTTCAGTTTTGAGTATCTAGACTTCATCCCATCGTATGGATGGTGATGTGGCCACTGGATAGGAGTTAGCCATTATGGTATCCATTATAGTTATTTGGATTTATTATATTCATCCACTCCGTATATCATTTAATCATTTTGTAATTATGTATGAAAAGGATCATTGCCACTTGTCGACGCTAGCCACCCATGCTTGCGCCGACCATGGTGATAACCAATACTATTATAAACAATTGGTATTAATATTATAAAACGTATATCTCCTTTGACGCCTCGATCTGAATTCGTTGCCACTCTGTCAATCCATTTAAGTGAACGCACTGGAAAAAAAGAGAGCGAAGATTCGGAGAAGTTACCTTCACATCCTACTAGGGACTGATCAAGCCAGATCATCAAGCCAGATGATCAAAACTAGAGACCGACCGAATTTCGGCTTCGGATTCGGTTTCGGCGCCGAAAGTGGCCATTTTATCACTTTCGGCCAAGTTTCGGTTTCGGCCGAAACTGAAAAGTTAACTTTCGGCTTAATTTCGGTTTCAGCCGAAAGAGAAAAGTTAACTTTCGGTTTTTCTTCGCTTTCGGCCGAAAGTGACTCAGGTTTTCCGTCATACTCAGCGAAAGCGATATTTAACAACAAACTTAGGGACATTAAAGAACAAATTAAGCGATCTTTGAAAACAAACTAAACGATATTTAACAACAAACTAAGGGACATTTAAGAACAAACTAAACGATCTTTAAAACAAACTAAGCGATCTTTAAGAACAAACTAATCGATCTTAAGGAACAAAATCAATTATCTTTAAGAACAAACTAAGCGATCTTTATGAAAAAAC
>CAXITT010000500.1:293939-358822 GCA_964033795.1 Lymnaea stagnalis
AATTGTAAAGCAATTTAAATTACTTTTATAATAAAATGGGAAAATCCAAAGTATTCATTAGACCAAGGATCTCAATTTCAAATCGTGGGAAAGGGGGGGGGGGGGGCAGGAGGTAGTGTCTGAATGAGAGTGGGCCGCATCAAGTTGTCCACAAAAAAGCGATAACAATTGTTACAATCTGCTCAACCTTTATAAATAACAATAAAATCATTAAGAGTTCTTAGAACTACTCACTGTTGCCAGAGACCTGGTATAAAAAAATATGTAGAAATATTTTTTTTTTAAGTCAGAATTAGACTAGTCGGTGATATTCGACTGAAACCGTCGCGGAGAGTCACGTTATAGATATGAGAATGGGGGAAACGGGGCGGCGCATTTACACTAAACTTTTCTGCGGGCCGCAAAATATAGTCTTGCGGGTCACATATGGCTCGCAGGCCGCGAGTTTGAGACCCCTATATTAGATGTTTATTTATTAATATTTACGATTATCTCATTTTTTTTATAAAAGAATGTAAATATTTATACTTTCCCCACATCATTTTCGATGTATGTAGAATGTATGCGGGAACGAATTTCAAAATATCTTAATATCTCATTTTCGGTTTCGGCTTCGGTTTCGGCCGAAATTCATTTTTAATCTTCGGCCTCTTTTCGGTTTCGGCCGAAAGTCATTTTTAAAATTTCGGCCTTTTTTCGGTTTCGGCCGTAAGTCATTTTAAACTTTCGGCCTATTTTCGGCTTCGGCCGAAATCAGAAAATCACTTTCGGTCGGTCTCTAATCAAAACGGATGACTGATAAGTTAAGTGTGAAAAGTATATTAAATTTGTGATACAAAGCAAAGCAACCGTTATGACCAAAATATAGACTATACGGGAGGTCATTGTACATAACTAGATTTTATATCAATTCCAAATTCAAGTTGCCTTGCATATACTTCATTATGAGGCCATATCAATGTAAATAAATAAGTCATTTCATTTACTAAATGGTGTTAAATAGTATTTGGTAGTTAATGTAAAATAATGAGTATGCTATTATGTTTCTTGGTGTTTGAAATTGACATAAACTAATACCCCTAGACATAAGGAGGACTGAAACACATCAGAGAGTTATTCTGACACCCCTAATGTAAAAGTCATTTTACCATACCCTCTTGAGAATAAGTAATGTCCTCTTGCGCGCAATGGACAGCGGTAATGTCTCCATCCTGATCCTCTTAGACCCCAGTGCGGCCTTTGACACAGTTCACCATGAAATACTTTTCAAAAACCTTGAAAATTACTTTGAATTGTTGGATCAGTTTTTGCATGGTTTAGTTGCTACCTCTCTGATAGAATGCAGGTGGTCTCTGTCGATGGCTCTCTCCTGCAGTGGTGATTTGGTGTACGGAGTGCCAATTATTGTGTCCGTTTTGGGCCCGGTTCTATTCACATTGTATCCCAGGCCACTGCTCCTCTTGCTTAGGATGCATGCTGTTGAGAACCAGTCATTTGCAGATTAAACGCAGCTATACAAGCATATCCTTCCCTCTCTTGTCGATTCCGCTGTCCAGACTTTGATTTTATGCATTGATGATGTCAAGTCATAGATGACACTCAGCAAGTTGAAGCTTAATAATGACAAACTTGAAGCACTCCTCATTCACAATGACAAATAATTCTCTACCTAAACTCTTTCTACCTCATTTCAAGTAGGTAACTCCGACTTACAGTTTACACCCTCTGCTGTGAATCTTGGTTTTTTTCTTTCCCACAACATGATTATTGATAAACATATATCTCACATGTGTCGTTCGGCATACACCTCTTTCAGTCAGATCAGCACTATTCGCCACTACCTCACAGTTAGCGCAACAAAAACTTTAGTCTGTGCTCTTGTTCTCTCGCGTCTTGACTATAGCAACACTCTTTTGTCAGGTTCAACAAAAGACTTCAAAGAAAACTTCAGAAGGTTCAAAACTCAGCTGCTAGGCTAGTTCTAAAGACAAAAAAAAACCCGTGATCAGGCTACTCTACTACTCCACTCATTTCATTGGACCCTATACAGGCGTTCATTGACTACAAGATGTCTGTTCTCTGTCACAATTTTTTATCGGATTACTGCCCTTCCTATCTAACTGAACTTGTTTCTGTCTATTCACCCCTTCGACAGTTTCGCACCTCCGCAGACGCGCGTCTTCTGTCCGTTCCCAAGACACACACTGAAACATATGGTGAGCGATCTTTCTCTTTCTGCGCCCCCAAGCAGTGGAATACTTGCCACTACACATCCGCAATATACCAACCCTTGTGGCCTTCAGAACGGCACTCAAAACACATATATTCAAAATATACTACCCTAACTGATTCCCCTCCTCTGACCGATAAACGATTTTGCGGCTGCCGTCCATGGTTTGCCATGCATGTAAAAGGTCTGGGTTTGGTTGGTAAATATACATTTTTTTTGTTATACGCTGTTATTTATTCCATACATGCATTTTATTTTCATGTCACGATTATGTGTTTTTTGCTAATTTTTTATGTAAATTGTTATAAGCCGATTCTTAGGCTGGAGTATTGAGCTATGTAAAATCACTACTAATAATAAAAATATTGTGATCCTAAAGAAAGAAAACGCATGCATCAAATGTGGAGACTGTCCAATCAGAACATCAAGGCGTCAAATTAACTTTTAAATCTCGTTAATGGAACACGTTAAGAGTCTTCATTAGAGGATGATATCTTTGAAGTGCCCAAGTAGAATTGGAAATGTTTGTAATGTTCAGCTCTCTTTCCTGAGTTCATAAACTCAAGAGATAAAAATATTGCTAAATTAACAATTCTGATTCCATAAAACTGCGAGTCACATGAACTCAAATATCCTTAGAACAGCTTAAACTCAAAAAATTGAAATGCTTTAAAATCATTTAGCAAAACAGTGCAAATAACAAGCAAATTCCACTCAATTTTCGAACAATTGAATGGCCTACTCATATAATTAAAATGATTATTTTTGTAGTAGTAATGTTGCTAATAAACTTTGACCGACAAGAAATAACATCGATGGAACCAGAATTTTCGAAAAGAAAATTATTTTAAAAGTGTCTGGACTGTTAAAGCCTGAGCGGATCCTTTCAAAGAAATAAAATTAGTTAATTCAAGACGTATTCGTGAACTAAATTAGCATGAACTTAAAATTTGCGTTAATGTGAAAAAAAGTGCCCATTTAAATATAATTTTTCTACAACCTTCAACAAAGACAAGGACACACAGTTATTTGTTTGATTCAGTATTTAATCAGGTACAACGTTATTTTGCATTTTCTAGAATAAAGTCCTTTCAACAACTCAAGGTGAAAGAATTAGCTTAAAGAAGTTATCGCCCGATCATTAAAATTCTTAGTGATAAAACATATGCTTGACGCCCTGGTCTAGTATTTATATATATGTATATATATATATGTATTTATATATATATAAGGAATGCATTTTGTGTGTACTTTTACTCTCCTCGAAACGAATTTCATTTTTTGTTCTTAAAAACGTCTCAAACAGAAAATGAGTTATTAAAAAAATAAAAATATTTTTAATTTAATTTTTTTTTAAATTAAAAAATTGAACTTTATTAAAGGAATATATGAAAGAAAGTAAACTTACAATGTCTTCAATAGCTTGTACGATGTTATGAAGTTTGAATCCCATTTTAATCAGGTTATATAAACCGGCATTATCTTCTTGTATGCAAAGAATTTGAGTTAGAACAGAAATTCCAACTGCACTCCAGTCTTTTTCCTTTAAAATGTACATTATACTACATTAGTTTTCAGTTGTTGTTTTTTTCAATTTGTTAAATAAATATATCTTTTTAAAAGTACTTATAGGAATGCTCGGCTTAACTTTTTTCTCTAAGAATGACATTCTCAGTTTAATTTTTTAAGTATTTATTCTTCCATAACAAGATTTTGAAAAAAATACGTGTAAACTTCTTACCTGCAAAAATTGTTCATCAGGTTCTTTTAATCCCACAAAAAGCTTGTAAAGTAAATGCTTTTCACCAAAATCTGGTATATTCATCAATCTTCTATGTACTAATAAAAAAGAGTTCCAAAAAATTAAAATAAATAAAAAAATTAAACATGCAAACAAAAGAAAACTCATTCTAAATAAATCAATCAAATAATATTAAATCTTTTATGAAGTTTTTGTAGAAGATTGTGTTAAATATATGGATTAAAAATTATATTTATTAAATATGTTATTTTTATCAAATTTAAGCGAAAGTTCATTATTTTTAATAACATCATTTGTTGTTACTTTTTCCAGAATTGTATTACTTTTTTAATGACAACTCTTGTTATTTGTCTATCTTCGTATTCAATTTTAATTAATTTAGACTATTATATAATGCGAAAATGTTTTATGTGATATGCAAACTAACAACTGCTTCTTAAAAATTGTTTATTAAAAAAAACGAAAAATATAATATATTTTTTAAAAAAAATTTATATTACATTCTATAAGTCCCAAAAATTCCTAGGGAGACTGGGCCGGAACAAGTATTCAACATTAAATCGATTACAAATTCAATAACGCAAAACTTTTACAATCTACTGAAATTAATTAATAACTCATAAAAACATAAAAGTTTATCTATATAACAAGACATTAAAACTTGAATGATGAGCATCGGGTCATCATTAAACACTTTAAGAAGACCCTGCCGTTACATTGCGTATCATTGATAACTTCATTATAAGTTTAGTGAGGAAATAGAAATCCCTGTAGGCTAAAGTAAAAGTAGTCAGCTAATAAAAGAAAAAAATGAGCTTATGTTAAATAAAGACAAAAGTGGAAAAAAAAATAAATATAAAAATATTGCGATCCCCACAATAAACTTTAAAACTAATACATGTTCAAACAGAAGACAGGAGCAGTCAATATTTATTAACTAGGCAATCCATGACGTAGCATATGCCACAGAATTGCTCATAGATGAGTGAAGACTTTGGAAAAGACTCAGTTGTCCAATTGTGGTATATACTGCCTGTATAACAATTGTTAACACATAATGATACGTTACATCTTTTTTTTTAACACTTGGACCCATTATGTATTTTCTCAAAAACAGCACCAGATATAGCCCGCAAAACATTGGTGACAGCAATGCGTGAAATTCCCATCTACTTAAGTTTCTGACAAAACATGAACTCAACTAACGAACATTTAAGAATCCCAATATTTTCTACACCCCTTCCCCCATGATACGCCACTGCACACTTTTTATTTTACGTTCATGACCTATAGCAATGGCCATGTTCGCAAAGAAAGAGGAAAAAGAAAGGGCACAAACAGCACCACGAAGAAATCAGAACAACGCGAGCGAACTCACACAGGCAATGGTATTGAGGGGATGGTTTGCCTGCTTCTTGCATTTGTCGTCGTCTTCTTGCCATAATCTCGCTGGCGAATTATATATATATAGTATTATGCCAAATCCGTTTTGAATAATATTTTGAAAGTTGCCAAGCTGACAGGCTTGGAAATTTCCTCACTCGTCACTTGCACACACTAGTTTCACACACTAACGGAAAATTTAATAATGATCCTTTTATAATGTTTCGGAGTGTTACATTTTACAAAATTATTTTTGTGCATGCCCAACAAAGAGACTATTTAAACTTTTAATCTATGTATATGTTACCAGCAGTGTATGAAATGCAGGTATTTTATAGAATGCCAATGAAATTTAAAGAATTTCTGCCGTTTTGATGCAAAGTATAAAATATTTGATCTTCGTTATTAAGTTACATATTTTGCCTAGGTATTTTATACATTAGCTAGGTATTATAAATAATAATAATTATATTTTGGTCAAAATTTAAAAAGAGCGTGATGAAAAGGCTTTTATTGAAAAAACGTATTTGAAAACAAACGAAGAAATATGAAAGCAGAAAAGTAAAGGACGTTCTTAACAACTAAACCGGAAAGCAAAGGTGTCCTTGTTACGAGCCTGGCCCCCTTCTGTTTAGTTACCCCATTAACTTGACCGTGTCAGGTAGGCACACCCCAGAAGCACAACGTATTAAACGATACACGGCCACAACCAACCTTGATTTAAGCTGACCGTGATCTACTGAATGGTCAAGCACGCGAAACGAGTATGCCTATAACTGGACACATCGCCCCTAGGGGGGTAGACCAAATAAGGAGGAGAGAGAGATAGGTGGTCAGCCGTCCGTTGCTATTGCTTAGTACTAGATTAGGGCCATTTAATTTTTTAGCATAAATATAAATTCCAGAAGCTTAGACTAGTGATAGTATTGTGTATGTTATTAAATTGTTAGTGTTAGACTTATATTCGTCTCTTTATATGTAGATTTCATGTATCTTTGTTCACATAGTAGTTCGTGTAACCACTTCCGGCTGCAACAAGATGGCGGAGAAAAAATTCAAAAGAGCACAAAAGGAAGGAAACATGGATTTTACAAGAAAATAATTGTATGAAATAGTTCTTTCTTTGGAATATATGCTTAAGAATCTGCAGAGGATAAGAATCTTTGTTTCGGATACGTAATTTTTCTCTCAACAACATTTCGTTAACAAAATATCCATTGTCACTAAACAAAGGATAACTTCCGGCTACAACAAGATGGCGGTATAGTAATACACAATAGGAAGGAATCTCAGTGTGTAGGCGCTTCAGTAAAGCAAGGGAGATAGTTAAAGATGATTATTGGAAATTGGCTTCGACGTAAGAAAATTCGAACTTTAATATTTTTTATTGTTTTGCGGTTCCATTCAGGATCATAATTTATGCTGTTATCAACGTATTTCTCCTTTAAATTACAACTACAATATAGATCTACTGTTAGGCTGAATAGGAAGAAGCCATCTTGTTTGGAAACAGCCGGAAGTCTCTGTACCCAGCTCTCACCTGTGGTTCCAAGAAGCTGTAAAATGCACAGCGACTACAACCCAGACAACGATTCCAGGTTGAGGGTAGCCGAAAGTGCATAGAACTTTCGGAAAAAAGGGGTTGTCCTCCATAGCATGTAAAGACTGAATCCGGCAAATTGTGCGGAAGAACCACTACTTGGTCAACGGATAAAAGGCGGAGACAGCACAGTGGTGTGAATCGCTGAGAACATGACCAGACACGTAGAACGCCATGGTCATTCACTGCATGGGTAACTGGGTGGCCGAATGGTCTAAACTGAGCAAACCTCAATTTCAGCCAAAGGCCGGTCAAGCAAAAACATCACCCCGGGTGGATGAGACTCGTTAACCTTGGTCGGCAACTCATCTAAGAGAAGGAAACTCTGAATTCAAACCCGGAGTTGGAGTCCCTTAAGGCGCATACAATGTCAATTCCTGCAACCGTACCCATCCCTGGTCGTATTGACGTAGAGTCTTGCCACTGGATATGGTGGTTTCGGACGAGAGAGTGAGATTGACGCTTCGCAACTCTTCCTCACTTTAAACAAAAGTCACCAACGCAAGTCATCAGTCACCAGACGACTCGATGGTCATCGTCGATCCTCGACGGACGAACAACAGTTCATGTAATAAAGTACATTTAAAAAGTACACTATTTGTCTTTATTTTAGCCAATAGTGTGTCTAAAATCTACCTGTGTTAGCCCTCTTTTCAAATCCCCTAGACCACGAGCTTGTTCAAATTCATTGAACACATAGGGGGCGTAACAGTCCTCGAGCTACTTGTTGCAGCAAGTAAGGCTAGAGTGGCATTTTGAATTGCACTTTCCCTTCTTTAACAGGATAGAGCAAATACGTTTGTTTTCTACCGTAATTACATCATAGTGTTTACGCAGCAAATAACCTCCTTGTTTCTTCTCAGTGTCGTCCGAGCCTTTTTTCACATCATCATCTAATTTTTGTTAATTGGTTGCCCTACAGAAACGCAGTTTTTTTAGCAGTATTGGCTTGTTTTTTTGAGAAAGTTAATCGTAGAACTGCCATATCATGTAAACATGATGTGTTCCTGAACTGAAACTAAAATCGGATCTTCCAATATCTCAGCAGCCATCTTGAAACTATATATGTAAGCGTCTTTTGATGGAACTAAGAATGGCGTGGTATGCTATACATGCCGAGTCGTTCTTTGGAATTGTATGGAATGCCTACGTTATGTGTGAAATAAAAACCATTTTATACTTTGCCTAAAATGTTCAGGCATTCCATATAATTCCTATGCATTCTATACAATGTCGAATTTCACAAATTTCCGCTAACATATATACAATATTCAAAACGCGTTTTCTCAGAAACTCACTATGGTCATGTGTGTCTCATAAAATGCTATAAAATAGAAACTGTAAGTCCAATCAGGTCGCTAGTTTTAGACACATGATTTAATCCAATAATATAAATCTGACCCAAGCTGAGATTCATTTTTTTTAAATTTCGGCATCTTGAAGATTTATGTGTATTTGTTAAACAATTTAAAACACCCACCACTGAAAAGGAAAGCAAACAAAGTAGACATAAATATTCTGAGTGTTTTTTTTTCTTTAAATTTGATACTGGAGGATGAAATACACTTCAAGAACCTTGAAATGTTATGTCAACAGAAAAAAATTTGTGAAGTCTAATTAAATTTAGCTTGGAATTGTTCTGCCAAAATTGTCAATGTCTTTGTTATTAAAAATGCGTCGCCATTTTTAAATTGAGAAACAATATTTTTAATTGATTTATATGGAAAATGAAGTTTATAAAGTTTCGTTGTAGTTTTGTGAAAATCCAAATTATCGGACGATGTACATGATAAATTGAAATAGTCATGTCACTGAAGACAAATTGACTTATTTAATTGAATACTTCTATAGCGCTAATTATCCATGCTATTTTAGCATTCACACTGCACGATGGCATCAGGGGCGTAGCAGAGGGTTGTCGGAATGATTGATTGTTTCGATGTTTGCTGCCTATAAGGGGATGCCATCTCTGGGTTTAAATCCTAGTTTCCATCTCTCAGATGAGATGCCATCCAAGGTTAACGAGTCCCATGTACCCGGGAGTTGTCGGAATGTTTACACTCTATCAATGTTTTCCGCCTTTCCGGACTCCATCACCGGGTTTGATTTTAGAGTTTCCTTAGAGTTTCAGTCTTTTTGATGAGTTGCCATCAAATGTTAACAAGTCCCATGCACCGGGGTGCTGTTGGTGTTTTTTGCTTGACTGGGCTCTGCTTAGAATTAAACTCCAGACCACCAACTTGAGATTTGCTCAGTTTAGACCACTCGACTGTTATTCATAGGACTTTAAATTACAGAACGATTTAGAAAAATTACAAAAAAAATATTTTAAAAAAAAAAGGTTAAAGTCGATAGAACATCAAAACTAAAATAATTTGAGGAAAATATGTATTTTTGTATACATGTGTCGAGCATGAGCGTTCATTAGTAATTGTTGCGACTCAATATTATGTTCATTAGTTGTTGAACGCTTTTCCCGCGCTTGACTATTATAGTTAGTGAACGCTCTTCCCGCCATTGTCTTTATGACGTATTTTTGTGCAGATTCGTGACGTATTGTCTATGCAGTATTGTGACGTATGTTTTAGTCGTGCGGCAGTCTTGAGTGGAACCTTGGAGTGATAGGATGTTTATTATATTTACTTAGATATTAAAGTTATAGTTATTATGAAAAGGAGTTGAGTTTGTTAATTGATAGTGAGAATAGTACGACGCTTCAACGTATGAAAGAACTGACGAATGTAATCAATCCAAGAAGACGTTTAGGAGTTGACATGGGGGCTTCTCATCCGGGATTGGTGAACCTCGTTATTTTCATACTTGAGGTAAAGTACAAGAACATTCTCATTATTCAACTTTAATGAAGTTACAACCATCGTCGCATGGCCCCGTATTTCAATGTCGGGGCCCCACTGCCCGTTATCAAGCTGCCAACGTCCTGTCCAGTTCCAGTGAAATAACTACGTCCTGCCCGTTATCAAGTTACTAACCTCGTGTCCAGTTCCAGTGAAATAACTACGCCCTGCCCGTTATTAAGTTGCCAACGTCCGGTCCAGTTCCAGTGAAATAACTACGCGCTGCCCGTTATCAAGTTACTAACCTCGTGTCCAGTTCCAGTGAAATAACTACGCCCTGCCCGTTATCAAGTTACTAACCTCGTTTCCATTTCCAGTGAAATAACTACGCCCTACCCGTTATCAAGTTACCAACCTCGTGTCCAGTTCCAGTGAAATGACTACGTCCTGCGCGTTATCAAGTTACTAACCTCGTGTCCAGTTCCAGTGAAATAACTACGCCCTGCCCGTTATCAAGTTGCCAACGTCCTGTCCAGTCCAGTGAAATAACTACGTCCTGCCCTGTATGAAGCTACCAATGTCGTATCCAGTTACAGCAAATTAACTACGCCCTGTCCGTTATCAAGTTACCAACGTCCTGTTCAGTTCCAGTGAATTAACTACGCCCATCGCTGCATCGAGTTATCTAAGTCCTGTCGGTAGTGAGCTACCCACTTCGTGTTCAGCTCCAGTGAATTAACTACGCCCCTCCACGTACCGAGTTATCTACGTTCTTTCGGTAGTGAGCTACCAACTTCGTGTCAAGTTCCAGTGAAATACCCAGCCCTGACCTTCATCAAGTCGCCAACGTCCAGTTGAGTTCCAGTGAAGTGACTACGCATTTCCCTATATCGAGTTATCTACGTCCTGTCGGTAGTGAGCTACCAACTTCGTGTCCAGTGAGCTGTGAAGTCCTGTGGCCTGTCCGGTCACTCAGTTTTACAACGCCCTGTCCTGTTTCAACGAGCCACCAACGTCCCGTCCCGCATCAAGCTTCCTATGCCCGATCCTGTTTTGGTGAGTTATCCACGAACTGTCCAGTTTCGGCGATTCGCCTACATTCTGTCCAGTGAGCTGCCGATGTACCGTGACCCGTCCAGGTCACCCACACCTCAATGACTGTGTCCCAAGATCGCCATAAAGGACAATTGAAGTTTGTGAGAGAACTATTGACAGTAAAGAACCATTGACACTTAATTAAGCCCAGTGTGTGTTTTGAATAATATTTAGATTCTATAGGACTTTCCGCGAACCAGGCAAGTTGGATTTTTATTGTTTAAAACATTTTTGGCATTAATTTTCTTATGACTTATGTATTAACATTTTTTTACCTGGGTAGAATTTAGATTCTTGCTAGAGTTAGTTTAAACAGACTGCGATTAGTCCTTAAACCTATTTATTGCTCATTGCATGATCACCCCTAAATTTTATTGCCATGGCTGGATATGTCGAGTATGGGAAATTGAGCCTAGAAGAAATTGAGCGTGTTGGAAAATTACTTTCTTATAAGGGAGAAAAACTTGTGGAATTTATAACGGGAATGTGGGAAAAACAAAGAGAGGAGGAACGTATAGAAACGCAGATATGGCAAGAACACATAGATAAACACAGAGAGCTACAACGTGTAGCTAAACAGAGAGAGCGAGAAAGTTTAGCTGAACAGAGATGTTTAGAACATACAGCCAGACCAAGACAGTACGAACCTAGAGATAGACAGAGTCCGTACGAACCTAAATATAGACAGAGATATGTAGAACATACAGCCAGACCGAGACAGTACGAACCTCGAGATAGACAGAGTCAATACGAACCTAGAGATAGACAGAGATATGTAGAACATACAGCTAGACCGAGACAGTATAACGAAGCCCGAGATAGACAGAGTCAATACAAACCTAGAGATAGACAGAGATATGTAGAACATACAGCCAGACCAAGACAGTACGAACCTCGAGATAGACAGAGTCAATACGAACCTAGAGATAGACAGAGATATGTAGAACATACAGTGAGACCGAGGCAGTACGAACCTCGAGATAGACAGAGTCAGTACGAACCTAGAGATAGACCGAGACAATACGAACTCAGATATAGTCAGATACAATACAAACCTAATAAACTAGATGAAGAAATTAGACATGCGGAATTAGAGATAGAACGACGGGAAATTATTTTAAAGAAACAGGCATATTATTATAGCGACAGTGACGATGACGCGAGTGAGGGGGAAGAAATATACTATGGCATTGCCAGCATTCACTGTGAGAATCCCTATAAAAATGTTAATAGAGTTTCTATTAATGTCAGTGAAAACAACTATGTGGATAACGGTGGACATACTCATGATCCTGACCCCAGGCAAGAGCCGGCCTCGCAACCACGGTTCATGGCTAAAGATACTGAGGAACAAAATGATATTATTGCCTCTGCTGACGACTCAATTTTTTTAAATAGAAATGACAGTGATTTGTTAATTGATCCGTCGGCTAACGTTAAAAGGGACAACGTTGACCGTGTTGACATACCCCCAGTGGCAAAGGGTACAGATATAGCTTTAGATTCATGTCAAAACGAGGTTGAAGTAGTTGGTGTATCCCAGGAAGTCCAATGTAAAGAAGAAAGGGGACGACAATTTAATAAGGTAGAAGTCATTGGAAATGACCTTAGGTGGACGTATGTAGGGGATTGTCCCAGCGCCACAGCATGTAATGAATTGGTTGTTATGGAAACGGGCGGCATTGAAAGCAAAGAGAACCCTGTTCTAATGTCTGAGGACATGATTTTTGTTGTATCTCATGGTGAGCCATCAGATAATGTAAGTCCTGAAGTTAAAGTGTCTGATTTTTTGTGTGAGGTTGATGAGGTGAGTGTAATCCCTGAGGTGGGGGAAGGAGAGAAAATTGTTGTTGATAATTATTGTGATGTAAATGAGTCACTGTGTAATGTGAGCAAAGGTTGCTCAAATGTTGATATTTTTACAGAGATATGTACTGGTAATGAATATGAATTAGTTGATAATGTGAGCCAGGTGTGCTCAGGTTTTGATGTTACTGCAGAGATCTGCAATGAAAATGTATCACAAGTTGTTATGAGCAAGGGTTGCTCAAAATTTTATAGTATTACAGAGAGCTGTATTGATGATGAATCAATAGGTAATGTGAGCCAGGGCTGCTCAGATTTTCATATTGTTACGGATAGCTGTAATGATAATGAATCACCTGTAAATGTGAGCCAGGGCTGCTCAAATTTTCATATTGTTACGGATAGTTGTAATGATAATGAATCACCTGTAAATGTGAGCCAGGGCTGCTCAAATTTTCATATTGTTACGGATAGTTGTAATGATAATGAATCACCTGTAAATGTGAGCCAGGGCTGCTCAAATTTTCATATTGTTACGGATAGTTGTAATGATAATGAATCACCTGTAAATGTGAGCCAGGGCTGCTCAAATTTTCATATTGTTACGGATAGTTGTAATGATAATGAATCACCTGTAAATGTGAGCCAGGGCTGCTCAAATTTTCATATTGTTACGGATAGTTGTAATGATAATGAATCACCTGTAAATGTGAGCCAGGGCTGCTCAAATTTTCATATTGTTACGGATAGTTGTAATGATAATGAATCACCTGTAAATGTGAGCCAGGGCTGCTCAAATTTTCATATTGTTACGGATAGTTGTAATGATAATGAATCACCTGTAAATGTGAGCCAGGGCTGCTCAGATTTTCATATTGTTACGGATAGTTGTAATGATAATGAATCACCTGTAAATGTGAGCCAGGGCTGCTCAAATTTTCATATTGTTACGGATAGTTGTAATGATAATGAATCACCTGTAAATGTGAGCCAGGGCTGCTCAAATTCACATATTGTTACAGATAGTTGTAATGAAAATAAATTCCCAAGTAATGTGAGTGAAGGTTGTCCAGATTTTGAGAGCCAGGAGTGCTCTAACATTAAGTTGGAAACCAATGTTGAAAGTGTTAAAGAGAGCGCTGCCAGCTCTAAAGGTGCACTTGTTTATGATTTTCAAGAGGAGGTGAGATGTCAGGTCCATGAGTTGGGAGGTGAGGCTTTTGATTGTATTGTTAAACAAAATGAATCTGTTAAAATGAACTATTGCCATGATTGCCCTGAAGTTCCTGATTTGTTTGAATTTCTTTTTTATGAGACTCGTTTTTCATTTTGTAACAATTTAAAAATATGTATTGTAAAACTGAGGTTTCACATGAGTTATGACCACGGGTCAAAAGAACAGAGAGAGATAATTATAATTATAATAAACATGTTGAAGCATAAAGTTGTGAAATCCACGGACAAAAGATATGTCCCGCCATCTGTAGCTGTGTTATTTAAGAGCAAATAAAGGCTGCTCAAATTGTGGTGAGGCATCTCTCACCTGTAATAATGTTAGATAGTTTTGTGTTTTTATAGTGATGACCATTGGTTTTATTTAAAAATACACCTTTTTGATGATATGATTTGGATTAACTTAGTTATAGTTTCAACTTCAGTAAGGATATTGATGTATTTGCTTTGATTTTTTAGATAAAAATATAATTTTTTTTTTTTGTATGAAAAATGAAAATTAATGTTGACATTCAATTTCAATGGTCTGATTTTTATTGTCGTACATGAATTTTTAACTCTTGAATTGCAGTTTATCATAAATCTGGTTGATTTTTAGTGTTACCTACATAATGTTTTTTGATAAAGACCATTCATATGGCTGAAGGTCTCTTCTTGATGTAATTCATGTAAATTTTGTGTGTCTGGTGACGATTTAACTCCGTTAGTTAAATCTGAAATGAAAGAGGGGGGATATGTCGAGCATGAGCGTTCATTAGTAATTGTTGCGACTCAATATTATGTTCATTAGTTGTTGAACGCTTTTCCCGCGCTTGACTATTATAGTTAGTGAACGCTCTTCCCGCCATTGTCTTTATGACATATTTTTGTGCTGATTCGTGACGTATTGTCTAAGCAGTGTTGTGACGTATGTTGTAGTCGTGCGGCAGTCTTGAGTGGAACCTTGGAGTGATAGGATGTTTATTATATTTACTTAGATATTAAAGTTATAGTTATTATGAAAAGGAGTTGAGTTTGTTAAAGTAATAAACTGGTGGTTATGGAAACGGGCTGTATTGAAAGCAAAGAGAACCCTGTTCTAATGTCTGAGGACATGATTTTTGTTGTATCTCATGGTGAGCCATCAGATAATGTAAGTCCTGAAGTTGATTTTTTGTGTGAGGTTGATGAGGTGAGTGTAATCCCTGAGGTGGGGGAAGGAGAGAAAATTGTTGTTGATAATTATTGTGATGTAAATGAGTCACTGTGTAATGTGAGCAAAGGTTGCTCAAATGTTGATATTTTTACAGAGATATGTACTGGTAATGAATATGAATTAGTTGATAATGTGAGCCAGGTGTGCTCAGGCTTTGATGTTACTGCAGAGATCTGCAATGAAAATGTATTACAAGTTGTTATGAGCAGGGGTTGCTCAAAATTTTATAGTATTACAGAGAGCTGTATTGATGATGAATCAATAGGTAATGTGAGCCAGGGCTGCTCAGATTTTCATATTGTTGCGGATAGCTGTAATGATAATTAATCACCTGTAAATGTGAGCCAGGGCTGCTCAGATTTTCATATTGTTACGGATAGTTGTAATAATAAGGAATCACCTGTAAATGTGAGCCAGGGCTGCTCAAATGTACATGTTGTTACAGATAGCTGTAATGAAAATGAATCACCTGTAAATGTGAGCCATGGCTGCTCAAATGTACATATTGTTACGGATAATTGTAATGATAATGAATCACCTGTAAATGTGAGCCAGGGCCGCTCAAATGTACATGTTGTTACAGATTGCTGTAATGAAAATAAATTCCCAAGTAATGTGAGTGAAGGTTGTCCAGATTTTGAGAGCCAGGAGTGCTCTAACATTAAGTTGGAAACCAATGTTGAAAGTGTTAAAGAGAGCGCTGCCAGCTCTAAAGGTGCACTTGTTTATGATTTTCAAGAGGAGGTGAGATGTCAGGTCCATGAGTTGGGAGGTGAGGCTTTTGATTGTATTGTTAAACAAAATGAATCTGTTAAAATGAACTATTGCCATGATTGCCCTGAAGTTCCTGATTTGTTTGAATTTCTTTTTTATGAGACTCGTTTTTCATTTTGTAACAATTTAAAAATATGTATTGTAAAACTGAGATTTCACATGAGTTATGACCACGGGTCAAAAGAACAGGGAGAGATAATTTTAATTATAATAAACATGTTGAAGCATAAAGTTGTGAAATCCACGGACAAAAGATATGTCCCGCCATCTGTAGCTGTGTTATTTAAGAGCAAATAAAGGCTGCTCAAATTGTGGTGAGGCATCTCTCACCTGTAATAATGTTAGATAGTTTTGTGTTTCTATAGTGATGACCATTGGTTTTATTTAAAAATACACCTTTTTGATGATATGATTTGGATTAACTTAGTTATAGTTTCAAATTCAGTAAGGATATTGATGTATTTGCCCTGATTTTTGAGATAAAAATATAATTATTTTTATTGGTATGAAAAATGAAAATTAATGTTGACATTCAATTTTAATGGTCTGATTTTTATTGTGGTACATGAATTTTTAACTCTTGAATTGCATTTAAAATTATGTACGATGGATTGTTTATTTTATTGCAGTATATCATAAATCTGTTTGATTTTCAGTGATACCTAAATAATGTTTTTTGATAAGGACCATTCATATGGCTGAAGGGTTCTTCTTGATGTAATTGATGTAAATTTTGTATGTCTGGTGACGATTTCACTCCCTGAGTAAAATCTGAAATGAAAGAGGGGGGATATGTCGAGTATGAGCGTTCATTAGGAATTGTTGCGACTCAATATTATGTTCATTAGTTGTTGAACGCTTTTCCCGCGCTTGACTATTATAGTTAGTGAACGCTCTTCCCGCCATTGTCTTTATGACGTATTTTTATGCTGAGTCGTGACGTATTGTCTATGCAGTGTTGTGACGTATGTTTTAGTCGTGCGGCAGTCTTGAGTGGAACCTTGGAGTGATAGGATGTTTATTATATTTACTTAGATATTAAAGTTATAGTTATTATGAAAAGGAGTTGAGTTTGTTAATTGATAGTGAGAATAGTACGACGCTTCAACGTATGAAAGAACTGACGAATGTAATCAATCCAAGAAGACGTGTAGGAGTTGACAACATGGACGAGTATTTTTTTTTAAAAAAGAAAGGAAGATGAATTAATTTCTTTAAGAAAACAGAGGGACATTTCGGATTTTGTTAAAGATGTTATTATGTTGCGATATGTCATGTGGGTGGTATATGAATACATTGTAAGTAAATAAAAGGGAACGTTTTTACACACACAAATATACACACAAACATACACACAATCATACACACAAACATACACACAAACAAACACACAAACATACACACAAACAAACATACACACAAACGTACACACAAACGTACACACCAACTTACACACAAACATACACACAAACATACACACAAACATACACACAAACATACACACAAACATACACACAAACATACACGCAAACATACACACAAACATACACACAAACATACACACAAACATATACACAAACATACACACAAACATACACACAAACATACACACAAACATACACACAAACATACACACAAACATACACACAAACATACACACAAACATACACACAAACATACACACAAACATACACACAAACATACACACAACCGCACACTAAAACACACACATTAAGACGAGCTAAAATAAAATTAAAAGTTACATTCATCTGCTCTAATGAATGTGTTAATGAAAATGCGATTATTTCAATTTCCTCTAAACTCTCCATATTTTATATAGTACATGAAGCCGTCATGCACTATAAGATATTTCAGAAAATAAGATGATAGTCAATATTAATAGTATTCGCTGCGCTATTGCAATAGGCATTAATAAAGCAAAGATCAGTCTAAAACGTTTTAACATCTTTAATTTATAAAAATACTTTTTTTAATTTTATTTCTTGCTATTCCCACAAGCTTATAATGCATTTTGTGTGATACAGAAATAATTCAGTCATTCTATAAAATGCTTGAAGATTTTCGTCAAAATTTGAAATAAGTAATACAGTATACACATTGAAAAGTTTTCTGGTTTCTGGCAGACTATACAATCACATGAAGGGGTTGTAATTTTTATCAAAACAAATTGCGCAGCGGTTGCAAAAAAAGAGATAAAATGTATATTTCTTTCTGACAATAACTTGCATATATCTATCAGACATTACATTTATGTAGTTTTTTTTATATTTTTATAATAAATAAATAAAAAAATAAATATATATATATATACATATATATAATTTAATTTTCTGCAATCATGTCTTAGTTCTTATCGACTTTAATGTTGAATCTCAAATAAATTTTATTTATTTGTTTATCGGAGTATCTACTTATTACAATGAAGCCTTTAATTACAGAAAAAAACATTGCCTAAGTGTCGAAGTCCTTTGCATGAAAAGCCTCAGAACGAATTTGTATTTCATGTATTGCTGTCGCTTAATTAGCTTGTTAAGATTATTTTTGGCATCGATCTAGTAGATGTGTGGAAATTAGAGATTAAAGTAAATGATTTAGATACGTAAAGAGCAACATATAGTTTCGACGTGCCTGAACAGATTAGCTTAGGGGCTAACAAAATGTATACGTCTTCTATTCCTTATAAAATGCTCATTTTGGCTACCTTTTCTAGAGTGGGATGAGCCAATGCATTGCTCGTTTAATACGTCATCTTGTTTAATCTACATTAAACTATTGAAGGAAATGAGAAGTGAAGATATATTTCATTTCAAAATAATCAAGACGAAAAAACAAAATAGATACGTGACTACCGGGAATCTCTTGTACTTAGCTCAATTAAATCCAAAAGGGGCTGAAGTGGTATAGTTCCGAAGATTGACGTTTTTAAACTACTTTGTGAACAATTTGTTGTTTTCAATCAGACAACAGACGAGCATTTCCAAACACATTTTTTTTAGCCTGAATGGTTATTGTCTAAAGCTTAAGATTGTAGCATTAAGAAAAGGTCTTGGCCAGGTAGAAAGTGTGAATTAAGATGTTGAAAACATGACGACATGTATGCAAAAGGAGAACTGCAGTTTTTAGAAAAAATGTTTCATGGATCGTTCAGTCAATGAAAATTCGGGTCTATCATGATGGTATGATTTTTCTCCTTATAAAGTGGCTAACTTTTAAGAGTAACGATTAAATAGAGTAAATCACTCTCGAGAAAGTTTGCAATACATCCTAAGGGACGAAGACACATTGAATTGTTAGTGCCGTCCTAAAATCTACTAATGTTCGTTCTAAAGTACATCAAGTATCTACATATCTTCTTAGCATACAAGCTCAAACAAATTTTTAAGATAGAAAACGTAAAAGTCCTTTAAACATGGAAGCTCAAATAAATATGCCAGGAAAAGAACGAAATGTTCCATTTCTAAACAATAACTCAAAGAAGCACACTCTAACTAAACATAAAATAAGATAAGATAAGATTATTTTATTGATCCAAATAAATGAAATGTTTTTTGATTGCATTATACATTTTCAGCACAAAAATAAAACAATTTGAACACAAGACATTTATAATAAATTATTTCAAACAGCCATTCAGTGAGTTCTCTTAGCAAAATCGTGGACTCATTAGTTCTCATTCAGATTTGTGACTTCAGAGGAAGCACGCCGGTAAATTCGTACAGATAGGGAAAAAAAAGAATTTTTATGTCTGTCTGTCCTCGCCTTGATGGAAAGAATTCATACCGAACGGCCCGATCCAAAGTATCTGTGATGAAGAGGGTGGTGTCAACTCCTAACGTCTTCTTGGATTGATTACATTCGTAAGCTCTTGACTGGGGTCAGCATCATGAGTATGTCCACCGTTATCCACACATTTGTTTTCACTTACATTAATAGAAACTCTATTAAAATTTTTATAGGGATTCTTACAGTGAATGCTGGCAATGCCATAATATATTTCTTCCCCTTGACTCTCGTCATCGTCACTGTCGTTACAATAATAATATGCCTGTCTCTTTAAAATAATTACCCGTCGTTCTGCCTCTAATTTCGCACGTCTAATTTCTTCATCTAGTTTATTGGGTTTATATTGTCTCTGACTATATCTGGGTTCGTACTGTCTCTGTCTATCTCGGGGTTCGTACTGTATCGGTCTGGCTGTATGTTCTACATATCTCGGTTTATCTCTAGGTTCGTACTGACTCTGTCTATCTCGAGGTTCGTACTGTATCGGTCTGGCTGTATGTTCTACATATCTCGGTTTATCTCTAGGTTCGTACTGACTCTGTCTATCTCGAGGTTCGTATTGACTCTGTCTATCTCGAGGTTCGTACTGTCTAGGTCTTGCTGTATGTTCTACATATCTCTGTTTAGCAAAACTTTCTCGCTCTCTCTGTTTAGCTACACGTTGTAGCTCTCTGTGTTTATCTATGTCTTCTTGCCATGTCTGCGTTTCTATACCTTCCTCCTCTCTTTGTTTTTTCCCACATTCCCGTTATAAATTCCACAAGTTTTTCTCCCTTATAAGAAATTAATATGCCAACACGCTCAATTTCTTCTAGGCTCAATTTCCCATACTCGACATATCCAGCCATGGCAATAAAATTTAGGGGTGATCATGCAATGAACAATAATTAGGTTTAAGGACTAATCGCAGTCTGTTTAAACTAACTCTAGCAGAAATCTAAATTCTACCCAGTTAAAAAAATTGATAATACATAAGTCATAAGAAAATTAATGCCAAAAATGTTTTAAACAATACAAATCCAACTTGCCTGGTTCGTGGAAAGTCCTATAGAATTTAAATATTATTCAAAACACACACTGGGCTTAATTAAGTGTCAATGGCTCTTTACTGTCAATAGTTCTCTCACAAACTTCAATTGTCCTATGTGGCGATCTTGGGACACAGTCATTGAGGTGTGGGTGACCGGGACGGGTCACGGGACATCGGCAGCTCACTGGACAGAATGTAGGCGAATCGCCGAAACTGGACAGTTCGTGGATAACTCACCAAACAGGATCGGGCATAGAAAGCTTTATGCGGGACGGGACGCTGGTGGCTCGTTGAAACAGGGCAGGGCGTTGTTCAACTGGGTGACCGGACAGGGCCACAGGACATCACAGCTCACTGGACACGAAGTTGGTAGCTCACTGCCGACTGGACGTAGATAACTCGATACAGGGAAATGCGTAGTTAATTCACTGGAACTCAACTGGACGTTGGCAACTTGATAACGGGCAGGGCGTAGTTAATCTGCTGTAACTGGACACGACATTGGTAACTGCATACAGGGCAGGACGTAGTTATTTCACTGGAACTGAACAGGACGTTGGCAACTTGATAACGGACAGGGCGTAGTTAATTTGCTGTAACTGGACACGACAGTGGTAACTTCACACAGGGCAGGACGTAGTTATTTCATTGGAACTGAACAGGACGTTGGCAACTTGATAACGGACAGGGCGTTGTTAATTTGAATAACGGCCAGGCGAAGTTAGCCTGTTGCAGGTTAGGACATAACTAGCCTAATACAGGACGTAGGTGGTTGATGGAGTTACTGGCGTAAGCAACTCATATAAACTTGATACACGGTGGCAGCGGTCCTCCGACATTGAAATACGGGAACATGCGACGATGGTTGTAACTTCACTAAAGTTGAATAATAAGAATGTTCTTGTACTTTACCTCAAGTATGAAAATAACGAGGTTCACCAATCCCGGATGAGAAGCCCCCATGTCAACTCCTATAACGTCTTCTTGGATTGATTACATTCGTCAGTTCTTTCATACGTTGAAGCGTCGTACTATTCCTACTATCATTAAACAAACTCAACTACTTTTCATAATAACTATAACTTTAATATCTAAGTAAATATAATACACATCCTATCACTACAAAGTTCCACTCAAGACTGCCGCACGACTAAAACATACGTCACAATACTGCATAGACAATACGTCACGAATCAGCATAAAAATACGTCATAAAGACAATGGCTGGAAGAGCGGTCACTAACCATAATAGTCAAGCGCGGGAAAAGCGTTCAACAACTAATGAACATAATATTGAGTCGCAACAATTACTAATGAACGCTCATACTCGACAGGTGGGATGTATCATCCAAAATGTGTTTAGTTTTGCAAAAGCATCTTTCTTCAAATAGTTCTTCAAGTGAAGGATGTTTCGTTTGTGTTATGTTCCTAGCTTTCTTGATTAGTCGGTTTATGCGGTGTTTAATATCAGAAGTTGAATTCCCACACCAGCAGGTAATACTGAAATTAAGCAGGCTTCAATCGTTGAACTGTAGAATAAGTTAACGACTTGCTTGTTTACGCCAAACTTGTACAGTTTTTTGAGGTAGAACAGTCTTTGGTTGAATGTCTTATACATGATTTGGCTGTAAGGTAAGCGCTTTACAAAACTGCCTAAATAATAATAATAATATCATTTTACAAACTAAAATCAAAATATTTAAGCTAATTGATATCGTAATCCTTGCAGCGAGTAATATACTGTTTCCAAGTATCTTGTTCAAGGTATAAAGAGCGTGTATGTTATGATCAATTTGATATAAATATAAAAAATGGTATTCGAATGGAAAAGCTGCCAAAAGTAAACTTTAACATCAAGAAAATGATGACAAGAGCTGACAAGTCCTCCAAGTTGAGTGTGGTTCTAGAGAAGGATTCCCATTCCTGTCAATGGGAGTTATGACGCACTCATTATTTTGGCTTTCATATAGACTTTGCTTACTTTGCTGGACTTACTATATCGATTAGGCAGCGCAAATATTTTATTACATTAGCTTTTTATCAGATCTCTTTTTTCTATACATAAGAACGCTTAATAGTATTAAAAGACATTCCGATGGGAAACCAAATCTCCTTTAAGTATGTATTAAGTAGTTATGCAACTTCAAGAGTCTAAAAAATTAAATAAAATTTAATTTTTGTAGTAGTTTTTTAATACACAACTAAAAAAAATATTTTTATTAATATACATTTTTAATATTTAAAATGTTTAATCAAAAGTCATATTTTGTCTTCGGTAAAGTAACACATTTTTAAATCTTATTATTTTTTAATGCAACATCAGTCTTATAGTCTTATTAAGTCAGAATTGTTAGCACTACCTCAACTATTTCAATACTAGGAAGTATAACCCTGAAGTTTTGAAATAATAATGACTCGCTATTTGCGATAATTCTTACCTGCAATTGTTAAAACACATCAAGGTTATATATTTTAAAAAAATAGTTATCTTCTTCTTCTTCTTCTATATCTTAAGGGCCCACGATCAATTTATTGATCCTATATCTTTATAATGATATTTAATTGAAATCATAATTAAAAGGTTTTAAGAAGTATATTTCACATATACCTTATATGCCTACCCTATCCCATTCGCACCCCAAAAATTATTTTTTTTCTAAAAAAAAAATACCTGAAATTACCAAATCCAAAGTATCTCTAATTATATCATAATTGTTGCAAAAATAATTCTTATCACCGGATTTATGCGATTGAGAAATATTTTACATAAGCTTCTTTTTATTTCATTGTTTGATTTCTGCCTACTCTCAAACTTGTTCTGCCCCTTATTAAACCTATTAAAACTTAATCTCAAATTCACTACAAAAGTTCTATATACTATATTAAATATATATTTTTTTTTAAATGACGTTAATGGCATCTCAATTTAAAATATAACAAAACTTTGGCCATTGTTGTGTACTATATTAGCGGAAAATCATAAAAGAAAGATTTTTTAAAAATTTAATTTAAAAAGCATCTCTTTTACAGTCTGTAACAACCTTGAGTGTATCTTTCTTAGAAATGTTTTTAACAGTTAACTACGATTTTATTTTTTGAAAGGTAGAAACTAAAATATATTTTCAATTTTTGAAAGAAAATCTTAACCATGTCTATTTTTCAAATTAAATTTCAATTTTTTAAAATGATTAGCTTTTTACATTCGTGTGTTTACCTATGTAAGTGTAAGCACGTTTTGTTAAAACCTTTGATTTTCGTTATTGCTAAGCATATGTTTTTTTTAAAAAGCGTATATAACATCTACTTTTCATAAATAAAATATGATTGGATTTAAAGCTACTTTCTCCCTAGTGCAAATGTACACATCCTATTTCCTACCCCCAATATATATTTACTTAAGTAGGTTGATTATTATTCAAATTATTTCTCTATCTTTAGCCTCTTGGGGCAAACATTATTGAAGCACACCTACCTCCCCTACTGAAGTTTTTAAAAATAATAATACAATCCTTCGCTGGATCGTATGCTCAACGTACGCAAACACACATCTTTTGCTCGTCCCTAAACTTTATTACGATTCTTTAGTCACAGATCCATTTTACCACATATTGTTTTATATTTTCTATTAAAAAATCGTATAATTCCTTTTATTGAATTGTTAGTGCTATGTATTTTATAATGAAAAGCCATACAATTTAAATATGTCACCTAATTGGGTTTTTAAATATACAAGTCAAAAGCAACATATTTCATTTTGATATGGCTTTTTCTTATTTAAATGAGGGCTTAGTGCATTTGTGAATGCTTTTTGGCTAAGAAAGTTTACTGCAATGAATAAATAACAAGTTTTTGTTCTAATTAAAATTAATTTTAAAGGTTACGGTTTTATTACTTTATAATTTAATTAAATAATAATTTTCGAAGGGAAAAAACACATGAAAAAAATCTAAATTTGGTATGTTTGATTTACAATATAAAAAGCAATCAATTATACTATTACATTTTACATTTAAGAAGGGGGAAAATAAGTTATCAGTTTTGTCACGTGTGGTTATTTAAACAAAAGAACTTAGAGTTTGGACTACATTTGGCAAATCTCTCAATGACGTTTTTGGCCTCTTTACTTCGGTATTGTTTGAAGATATTTAGTTAAAAAATCTTTATTAAATGTTACATTATAAGCAAGCACAAAAAGAAAACGTACTAAACACATTTTTTCTTTCACGATAAATATGATTATGATTTCATTAAAAAATAATATACAATAATTTTATTTTATATTTTTTTAAAAATGCACAAATTTTAAATTGTGACAATACATGTTTAAACTAGTTTATAATTGTTATTTTAACATATTTTTAAGTTAAAATAATAGTGTTAGATATTGACTAAATCAAACAAGGATATACTTTTTTTTTGGTTGCTAATTTAAATTTGTTTTTTACAAAATAAATTTTATTAAAAAAAAAAGCTTAATACAAAAATATATAAAACATTTAAACTGCAATGTTATTGACAAAAGAAAGGTACACAATGATAACTTTTGTTGATCAAATGAAGTCTAGGTAAGCTAGTAATCAGGGTTAACAGAAATAAATTTTAAAGATATATTTTCATCCTAAATTAGAAAATACAATACTAACGCCTTTTAAAAATTTTTTACCCATTGGAAGACAAAAATTTACATGCATTTTAAAGTACTTACATGTCATCTGTTTGTTAAAATCACCATCCTGTAAACAATCAAAATGTATCTGTGTTAGTATTTTATTAAAATTTTGAACATTGAAATACATTTTTAAAATAAGAACTTAACACTAAATTTGGAATTGACAAATAAATTATACATTTAAATGAACTGTTTCGATTTTTTTTACATCAACAAATTACCTAATTTAAATGTTTCTGTATTTGAAATGTTACATAGCTATAGTGTAGAACTTTATAGCTACTCCATCGTCTAACGAAGATGGAGGGTTGCCATAATAATAATAATAACATGTAGATGCATATATACATGTAAGTGCGAACTTTATTTTATTTGAACTTAATTAAATCCGTTACTTTAATAAAAAAAAAGTTGTCATTTCTAGGTAGTTGTTCTTAAAAAAAGGAAACTTACATCATTTTCTAGCAAATTAGAGGCTTTTTTAAAATAAGCGTCTATTACATTTATTGCATCTTTACTCAAGTCTTGATCCTGTTAAAAAAACATATAACATACTTTTAAATTTAAAATCAAATTAACTTAATCTAAATCTTTTCTTCACAATATGTTAAATTATAATTTACTTAACACAATTTTTTTTTTTTTTAAATCAAACACTTTCTTTTCTCTCCATAATAATGAACTCCTTTTAAATATGTTTTTGTAATAGATAACATGCTTTTTACTTACACAGTCAGGTATTTCATTTTGCGTCAAAAGTTTTAAAATAAACATCTTTTCTTCATCATCAGAAATAGGCATGCATAGTTGTAATACTAAATTATATTAAAGAAAATAAAAGTATACATTATAAAATGACAAACATTAATGATGAAATGAATTTCAATATGCTATTATAAATTAAGTTCATATATTAAACGGACTTCAAATTCTTATAAATATAGTTAACTTAAATACTTAATAGGAATAACTGCTGTCAAGCCTTTATAAGCTAAATTCTTATTTTGTCTCATTTGTATTTGATTGATCACATCTGTTATATATGGTTGCATTGTTAAGCTGATGTTTCATTAATAACTACGTGAATCCTTTCCAAAATATTATTTTTCTTTTTAAATCTATGATTTAATTTTGAGTTTTGAAAAGTAGCATATCGATAAAAATTGTTCCTTTGCTTTAATCTGCAAATCATTTTATTTCAATTTCTATTTTTATATATTTTTAGATAAAATTTTGTTTAGACCAAATTGCCAAAGAAATCATTTTATATTTTAAGACTTATGTCATCGCAGTTATGTCTTTACAGGCTTTATTTTAGTAAACCTTCTCTCGCCAGTGGCTACATAATAGGTATTCTAGGTATTCTTCTTTTATGCTACGTATATATTTGGCTTGAAATCCACTTATATACTTTATAACTATTCAGCTCAAGTAAACATTTACATCATTACGCAATATATGTCCGTCTACATTTATTTCAGTCCACAGATTATATAAAATTGTATCTCATTTTTCTAGACTCATCAACTTCATATTAAATTCTTGATATGCTACTTTGAGCTTATCTTTGTGTGGCAGATTAATTAGGTATTTACAAATTATAATGTCTTATTTAAAATGTGTCCTATAAAATATATATAAAACAACGCATAGCTCTTCAATTATTACATGGAACACGTGATTACTTTTTAAAAAAAATTGAATCATCTATATTTGGAACCTCGTTTCCGCCCGCATATTCAAACATAATCACTACTCATCTTTTTTCTCTCTAAAAAAATAAATTTAAATCTTATGCTGGAACACTTGTATTTGCTGACTCCAGTGCATTTACATTTTTATTTGCAAGATGATCAATTAGGTAATCTTAAAAAGTATTCAATAGTAATACTGCATTGTACAATTTAAAAGAGACGTCCTGCCAGGTTCGTCTGACAAGATTTACCCTGCATAAGACATGAGACCATTCATTTTTCCTCATTAAAATATAGTATATTTGTAATACGGATATTATTGCTCTCAAGATCAGACGCAATCATTTCTGTAAGTTCATAAACTGTGTCTCAAAATACCTTTATTTCATTTCAATGGCTTTGATATTTTCATTTCTCTACGCTGGGCTCTCCCACCGCCCTGGCTACCCTCGGAAATTCTAGTGAGGGAACTCTGTTAACAGGTTAACATTCTCTAGTATTTTCAGGACAACGCTGCAATAAATTCATAGATCGTGGGCCCGCAAAATATAGAAGAAGGCAGAAGAAATAAGGATCATCATTTTTGTCTCGCCTCGAGAAATATGTGTCGATGGGGTAGTGCTTTGTGCACATCTGCTTCACTTGACTCTGTTGCATGTAACCTAGCCCCCACCATTGGTCTTGTCTTATAGTAAAGGGCAAGTGAGCGCGAAAGCCTCTGAAAATCGGGTTGCCTTTATCATTTCGTCCTAAAACTGTTAGCCAGCTATTTTGGGATTCCCAAATAAGTTACTGGAACTTGTTGCTGTGGCTGGGCAGACACGGCCTTTGCCATAGAGACCACTTTTTTTTTAATGCCCATAATGTTGACGTGCCCTAGATTCATTGCGCTATCACCGTTAAATCTAGTTCAATGATCTTGCTCATGTTATCCTTGCTGGCACGAACTAATTGGATTTTACCTGTTCTCTTTCCATAAAAATGTTTTGCTCTAGTCCAACAGAGTCCCGAGAGTTCATGATTTGGTGCATCGCCTGTTGGATACAGTAGGAACGCATTGTTCCCATCAGTTCTTTGTCTAAAAATGCAAAAGCGACCGTGAATATTTTCACTTTTTTATTTGAATACTGCAGTATGGTCTCTAGGACAGCCATTTTCTGGATATGTACATGGCTGCGCTTTGTCACTGCTGAATCAGTCAAGGCCAAATCTGTGGAGGGGTGTGAGGGTTCCTCATACGGCCGATAGGCTGGGATAAGGGTCAGACTTTCTCTGTCGAGAGTCAGGTCGACTGTTTGTTCCAGCTCTGCCACTTGATGCATAAATGGTAATCTATTTAGTCGCCTTTTGCTAGCTAAGCAACGCCAAATTCGTCTCGATGGTGGAAACTCCCCTAAATTTTGTAATTCTTTCAGACTATTCTTTAAATATATTTTTGTTTGGACCCTTCAGTTTTGATCGTTGGTCCACCAATATGCACATGGTATAGATTTTTTTAGTCATACCAACAGTCTGATTTATTATCAGATAGATAAAAATAAGCGGGACGTGCTTGTAAATTGATGTATATGTGGTGAAGATATTTCTATCCTATTATCAAGAGGTTTTATAGTCCATAGGAGGCCCATATTTGAACAAAGGAATAACATATGCTTCTTGTTATGCCTGGGAAGGCATACGATCATATTAGTAATCAGCAAATCACGGTCTTCTCAAGCGTGGAGCTAAATAATGGAAATACTATTGCAATGACCTACTTAATTCTTCCAAGAACGCTATCCCAAGCCAACGAGTTCCTGTATGGAAGTGACAATTATTTATTAGCGTATCCTGATTTGAAATGCCAGCTACAATAAGTGATGATCCTTGTTGATTGATTTCATCATGTTTATTTATTGGTGTAGCAAAGCAACTGATTTTAGGATTTTATTTGAATTATTTTATCGTTGAAACCCATTAAACTAGAAACAGAATGAAAATCATTTAACTTAAAATTAAACAAATATCACTTCCTCGGCAATTTAAATCAAATCATATCAAACTGAACCTTTCACAGAGTTTATCCTCTGTTGCAAAGTTGGTCTAGCTTGGTCATTAAATATCTACATCGAAATAGGTTATTTTAATTAGCATAAAAGCTATTCTTCTTTAAGGTCAAACCGCAAACTTCTAGCTCTAAAAATGCCATATTTCAAAACATCGACTTTGATTGGATTTTTAAAAAATTTTAATTCCTTACAATTATTTTCTAATTTTGACCATACTTGTAGATCACTAAAATGTCGTAGTCTGGATGGAGAAGGATGGAAAACACAATGTTTATGTCATCTTTTCTAAACAATTTTCTCATGTAATAGTGGTAAGAAGAGTGTACCAGAAAGGGCTGTTCAGATGCAAAGGCGCTAACTGACACAACAAATTTACATTTATTTAAGAATGACCTAAGTTAATTATCTGCAGATTTATGACTACAAAATGAGTTGTGACCATATATGTTTCTACCCTGCTTGTCAATCTCCAATGATCATTTTAGATGAATATATTGTAATGTAACGGATGATCATAAGGACATATGATGTGACTTGCATTTAAGTGAGGATCGTTTGCATGATTCTCCTCCCTGATTCTCTATCCAAATTACATATTTGAACAGCATTAAAGAAAAGTGCGAGACAATTTGGGGGGTGGGGTGGTGGTCGTAATGTTGAGCAGTGAATGACGAAATCACTATACATGCCATTTAAAAAGAACCTGCGTAGGTAACATTTCGTCGTCAACATTTTTTTTCTAACGTAAAATCCAGGGTCACTTTCCAATAAAACTCGGTATGGGAACAGTGCAGCAAAAATTTATTTAACGCAAAATAAATCTGAATGAATATCAAGAATGACGGGATTAAGAGCTATTTCAACAGATAAAACTAGAAATATTTACTGCAAACTTCATCAGCGAACATTCACATTTCCTAGTGATGTTAATAAAACTTTGAAAACTGAGTTGGCCACACAATCTTTTGCAGGGTAAAATGATTTCTTTGTAACATTATAAATAGTCTTCATCAAGCCCTAATTCCTCACCACCATCCCCAGTAAATCCAGAAACGATTTACCCCTGAAAATAGCCGAGACCAACACGCTGTTAACATTCTGTTGCTTCCAAATGTTTAGGAATTAAATCCCCTTAAGCGTCATTACTGAAATTCTCCTCAAACTAGTCACACTTATGTAGTTGAAATAGACGATCGAACAAAATTTAAGTGACTCATTTATCTTTCAACTATACAAGTGTCAACGGAACCATCATTCTTTACATAAATACAATATATAATTTTTATGTTGATTTTAAAATGGATATTCTATAAAATCTTACTAAATCGTCTTCACATACATATTAAGAAAGGTCACTTGCTCGAAATTCAAACTTTTTTCTTTACAAAAACTTGAAATATAGAAATAAGCAATTGCAGGAAAATGCCAGAAACATAACTTTAAACTTACTTCTATATATTTAAACATGAAAACATGGGTTCATTCAGTAGAGAATTCCTTTGAACAATCGTGGAGAAATAGGCAGAAATGTCATATTTGAATGCAGGCTATGGCATTCAAAAAATGGAGGAATGTCTAAAAATTTCCAAATTTAATAAAATCTGTTATGTTTATGAATTCATTTAATTGTTGACACTTGATTATATGTTTGATTACAGCCAGTGTACTTTTGAGATATTAACTAGTTAGGGAATGCTCTTCACGTGCTTGACATTGTGACGTATTTTATGATTATTATGACATATGGACTTGTCTGTTTTGTGACGTAAATCTGATTAATCGACAGTCGTGAAAAAAACTTTTTTTGAAGAAGGTTATGTTGTTTTTTCTCTCTGATTACGAGTTTTGTTTATAGAATTAAGAGTCAGTATATATAATTATATATTAAAGTTGCATTTATCATAAAAAAGACGGGAGTTGATCAAATGCTACTTTGACGTCTTACAACATGTAAAAGAAATTGAAGAATTAACCGATCTTGTACACATTTGAATACAAAGCATTGCAATTGTTACACAAATTATGGCTATACTAATGGGCCTTAAACAAGTGCACAGAAAATTGTCAAACACGTAAATCATTTCCAACCATCCTACTTTCATCGACTGGCAGAGTGCTCTTGAAACTGTGAGTAGGAGCTCTATGGGCATTAAAAATGAACATTGCCATTCTAGAGCTCATACGAGACATTAAGTCAAATTAAGGCATAGTGGTCCTTCAGTTGATCCTCTGACTTTCAGGAATTACTCCTAGTGGTAGAGTTGATTATCTAGGGCTAAAACACATTGACCAACAACAACCTAACCAACCAATAACCTAACTGAAGGTCAAGGCCTGACTAAAGGACCTCTTTTTGGAAGGATGGGTGACGAACTGGAAAAAATTGTCAGACGGCCCGAAAACTTTACCGGAAAATCCAAAACCAAACTGTAAAGGCAATCAGTGTGGCTTCTTAAATGCAACCACAAAAGCCTCAAATCGCAAATTAGCGATTACTGAGCATTGCCCATACCGTAGCTATCTAAACATGTTACATTGCTTTGGAACCCCATGAACACGGATCGGAGACAGTCAAACACTTACCACAAAGAAATACAAAACGCAAAATTACAAAAACTAAATACCAGAATAGCCATTCTAAGTCGTTCATCCCTTGCAACCATAAAAAATACATGCCACAATACATCTAGGAGATAATAGCTAGCTGGAAAACATTGTAGAAGACATAAAACCAACAGTTGTTATAATGTAGTTAACATATAAACAGTAAAGTTCAAATATAAAAACTGTCGATGACATGAGAATGTATAACATTTTACATGTTAACTATTATATTTACGACCAGAAAGCTGTATGTAAAATTTTAAGAATACAATCTGAGATATTCTGAAATATTTCCATACAGTTTTTAGACATTGTCAATAGAGTAATTCCTTAGAAGAACATGTCACATAGCATTGCTGCAATAGCTTTTTTGTTAATGAGGCAGAAATTTAATTATGGAATACAGTCTTCAATGCGAGAAAATCGGAGAAATGTATAATCTATTTCCTGTACCGGGTATCTAAAAACTTTAAATAACGTTGCATACATTACCCAACATTTTTAAATCTACCTATGTTTTCAGAGAGGGTAGCATTGAAATCAGCATCAGATACTAAACATAAGGTACAGTCTTAACCTAAGTATCTTTATGCAAATCACGGTTTTAAATAAATTAGCACGGATTTTCTACCTATGACTGTGTTTGCAAAGCTCTTTAAGCAAGGACTGCAATTTCTCATATCAAAGCACACACTTTAATATCAACATTAACACAATGGATGTGCGTGTGACGTTAATCAATTACTTGTTTAACAAGAACACACTCTTAAAGTCATGCTTAGAAATTAAAAACCATACACACTAGGAGCATTAAGATAATCAGCAAAAATAAATGATAGAACAAGTGCCAGTACACTTACGTAATTTGACATGCAGGGATCACAAGATCTATACATGTTTAATGTATTTCAGCTTTATTTGGTGGGACATGTTGAGAGAATGTCAGAGGACTGCACGCAAACTTAAAATAATATTTAACGGGAACCTAATCATGAAAGGTTCTTAGATGAAGAACGGAAAATACTTGGCAATTTCAGAGAAGAACCATTTTTTCCTCGAACCTGACTTATTAGACCCCCTCTCCCATCGACAGATTCAGTATCGGCACAAGTCCAAAATTTAAAATGTTCATTACTGATTTTGAAAGAAGAATTAATACATATTAAAATGTCGCCTAATATAGCCTTACATTATTTTGTTAAAATGTGTCTCATATTTAAGCCCTAATTTTTAGATTTTGGCGTAGATTATATTACATTTTATACTCCAAATTAAAATATAAAAACTCCCATCATATTTTATGACGTAGTCTCTATATTCATATTTTTTTAAAAATCAATTAAAGACGTATTAGCTATTTTATGTAAGTTATCAATATAAATCTAAATTTTAATGCAATTCTAAGAGACGTTTTACGTACGTACTTTCGTAAAAAAATGGGTTGTCAGCAAAATTTTCACCCTGGAAATTCAAAGTTACATAGATTAAACATTTTTTTTTAACGAAACTTAATTATTGTCTTTTATATCTACGTATATTTGTATTCATTTTCATTCATGTTAATTTGTAAATCATGTTGATTCAAAATAAATATAAAATGTATCACGTTTAATATTATGTATAGCAATTCTTGAAAACTGTTTTAATTAAGTACCATGTCAGAGTGATACATAACATAACATTTGCAGAAAAGGCTAAACAGATTCTGTAAATTATTTAAATAGACCTTTGACACTTTATTAAAATCTCGTACATTATTTGTTAATGTCAGACGATAAAGATTAGACTGGATCATTTATTCAGTAAAAATAGAAATGGTAATTGTTGTTTTTTTTTCTTTTAAATTAGTATTATTGTTGAAAATAATCAAAATTTTAGGCCATATATAAACAAGTAGTTTAGTAAACTTACACTATTCTTTATAACTTCATGTATCTTTTCCAATTTGACGCCTCTTTCCATGATCTTCAATAAAACATCTATATCGTTTTCTCCCAAAATTTTCTCTATTATTATAGAGAGGCCATCATCACTCAAGTCATGTCGCTAAAATAAAAAATAAAATGACATATATGAAATTGATATACTAACTATAAATTTATAAATTAACTGAAAAGGAAAGTTAAATATGAAAATATGCTCGTGAATAATATATGTAAATGTTACGCTCTTTTGCATATGTTGTACCTAAAAAGAATATTAATTTTGTTTTAAGAATCAAACCTTTTTAGTACATATACATTTCCAAAAATACACAAAACAAGATTGAATTAACTTACTTTTGAAATTACTTCATGGGGCTCTTTAATTTTAAATACAATTTTTAACAGTATTTTCTGTTCATCGACATCAGCTAAAGTCATGCATCGTTTAAGTACTGAATTAGAATAAAGAACAGGTAAAGTTGATTTTTTTTTAAATTTAGAGAGAAACTTGAAGTTTATAATTAAGTTTATGGGCTAAGAGTTTCAATAGCATGTGTCGTGGTTCTTAAAATAATAAAAGGATATTATCTGTATTTATAAACTACACACAAAATTTTTGTTCAATGTGCAAAAAACTTATAATGCAGGACTTTTATAGATACCTGTAAATACTGAAAATCGTTTCAGAAATCCATTTTTGCTATCGGGTTTATTAAAGATTTAAAACATTATATAATTATCATTAAATGTACTATTATTTAACCTGTATCGGAAATTTAAAATTTAAATTAAGAAATGAAAATTAAAAAATATGAAATATTGGTAATATACTATTAGTAAATTATAGTTTTTAGCATGCATAAAGCCAATGTTTATGAAATTAAAATTGTTTTCAAACATTAAGAGTTATATTAATTTGTTTTTATGCATACATTTCTTAAACATCAAAATGAAAAATATTTTTCTTATGTAACGTATCAATATTTATGTAAATTTGGCAATTTTATAAGAGGTCTTACGTGTGTATAATGATGGGTTAGCAGCTATATTTTCACCCTGAAAATTCAAAGTTACATAGATTAATAGTTTTTTTTTTACGAAACTTAATTATTATCTTTTATATCTACGTATATTTTGTTTTCATTTTCATTCATGTTATTATGTAAATCATGTTAAATCAAAATTAAAATAAAATGTATAAAAGTCTAATACCATGTATAGCAATTGTAGAAACAGTTTGTTTTTTTTTAAAAGGACCATGTCAAAGTGATGCATAACACAACATTTAAAAAATGGCTTAACAGATTCCATAAACCATTTAATAGACTTATTTGACACTTTATTAAAATTTAGTAAATTATTTGTTAAGGCAAGTTTTTAAAGACTGGGATGCAATATTTTTAACGTAATAATAATATCGTTTGTGATTTTTATTTTTGGTTGTCGTTTTTTTTTTCGGGGGGGGGGGGGGTTGGGGGGTTTTTTTTGTTTTTTTTTTTAAAAAAATCAAAATTCTTTATATTAAAAAGTATGTTTAGTATACTTACACTGTCCTCTATAACTTGAAGTATCTTTTCCAATTTGACGCCTCCTTTTATTATCTTGTATAAAACATCTATAGTGTTTTCTACCCACATTTTCTCTATTATTATAGAGATGCCTTCATCACTCAAGTCATGTCCCTAAAACAGATTGTTTTTGTTTTTTAAAATATAATAGGAAATTCATAATTAAACAAAAATGTGGTATAAGAAACGTTACACCCTATTGCATCTGATATTCCTTTAAATATAAATATTGGTTTTATATAAAATCTCTTATTTGAGGAGATATAAATCTCGAAATAATATAGAAAACAAAATTTCATTAACTTACTTTGGCAATTACTTTATGGGGCTTTTTTTTCATGTCCAATACAATTTTTAAAAGTATTTTCTGTTCTTCAACATCAGATAAAGTCATGCATCGTTTAAGTACTGAATTGAAATAAAGAACATGTAAAGGCAATTAAAAATACAATTAGAGAAACCCTTGCAGTTTAAAAATTCAGTTGAATTCATAAATGTTTAATAGCGATTGGCATTGTTCTTAAAAGTATAAAGGCATAGCATCTTCAATGACAAAGTACGCAAACAATGTTTGTTAGATATGCAAAAACCTGTACTGCATGACTTTCTGAACATCAAAGTACAAACTGAAAATACAATTTTACTTTTAAGTTCATTGAAGATTTTAAACACCCTTTTACTATTATTAATTAACAAAACATTATTTAAACTGTATTTAATATTTTTTAAGCGGAAAATTTACAAATCTATTTTTTATTGATATAATAAAATCTATAGATTTGAGTTTTTAGCTTGTTTAAATGAAAGCGATTGAAAATGTAATGACAATTGTTTTCAAACATTAAGCCAAGAAAAAAAAATCCTTCTTAAATCTGCAGAACACATAAATTATGCATGATATCCATCAATTCCTGTGGCGCTACAGCCAATTTTGGGCATTGCCTCTCTGACTACTTCCTGCCGTTCAAACCTAATTGCTTTTTAAAATTATTTTATTTACCAGCGGTTGTTGACTGCGTCTTCCCTTATTACATCTTTACATTTGCTACTTAACTGCTAAGAGGCGTTTGTTTCCGTCTCATTACCCCCTTTTATTATTTCTCTATGTCGATAAAGTATCATATTTTTTCTTACTTTTTCTCTTCTACGCACTTAATACTTTTGCTACATATCCTCGGTCTCAAATCGACTTTCCTTTTATCTCTATTGGCAGACTTTTTTCCTCTTACTGACATCCCCTTACTCTTGCCCAACACTGTTCCACTATGCCAACTAATTACCAACTTTGCTCCTTTATCTTTACTGTCTTTAGTTTAATACCACCAAACATAACTACCGACTGTAAGGAACATGCATTCACTCTCTTTAAGAAATCCAGATGCAATGTACATCTTAATTTTCTTCATACTTTCATACAAGTCAGCATTATTCTCCAAGGTTTACTAATTTCAACCCGGTGACCGGCTCACTCTACTCTGACGTCATGGCCAGAATTCAATATTTTCAGAAAGAGATAGTCTTTCAACGTATGGGTATTCTTACACACAAACAATAGCGTCTCATTGCGGACCACAGTACAATCATCTACCAACTTGTTGATCGCATTCTCTCTAATACCTCTAATAGTATTTATCTTTTGAACTAATTAGAACGATTATCCACCAACTTAATCGGGAACTGTACCGATTCCTCTCTACCAACAAAAGGAAGAAGACAAAATCTTAAGCCACAAACAGCTCAACACCTCATCAAACTGTAAATGGTAACAACTTAGTTGTTTGCTTCACCCCCACTGAACTTTAAACTCCCTGATGACGAAAGGTCGTTACTCTCTAAGGGAGTAAAATTTAATAGATCATCAGTCATGTTTTTGTAAATAACAGTCACCCTTCACAAGGACAGATTACACATACTCTGCCTTCCTTAAGCCTACTGACAGCCACAGCGATCTACTTTACTCATCATCCCACCCTATATCCTATTGTTATGTAGGTCGTGTTACGTTACACTTTCCCCGTGCCGTTAACTTTGTTTGACCAAAAGTAGACTACGTTGGTTTTGGGCTTGGCCTGTTTCCCTTTCATCTTGCCGTATTTACTATCGATACCAACTAAAAATAATTAATCTGTTTCTCGTTGTATTTTGTGGCATATTCGTGATTGAACTAGAAAAGTAAACATGGAAGGCGTTTCTGAATGCGTCAGTAGACCCAATATATAAATAAGGGGATTCAGGGATTCACATGGATTAAGATAGATATTTTTTTTAATTCACGAGACAAGTGTATTATTATGTGTGTACTAATATGTGTTTATTTGTCATTATTAATTTGCACATTGAACTAACTGTTTACCGGTACAAGATCTACCATACTCTGTAAGTTGATGATTTGTAATTTTATTTTTATTTTGTAATTGTATTAATACTAAAATAAATCTTATTAATTGTGATTTTAACTGTTTTGGTTGTGGTATTTTGCTATTGTATTTCTTAATGGTATCGTCCTTTGTTAGGCACCGTTGGAACTGCCATAAATTTAAAAAAGTGATTAATTTCCGAAAATATAAGGAAATGCGTAACACATTGGTCTGCTCGTCCGTGAGTACTATAATCACATTTTTTTTTTATTTCTTACAAGTCCCCAATTTAACAAATTGTTGGCTTTTCCTGGGATTTACCTGAATCCGTTTTTTTATATCTTACAAATCTCCACAATAACAAAGTCTGGGATCACACTTGGATATTTGAATCCATAAATTTTCTTATCACAACAATAATAAATTCAGTGTTTTTTTTTATTTATTTTGACCCAGTGTTTACTATAATATACTCAGACTAAATTTAGTGCACGATACCATTTTAAGAATAAATAACAGAGTAAATTACAATTTTTCTTTAAATTCAATTTTAAAAATTGTGTTTACTTAGCTTTCTTTTTTTATATAAAATTTAGTGTTATATTTTGCCTGTTTCAAAATGTATTTTGCTAAAGATTTATGGATAAGAAGAGTTTATTCAACATTAAAAAAGACTATATGAGATATGATCATCGTCCTCTTGGTGGATAAAGATGTGTTATAGTAGGACAAACTGGCCTCAATCACACAACCGTATGATTATAGTATGGAGCTCAAATTGAAGCTCAAACAGCTGGCGCTTGAAAATGAACAAGAGCTTAAACAAATGGAACTACGTGCTCAGAGAGATAAAGAACGAAAGCTTAAATAATGAAACTAGAAGAGCAGAAAAAGTTATAAATAAAATTAAAAGAAATGGAAATAACGGCCATTTTGGGGGCAGTTAAAAAAAAGCCTCTTGGTTCTATTAGTCAGGTTTCTGATGCAATTAAATTTGCAAAGGTATTACCAAAATTTGCAGAAAATTAGGTTGACCAATATATTGCACAGTTTGAAAAAACTGCCAAAACTATTAACATTCCGGAAAATATGTGGTCCTTTTTACTGCAACTAGTCCTATGTGGAAAGCGCAGCCGAAGTTTGTGTGTCCTTGAATGCGGAACAGCGCGGGAACTATAACCCTGTAAAATCCTTAATACTTAAGGCTTATGAATGTGTTTTTGAAGCAAACCATAAAAATTTTAGGGAGCTGTAGAAATGTAATGACCAGACTCATGTAGAACTCATCCAGGAAAAGGACGACTCCTGGACACGTGGCTGCCGGCAAAGAACACAGACATCAACAATTTCAAGAACTTCATTATGATGAAGGTGTTCAAGAATTGTGTTCGTACAGACGTGCAAATACACATTGCAGACCGTGTTGAACAGTGACACACATACGGCAGCAGTGTTAGCTGATGATTGCACCATCACACATCAACTCCAAGGAATCAATTTGACACCAAAAAAAAAAAAAAACCAGCACACTAAAACAACAGCATCGACTTATAGTAAACGTCAACAGAATTCATGCAAGCCTGGTACAAAATAAATAGGTACAAAAGACACAGGTGTCACATGTAAAAAAGGACATACTAGAAACGAGTGTTAGAAACTCAATAAGAAAACTGAGAAGACCACATATTCTAGTATCCCACACAAAGTATCCGCTTGTACGTTTCGTCATACAACTGCTGAAAATAAATGTTCAAAGTTCAAGGGCTTTTTCTCTCCCGAAGTCCATACAAATTTCAGAGAGGTTTTTCATGACTCATAAAAGAATTTCGAAATGAACACGCAGGCTAAGTGCAAGACTCATTGCACCAGACATTAACGAACAGTTGAAATCAGCTGTAGATTCCAGTGACGTTGAAATGGTGAAGTTTTCCTTTAAAGAAGATGACCACTGTGTTGATCATCCTGCCTCTTAGTTCTCAAAGAAATTTAACTCCCATCAGAAAAAAAAATTATACTATACTTCTCGCGGACACTGAAACACGGAACATTTCTCTTCCCCGCCATTCTTTTTTGAAGACTTGATAAAAATATGTGTGCAGTCACATCGATTCTCCCCCTCTCACTGTGAGACCAAGTCATGTGGACTCAGCCTTTGCAACATTTGATATATTGTCGACCAGACACCACGCATACGCTTCCATAAGTGCATTTTTCAGATACTCGTATGTTTCTTGTGCACTGGTCGTAATATTTTCTCCACAATTGTTGTCACCCGCTGAAAGATCTCGTACGCTAAGGAGAAAGGACCAAACTTTATTAGAAGTGACCAAAAGGGCACGACGAACTTTTCAATATATGCTTTCGTGGTTAGCACAAACACATCCGGTCGGGTGAATTTGGAAAACCAACTAATCCTGACATATGTCACATTGTCACCACATGGTATCAACGTCATATCTCTATTTCTAGCTTGAGCCTAGCTCCGCTGCTCCACGTCATGACTTACTTTCCCATTTTTCCTTCCCTCCTCCCTATTTAATCTCACCAAATTATTCTCTGTCACATTTTCATTACCCTCCCCCACCCTCGGATATTATTTCTCAAAAAATTTAATTTAAAAAAAAAATTAAATACTCTTCAGTTGAATGTCTTAAAAAACAAAAAGATTCGTTATCAATTCAAAATGTGAAATCATTCAAATGCAGATCTCATAAAGAAAAATCAAGTTATTAAACAAATAGAGACATAAAAAAAACCTAGCGCCTAAATTAATAATAATGTAACATGACAAACAAAATCTTCATTTTGAATCAATAGTCAACCATATATTTTATGCCTTAAAAAAGCTGAAGTTATGAAAATTCGTGTGTCCTTAATGTGTAGAAATTTGCCACACTTTAAAAATATTTTTAAAAAAAAAGAAATGATCAAACATTAAGTTTTTATATAGACGATATGTCAATGTCATATTTGCGCAGGCTATGAACTCTAGCCAGCCTTAAGCTCGAAAGCCATTTGGGCCGCTGCTAGCTAAAAATAGTCTCTCTTAACCTTGTTCACCACTAAATACAATAAATAATATGTTTCTTTAGAATGATGTAGATTGTTCTGGAGAAATCTGGAAAGGAAACCCTTGTGTAAAGTTTTTCTAGAAATATCAGTAAAACGGAAAATAAAAAGAATAGGCGAGCTATTTTGTGGGTTCTATCATTTTTATCACAAAATATATCGAGCGTGTGTTTGTTTTCCAAAGAAACACGAACTTTGCTTACTTTGTGTGTGTAGATTCCTTTACATAACTGTTTCTTTTAACAACATTTGTATTTTTACAACATTGCACCGGTACAAGAATTCATTATAATGTAAGTCGATAGCCTTAGTTATGTTTCTTTGAATTTTTAAATTTATTATTAACATATTAAAAGGCATTAATTGTATTTAACCCTGGTTTGAGTGTCGCATTCATATTATTTCACTTATTGTATGTTCATTTATTGTGTTTTATACTTATACTTAAATAAGACATTAGTAACAAAATGTGTGATAAACCTTTTGTGTACCATAAACAAAGCAGCTGTAACTCCAATCCAATCACTGAACTTCTTGTTTGAAATGAATTTATACACTAAAATTGCTAAATGACAAATGATTCAAATAGAACACGAAAAAATAGCTTCTATTGATGTGTAATAATTTCATCATTATTTAATTTTAAAAGGGTAATTTAATTTACTTTTTAAATCCAAAAACAATACAACAAAAGGATCTTTCAAAATCATTAAATAGAAAAATATATTTTGTGTGAAAATTTTAAAATATTATTAATTATATAGTTGCTTTGCTAATTATTTAAATACATTTAACAATGTATTGTTAATTGACTAACAATGAATTTAATATTGATAATTAATTTTAAAAGTTGGTTGCTATACTAATGATTACAATGAAATTCTGGAAACATATTTAGATTTTGAAACTATATGTTTATGTCTAAATATTACATAATCTGAAAAAAAATAATCATACTCTTTAAGCTTAAATGTTGGCTGTCGGGTAATAAGACGCTACGCTTTTTTTTAATTTTATATAACCTTATATGTGATCCTCAAATTATTAAATGTAGCCTGTTCAATATATCTTTTTTTCCAAATTTAAATGCAACATAAAAATTATGTTAAAATTGTATTAATCTTTAAACCTAAAGATTCAAATATAATATATATATATAAGTAGTAGATAATGTTCAAATCAGGGCACAATTTGGAGGAGGTTGGAGGAGGTCCTCCGTCAAGGCACTATAACTCGATAAATTATTATTAATGTTTTGTTATAAAAGTTACCTCTATTTGATTTTCGTTGTAAGACAACTATATTATTAGTAATCCTTTTGATTAATTTGTTAAATATGAATAGTTGTGCATGCATATTTAAATTAAATACATCATCAAAGACAACATTGTACAGATTTTTAACGTGTTTTTTACGAAGGTATTTATTTATATTATTTTATTTTGAGTGGTTCTCAATTTTCAATTGAGTGGTTCTCAATTTTTCTATTGACTGGTTGTCATTTTTTAAACATTTTTATGAGTATTTTCATTGTGTAATTTGATCGTGTTGGTATTATTGGACAATGATTTAAATTATATCATTTATTGTGAGTGGTTCTCAAAGTATGATGGTAAAAATTGTGTATTTTCTAATGAAGGGTTTAAATTACGTAATTTTATCTAATGAGTTGTTCTAAAAATTGTTTTGATTGTTAACATGCATTGTTTTAATTGTTACCATTCAGTGTTTTAATTGTTACCAAGCAGTGTTTTAATCATTATCATGCCATTATCAAATAACTTTTTGTCTAACTTACCAACCGTTGGGACATCTGAATTTAGTCAAAGGCTTTTTTTTTCTGAAAGTAAAATTTTAATCTTTACCACGCCAAAATTTAATTTCATCTGGCCGCTCTCTCTCTCTCTCTCTCTCAATATCTTTCCATACAGAACTCAACTAGATTTCTGTCTAACGTCCAGCTATCACAGCATAACACCCCGTTACTAGTTTCTTTTTCCCCATCACAAGCTAAAAAAAGGGCTTCCATTTAAACTTTACGACATTGACAGCTACCATAGCATAACAACCCATTAGTGTTTTGACTTCTCTGGCCACTTTCATTTTTTTCTCCGTGTCATCTAACGACTCTTCCTACCTCCATCTTTTTTCTGATCATCTCAACTCTTTCAACATCTTTCAAGCTACCCCATGCAAGTCCACATTCCAACATTATTAATATGTCCCACATCACTCAAAATTAATATGGGTTACACAGGTTTCACAACACCTCTTAACCATACTGTTTTTAACTGTTCATCGGCCCAAAGAACCAAATTTCATATCAACTATTGTAACTAAACTTTTCCAACGCAACTATCCTCGTGTCCTCAAACACATAACTCCCATTTTACGAGATGAGCGACTACCAAACCACTTGTATTCCAAGTTTATGAACCAGTTACATGACTAGACATTTCACTATTCCTTTCATTCATGTCATGCCCAGGATATTTATCCCATGTGATCTACACACTTATTGCACCTATCAAGTTTGGATTTCCCATCTTGACACTTAATTAAACTAACACCACTCAGAGTCTACACACAGCTCACACCTCAAAATGTACACAGCACAATTCACATCTTACAACTTACGAAGCAATCCCAAAACGCACAACTTCTTACTTACAACTCACAGCTAAAAACTCACGAAGCAATTTCCAAAACCCAAACATCACAAATCACAACTGACAACTCACAAAGCACAACTACCAAGAATCAACCACAGGTAAAAAATAACAACAGCATCGTAAAATAAAAATAAAATTGCAAAAAATGATAAAAATATTTCGTAGGAGGAGAAGGCTCTTTTCTTGAGGAGGGGGAAGAAGAGAAAGATTTAGAACACAAGAGGTTGCGGTTGAGAGAAGACTACACTCAGCTTCGTTAGTATCTTATGACAGGGAAGAACGATGAATAATAAAGGCTTAGAACAAAGAAGGTTTTAAATAAGAGGAGACCAACCTCAGTTTCTTTGGAGCCAAGGAGGAGGCGTAAAGGATCAGATCAAAGAAGGTTAAGGCAAAGAGGAAATTTTCGGAGGAGAGGGGGAGAAAGAAATGCTCAGATCAAAGTAGGTTGGTTTTGAGCAGATACCAAACATAGCTTCGTCAGTATCCCAGGAGGAGGAGGAGGAGTCCCGGCGGTTTGTAAGTTAGACAGAAAATTAGTTGACAACGGCATGGTAACGATTAAAAGCTTGCATGTTCAAATTAAACCACTGCATGGTCAAAATTAAAACACTGCATGGTAACAATTAAAATACTGCATGGTAACAATTAAAAATTGTCTTTGAGAAAAATCCAGTTATGTTATGGTATCTGTGTAAAGTGATAACGGTTGACTGGGAACATATTTTATTTGTGAATGACCAGATGGGACGATAAAAGATGGCGGTTGACAAAGACAAAACACAAACGGCGTGTTATTATGTGGTAGCTGAACGTGTCGTAAAGTTTGCAGAGGGGGAACATTTTTAGATGTGGCGGGGAAAAAGAAACTATTAACGGGGAGTTATGATGTGGTAGCTGGACATGTCGTAAAGTTTGCAAAGGGGGGGGGGATTTTTAGGTGTGGTTGGTGTGGAGACGTTGAATCCGTTGTGTTGTAATTATTCACTCATGGCAATGAGTGTCTACTAGTATACAATATAGCTAATATCAACAGTTACTAATACAACCAACTTTAACAGGTTTGTAGCTAGATAGTAGTTTATTTAACACTACACGATGAACAAGACTTCATGTATAATTTCAGAATTTGATAATCAAATCATTCCAACTAAATATTAATCAATATACCAATCCAAACAATTCATACAGTATATTTATTTATTTATTTATGCATTTTTATATAGCGCTTATCATAAAGCTCTTATTACAATTATTAAAACATGTAAACTAAGTAAATACAAATGAGACACTAGGATAGTAACTACTATTCTATAGAAACAATGAAAATGGCTATAAAAAGAGGACACTTTGACACTTCAGGATTAAACCGAAACAGAAAATTAGGTAGGGCAAGGAGGGTGCATCACAGGTCATAGGCGGACCTAAACAGATGAGTTTTAAGGGACTTTTTGAAAATGGACGAGGTTTCACTATGACGTATATGGAAGGGGAGCTGGTTCCAGAACGTGGGCCCATGGAAGCAGAAGGAGCGTTCACCGATGGTCTTAGTTTTAGTTCTTGGGATTGAGAGGGTTCTACTGTCAATGGAAGAACGTAGTTGTCTTGTGGGGATGTAAGGAAGCAACAGTTCAGAGAGATAGACAGGAAAGTGAGGGTCAGTGAACGAGTTGAAGCAAAGATTGGAAGACTTGTATTTGATGCGAGAGGATATTGGAAGCCAGTGGAGTTGCCGCATGTGTGGTTGAATGTGGTCATGTTTCTTTAATTTAAAAATGAGTCTGCATGCTGAGTTCTGTGCCTTCTGAAGTTTTTCTATGTGGTGTTGAGGAATGCCTGAGAGAAGAATGTTACAGTAGTCAAATTTTGAAAGAATGAGTGAAGAGACGAGAGTTTTTGTGGCATCAAAGGAGAGGAGGTGTCTAATGGTGCTGATTTTTCTAATTTCGTTATATGCTGATCTGCATATATTCGTGACATGTTTGTCCATGGAGAGGGTGTCCGTAAGCGTGACTCCAAGGTTTCTGGCAGAGGGAGAGAGTGTGATGTCAGAGTTGCCAATAGATATAGAAGAAGGAGCGAATGGAGGGAGAGGTTTGTTTTGAGAGTGGATGAGAAGGATTTCCGTTTTATCATCATTTAGCTTCAGTTTGTTGCAAGTCATCCAACGCTTTACATCGTCCACGCACTCCTGTATGCGAAGGATTGTGGCATCAAGTTGATCAGGAAAGCAAGAGTCACTGATTTGAGTGTCATCAGCAAAGGATTGACTGGAAACTGAGTGGTGGCTAATGAGAGATGATAGAGGTTTAGTGTAGAGGATGAAAAGGACCGGCCCAAGGACCGATCCTTGAGGAACTCCAATAGACAGGGCTGAAGGTTTGGAAGAGCGGTTGGAAATAGAGACTTTTTGAGTTCTGTCAGAAAGATATGATTGAAACCAGTTTAAAGCTGAGCCAGTAAGTCCGAAAGAAAGATGAAGGCGGTCAAGAAGAATCTGGTGGTCAATGGTATCAAATGCAGCAGAGAGATCTAACAGAGTGAGAATAGAGAGTTTGCCATCGTCCATCGCGCGCAGGAGGTCACTCATGACTCGGACCAGTGCTGTTTCTGTGCTATGACCAAGTCGGTAGGCGGACTGAGAGGAAGGATAGAGATTGCGAGAATGAAGATAGCCAGAGAGCTGAGAGAGTATGAGTTTTTCTATGATTTTTGAGAGAAAGGAGAGGTTGCTGACGGGGCGGTAATTCTTGAGTGTGTTTGGATCAAGTGAGGGTTTCTTTAGGAGTGGCAGGACAATCGACCGTTTAAAAATGGGAGGGAATATGCCAGAGAGAATCGAAGAATTTATGATGGAGGTGAGTGCTGGGAGGAGGACGTCAAGGCATTCTACAAGCAGTGGGACGGGGATAGGATCGAGGGCACAAGACTTGGGAGCAGACCTGATGATGACTCGCCTCACCTCATCCTCAGTCACAGGCATATCCGCCATCAATTCTCTTAGCACAACAACCGAGATCTATCTTCTCTAACAACAACAAAAAACTAACGCGTCACTTCCCACTACCCAATTACGTCACAACACTCTCACACAAACGATACAGCTACACATAAAATCTTTGACTAAACATCTTTTCCCTATCAAACATTGAAACAATAATCTACACATAACAACAGTGATTCTCATACCTTTGACAGTGGGAAACAAAATTTAAGCGTCAAGCTGAGACGAACAAGATTGTTAAGTTTGTTATGTGAAGGTAGCTAATCATCTTAAAGTTTGGTAGGGAAAGGGAGGGCATGTTGTTGAGGGTTGTTGGCAAAAACGATAATAGTCGAGCTGAGGGAGAGAGATTGGAAAGCACATCTGTGCCAAGCGTTTGGTAACGTAAACTCTATGAAGTTGCACTTGTAAAAATGTAAATTTCCCACTTGGTTGGAAAGTTAAAGAGACTTGTGATTGAGATACAAAATAGTCTGTGAACTATAGAAAAATCAAGATAGAAATTAAAGAGAAAATTAATCAAGTTGTTGGATAGATGAGAGAACCGTTGGATTTTGGACCCGCTTCGTTGATTGAGAACCTCTGGATTTATTTTATCAAGATCAGCACATACTGCACGTGGTATTGTGTAAGATGAAACACACAGATAAAACAGTCCTACTTAAAAATTGGACATTTCGTGTGGATAACTTAGCTCCCCGTTACATTCTCACTGGTATGGTGCAAAGGGTCATTTTTACCACAACCGAGTGGGAGGACATTTTCAGTCATAAAGATATTATAACTCTATCTGAATTATTCTTGCTGACTTTGCTAAACTCGGGTTTGGATCAAGCGTTTCAACACTTTCTTGATGTCTTTGAAACGGATTTTGCTTTTATCCATGAGAAGTTGACTGATAATGTGGATGAAATGAGCCATTATTTAAAATGTCTTACTATCTAAAATAAACAAACAACAACTTTTAATTGAATTTTTCTTATATTTGTCTCGTTTTTACTTATTTTTGTGTTCAAAATGTGGAAAAGTGCTCCTGATGACCGATGGATTTGAAACATCATTCCCTTAAACTAATGGCTGGCTCTAACAAAAATGTATTTGCCCAAGTAACTCAACGGTTTGGTGTTTTTCAGCCCCTAGAATATTCGATATTGCAAGAGTGATGGAAGATAGTACCCTGACATTTTCCAACTCCCCATTGGATTAAATTTGTCGTGCGGAAGAGTCTATGGCAGTAGATGTACTTATTAATTTCGATCAAGTGAATCCTAAAAAACCTCCAGATACATGTTGTACCACCTTGCGACGTATTGTTCAAGAGCTGTCAGATCGACATGATTTAGTTTTTAAAGAAATTGTCAACAGACTAAAACCAGTTGAAACCAATGCATTTCCAACTTTTGTTATTGTTGCTGATGAAATCTTTGATGATGGACAAGTAAACTGGGGAAAGATTAATGCTGTTTACGCCTTAGCTGCAAGACATGCTAAGAAAATTGAGAATAATAAAAATGAACAAGCATCTAAAATAAATGATTCATATTCTTCGAGGTCCATACCTTACCAAAAGAAGCGTGCCTTATTTGTTGGAAAATATGTTGCTAACAAACTTGGAAAATGGATTCTCAACAATGGAGGATTTTTTTTTAATTGTTTAAGTAGACCTAAATACTATAGCATAGTTAATAAAAAATAGTATTATTCTTGGCGCCCTATAGGCAAGGCTTTCAGTCAGGAAATTATACGTTATCGTTGGACACAAAGAAAAAACATAGATTATACTTTAACTATATGTATTATTCTTAAATTTCAGGATGGATTAGTTGAGTTTTTTCCAGCCCAAGGAGACCTGGATGAAAAGCTATGGAGAGGTGTTTGATATACTGCTATTGGATTTGTAGGATTTATCGCCCTGTCCATGGTAGTCGCCTCAAGATAACGCCAGCCCCTGGACAAACGTAAGTTTGTAAAAACACAAGGGTCCTCATTTAATTTTTAAAAAGCTAAATTTGTAAAAATAATGTCAATAAAACAATTAAAATGTATAACACCTGTTATTTTTTATATGTTGTTTTTTGTTAAATACAAATTATGTTGGATACAACCCCCCTCCCCTTCCTGTACGTGTAATGGATGTGTCTACCCTCAGACCCTCGAGAAATTTGTATCTAAACAAATGGGTTTAAATTCTTTCTAAAAGACCGACATGTTAATGCATAGACTCCTGCTATAGTAACATCACTCATTCTTTCAGTCAAACACATAAGAGCCCTTGGGCTAAAACACATGCTTACAGACATGCCCCGCACGTGCAGGTGTCTACCCATAGTCTCATGACTCATGACGGGTGGAGGGATGACCTGATGTGAAAAATAAGTGTAGGGTCAAATCCGTCCATTTTTAACGTTTAACGGGGCTATCGGTGAGATTGATTGGAATGCCTAGTGATTTTTATGAAAAGAGGTCTACTGTGGAAGACCCAAGAGGTACTACTGTCAGTATAAAAAAACACAACCCTATTTTTTTTAATTTGTTGTTGCAATGCTTTGTTTACAGACTCCGTGGTAGGATGAATAGCTGTGGGAAATATATGTTCAGACACTTGGTGGGTCTTTGTTAAGACTACTTAGCTCTTAAACTTTTTTCCTCTCCACTCCTTGTCTGTAAACATTAAAGTTAGACCTGTCCAGTAATGGGGGTGGGGGGGGGTTGTTATGCTATGGTAGATGTGCTAACAGGGAATAGGGGGAGTGTTCTTATCACTATCTTTTGGATTTAATTCGATCATGCCCGCTTAACCCTAGCTATGGGCATGTTCCCCTATGGGCATGGGTTCTCTGCGCCCTATTTGTTTTTATGTTTGGTTGTCTTTTAAAGATGCTTAGTAAATAATAGAAAATTACATAATTAAGACCACTAAAATAATTAAAATATACAAGAAAACTAATAAAAAATATAGAAAAATATAAAAAATATATCCCAAAACACTTTGAGAACCATTCTTTTAGTAATAAGCCGGTCATGACAACTAACCCTAGACATGGACTTGTGTCCCTATGGGCATGGGTTCTCTGCACCTTATTTGTACTTAGGTTGGGTTGACTTTTAACGTTGAGTAGTAAAAAAAATGAAAATTGCATAATTAAAACCACTAAAAATATAAAAAAAAACTAATTTAAAAAATGAGAAAAATAAAATCAAAACACTTTGAGAACCTCCTGGTCGAAAAACAACCAACACATACTATGAGGACCACTTAAAAGATAAAAGAAAACTAATTAGAAGAATAAGAAAAAATATACCCGAAAAACTTTGAGAACCTCTCAATAGAAAATTGAGAACCACTCAAAAGAAAATTGAGAATCACCGATAAGATCCTCTTTATGACTAATAATAGTGACTTTGAAAATCCGTAAATAAAAAATACAATCAAAACACTTTGAGAACCACTCGATAGAAATCTGAGAACCACTCAATAGAAAATTGAGAATCACTCGATAAGATCCTCCTTATGACTAATAATAGCGATTTTGAAAATCTGTTCAAATTATTTCCTAAGCAAGGGAAAATCCGTTCAAAATAAACTCTTCGTACCACTCCCATTCGTGCTCACATTCCAACCCCACCCATACCGTCGGAGTGTTTTTTCCCACGCCATATTCACCCCGTTTACTCAATGACCAGACCAGGTAATGCGTTTTAATGCGTACATTCCATTGTACGTTTCGCGCATCCCGCCCGAGGCCTTGTTTAATAGATAATATTACTCACACAACCGCGGTCAGATATTATGGTATGTTAGTCAATGTCCGCACTTAAGGTACGGGAAAATCGTAGGCAATGGTTCTCGTATTATTAAGAAAACTAATTTAAAGTACAACCCAACCAGCCTAAAAATTTAAAAAACACACTACAATAACTTTAATTAGGACCCTACTCGATCCTTAAAATTGACAAGAAGAAGCTTAAAACATCTGTTATGACTACCGACCCATATACAAGGGAAATGTTTTTTTTTTTAGAGAATCGACCCTGACATAGTGATAACCACTTAAAATAAATAAGAAAACTAATTAAAATACAAGAAAAAAATAAAAATACACTCAAAAAAATACCCGCCATACTTTGAGAACGCCTTAAAATCAGAAATATTTTATTACTCAACAATAAAATTCAATAATCTTATTTGTTAAAAAAAAGATTCCATAACAAGAAGAAAACTCGTTATGATTCAAACATAATGAGAACCACTTCTTAGAAAATCGATCCACCAACCCTTTGAAAATCACGTTAAATAAATAAAAAAACTAATTAGTATACAAGAAAAAATAAAAATTGCAACCAAATGGACCATGTGACGAACTTAGGCTGTACTTTGTAAAATTTCTTCCCCCTCAACAACGCCCTTGAAAACCCATCTAATATAATACCATTCCCTCCCCACGTTTTGCCCCGCAGTATCAAGCCCGATTTACTCCCCTTAGTGTTCTCGCATTTCTACAAAAAGTCTCTCACCCCCAATGCGTGCAATTAGTGTTCAACCACTCTCACCGATGAACCTTGAGAAAATAATACCATTTCCCCCCCCCTCTCCCTAAGTTTTGCCCTGGAGACAGCAAATTGCAGTATCGTCCCTTGTTGTTATTGCACTAATGCATCAGAAAACCCAGGCTGAAGCGTGAATCTGGATTTTCACCCAACCCCGATAAACTTTGAGGGTAGAAGGTGAAACCCGAAACATCAAAATTTATTGTCATTGGATGGGAAAGCATACAACATTTAAACCACCCATTTGAATCATCACCGAATCATCACCCAATTCGAATAAATAGCCTGAACAAGAAACAAAATGTCTTTTATGATCTGATAACTTGATTGTGGACGCTGGAAGTCACTAGACTAAGTACTTCACTAGCGTGATACTTAACTGCGACTGCTGCCTAGAGTACTATTAAGTACTCAACCATGATTTTGATAGTATGTTCTTGCACATATATTGTTCATATGTCTATGTCGTAATTATTCGTTCGTGTTTGATCTTATTCTACTATTGTCTATATTCATTTATATTGATGTTATGAATTATATTATTGCTTTTGCCGCGTACTACAACACGCCGCCATCTCATCATGGGGATGGTAGGATGTTGTTCTAAAAGCGCCCATGTCTTTTTTTTTTTTACAAGAAGACAATTTAAATATTATATACCTTTAATTTTGTTGATTGTTAATGCTACCATGTCCCATACTTTATTAATTAAAATATTTATTTGGTCCAACTTTGTCGCGAAGCAAAATCTGCTTACGCCGACAATGATCAGACTTATAAATTCATCCACAAATTGGATGTATATGCACGAGCTATGTCACATTCCATACATCGATTTGCATTGGTTGCCAGTGGAACGGGATTTATAAGCTTATGGCAATTCGCTTGGATACTTATCCATTTTTGTATCATTTGCCTTTAGCCTGGTTTCTATTACTGAACCTACTTACTTTGAAGCTAGATCTTGGGGATTGATCTACACCCTACTACCTGACAACTACTAGATGGACTTCAAGATCCAGGGACTCTCACTTCCACAATTTATTGCTGGAAAGCATCTTCCCCATCGCAGATATCCCACGGAATCTACGAAAGGGATATCCGACTTCGCTACGCTAGAACAGCTCCAAAGGCCGGAGAGAAAGCCACTTCTGGAACAAAAGGACTCCCAAAATGTGTGATCCACCGAGATCATCACTAATACTATAAAGGCCAAGTCCAACATGATAAAGCACAAAACTTGAACACGTTTAGAAAATATAATGATGAATCCGCTTGTAGGTTAGGGACACTAGCTTTGCCTGGCAATACATTTCTAATTGGATGAAATGCATTTGATGTATATATGTTAAGCGACAAGATTGTATAAAGGATGACTTTTGTAAATATTATAATTCAATTAATACTCATAGTTATTTCTCCTTTACCAAAGACTTCGTTTCAGTCTATACTATATGTATATAGATAGGTTATTAAGTCTGTGTGGTAATTTGGCTTAAGTAACGAATCCATAGAGAGATTGCCAAGAGGAGATCTCATCTCCACACTAATATATTATATGTCAGATCACCACAGGCCCACATACTTTGAGAATCACTTAAAAGATACAAGAAATCTTATTAAAATATATATATAAATATTATATATAATATACCCAAAACACTTTGAGAACAACTCATTAGAAAATTGAGAACAACTCAATAGAAAATTGAGAACCACTCATACAAAATTATTTAATAATTACAATCAAAACACTTTTAGAACCACTCATTTGAAAAATTACGTAATTTAAACCCCTCATTAGAAAATACACAAAATTTACCATCATACTTTGAGAACTACTCACAATAAATGATATAATGTAAATCATTGTCCAATAACACCAAAATAATCAAATTACACAATGAAAATACTAATTATAAAAAATATATATTTTTTTTTTAAAATGACAACCAGTCAATAGAAAATTGAGAACCAACTAAAAATAAAGTTATACGATAAAAAACCGTCTTAAAACAACACATGAAAAATCTGTACAATGTTGTCTTTGAGGTTGTATTTAACTAAAATATGCATGCACAACAATTTATATTAATCAAATTAATCAAAATAATTACTAGTAATATCCTTGTACAACAACGGAAATCAAAGGGTGCTAAATTGTATAACAAAAAATTAATAATTAATTATCGAAATGTTGCCCTTTGGCGAAGGACCTCCTCCAACATCCTCCAATTTGCGCCCTGATTTGAACCTTATCTACTACTTATATGGCATCATTTCGTCTTCTGTTTAACTGTCAGCTTACTCACACTACCAAACAAGTCCCTATGTGTGCTACAATATACAATATGGTGACTGACATATTGCGTCCTAGCTGCAAGGACCTTTCATTTCGTTCCTTGTAATAAACGAAGATATTTTAGTGCACGGTCAAGCCCGACTTCCGCCATTGGCATTTTGCCCGTCGCTGCTTCTGCTTCGCATCCATTATTTAGGGGGTGAGCTATGGGTCGGAAGGGATGTCTGTGACAAACTGTGTGGACAGTGGTGCATGTTTGTCTAAAATGACTCTGAGGCCACTGTTGTAATCTGTCACAGGGTGTTCTTCACTGCACGTGAGGGCAGCAACGTGCAAAGAAGGCACAATGGCTTCTTAAATTCAAAGTCAAAGGTAATTCGGAAATTATAAGAGATCTGTTTGTCCTCAATAATGAATTTGCGGATCATAGCTAAACAGTCCTCTCTGACAACTAGCCAATCTAGGATATGACTCCGCTTATGCGTTAGGACACTGATAATTTAAGTCATTCCGTATGTGTCAAGAACTGATTTTAGTGTCTTCACATAGCTTTAGATGGTTGAATCTTAATGCCAGTTTGTGTCGCCGATTATGATAAAGTTGTTGTTGGTGGAAGCGTAAATGTCCATGATATGTAGAAAGTATGCAGTAAAATGATAGACCTTCAACCTAATTTGCGTATTAGGTGGTTTCCTGTATATGAACAGAAACGTCATTTCTTGGTTACCTTAATTAAGTTGCATCTTTTACATCTCAAATTAAACAAACTCGTCTGATTTTGAGAACGCCACAATATTCTTGAAATATCTCGTTTAAATGACTGCAATACCTTCGCGACTTCATTAGGCAAGTGTGAAGGACGTCATCTGGCGGTATACTTTTTAGTAGCTTAATCTCGTCATCGACATTTTAAACCACATCTCTGTAATGAATAAACACTTGGCCCTGCTCTCCAAAAATTGATCACACACTTCAATTGTCTTGTTCTGCATTAATTGGAGTTGAAAAACAGCACTCCGAAATAATGTGATTACAGCGTCACAACAGGATAGCAGTAAACAACAACTAGATTTGATCTTGTTAAGCCCCGTCGAGGTTGTGTGAAATCATGAGCCGCCGGTCGTTATTTCAGTGTTCACACGTAGGGAATGGTCGATACGTATGACACGTTAGGTGGCTGATTTCCGTCGTCCACCTCGTTACCGAAAGCTTCGTTAAATGGCTTTAAGTGACGATCTCCTCAAGCAATAATATTGACGTGGCTGTTGCAATGGTGCTATTTCAAAGGACTCTGTTTACAACATCCAGCGCGATAAAGGCGCTTCGTCTTGCATTGTGCTTAAATTTTCAGTTAACCACCACGATGGGTACGCTTCCGAGGCAGGCCTCGACCAATGAAAAGTTCTTTCAGTTGATACACAAGGTCAACCGTCATGTGTATACTCTGGGCATTCATTGACAATAGTTGTTTGCTGGAGTATATCAGCACAGGTCGATTTCCTCCCTGATGCCGGATTGTGTCACCAATAGTACCATTAGCTTAAATGAGCGATGATTATGATTACAACAAAGATGGCCAACCTCGTAAGAACAGGCAAACACCCATAAAATTACAATTTAATTAGGATCACGATACTATACATGCCTGCAAGGAGTGTACCCATCTTTATCTCAAGACAAATATTAAATCCCCGAAATATAATTTATGTAATTATCATATACATTTGTAACTTTGTAAGGCAGCCATCTTGTTGCTAGCCAAGATTATTAATATATATATATAATTATTAGGACATTTTAAAATTAAATTTGTTTACTTACATTTAAGATTTTCGTAATAAAATCCATTTTCTCCCTGTAAATATTAAAAGTAAGTTAAATATAATGTTTGTATACAGATAGTTACATTGGTCTATTTAAAAACATATACTTATATGTTGTTTTTGTATTAAAAAAGAAAATTAACGTTTAAAAAGATCAGAAATTATTTTTTTAAATTTAATCATATTGAACTAATTTAAAATGATGATCATTTAAAAAAGAAACGAAAATTTTAACTATAACTATTTTTTGTGTAAAAGATTTTTAATAAATAATAATTTCTCCATTAACATTCCTTAAAGTTTTTATAAATTATCTTAACTATATTTGTTATCATGTTAACATTTTAAGGTGATTTTTTCAGGTCGGAAAGACTGGGATAACATTAATATATACTATTATTAAGTAAAGTTTAATTTTTGTTGCAATAAAATGAAAAAAAAAAAGAAAAGTTCTAAATATGTGTAAGAAAAATAAAAAAAAAATAAAAAAATTGATATTTAAATAGTTTGGATTTATTATACGTACAATTTCCTCGATTACTTTGACGATCTTGTCCAATTTGACTCCTTGTTTTATGATCTTGTATAAATAATATTTTTCTTCTATTTTCAATAGTTGCTCTAATATTATGGAAATCCCTCTATCACTGAACGTTTGCAACTAGGAAAAAAAATACTTGAATACAATTTCCTCATAGCAATTTAAGCTTAGAATACGTTATGTTTTAATACATGTGTTTACATTTTTTAGCGTTGGGGACACATTAATGATTTTGCGCCCCGGATGTTGTTATTTAATGTGCATGTCTTATGTTAAGAGACATAGTATTTGTTATGGTGGACTAGCGGACTGGACCGTACCGATAGCCAGCCAAGGAAACAGCGAGCATGCGCAGAGAGCCTAGATAAAGTGTGTGTGTTTATGAACCGTGTTCCGAACGCAAGCAGAAAGTCAACACCCGATTGAGAACTTGTATTTATGTATATATGCTTATGTTACTTGTTTGAAATAAAAACATTGAAAACATACCAAAATGATAGCCAGTATAAACATAACAGTGTGGTATCGACCAGCATCAACAACACAGTATGATGGGAAGTATTAACTAAATACAAAACTCAGGACAACTCAGTACAACCCAGTGATAGTTGGATACTCACGAGTGAGTTCACAGGACGGAGGAGGAAATACACAATGTATTTGTAATTAGTTTCTGCAGTGTTGCGTTTGTTTTAAATGTGGTAAAGTATAGATTTGTTTTTTGTTGACTTTGTACCGTGCTTCGAGCCTTTGGGGAAGAAGAGTGTTTTTGAAATGAACTTTATTATTATTATTATTATTAATGGAGTCAAATCTGACCCAAGCTGACATTATCCAGAAGCTCATACAGCAGAACGAGCTACTTTTGAAACTAGCAAAAGGTAATACGGCTACTAATATGAAGTTTACACATTTAAATAAATAACGAGGCAACGTTCACAGACTACTATGCTAGATACGTGACCTTCGTGTTGGCAAATGATGTGCCAAAGGAAAGGCAGGCACAATTTTTTTAACAAGCCAGACGCCAGAGCTGCATCAAATGTTGGCAAATAATGGGCCAAAGGAAAGGCAGGCACACATTTTTTAACAAGCCAGATGCCAGAGCTGCATCAAATGTTGGCAAATAATGGGCCAAAGGAAAGGCAGGCACACATTTGTTTAACAAGCCAGACGCCAGGGCTGCAACAAATGTTGGCAAATAATGGGCAAAAGGAAAGGCAGGCACACATTTTTTAACAAGCCAGATGCCAGAGCTGCATCAAATGTTGGCAAATAATGGGCCAAAGGAAAGGCAGGCACACATTTGTTTAACAAGCCAGATGCCAGAGCTGCATCAAATGTTGGCAAATATGTGCCAAAGAAAAGGCAGGCACACATTTTTTAACAAGCCAGACGCCAGAGCTGCATCAAATTTTGGCAAATAATGGGCCAAAGGAAAGGCAGGCACACATTTGTTTAACAAGCCAGACGCCAGAGCTGCATCAAATGTTGGCAAATAATGGGCCAAAGGAAAGGCAGGCACACATTTGTTTGACAAGCCAGATGCCAGAGCTGCATCAAATGTTGGCAAATATGTCCCAAAGGAAAGGCAGGCACACATTTTTAACAAGCCAGATGCCAGAGCTGCATCAAATGTTGGCAAATAATGGGCCAAACGAAAGGCAGGCACACATTTTTTAACAAGCCAGATGCCAGAGCTGCATCAAATTTTGGCAAATAATGGGCCAAAGGAAAGGCAGGCACACATTTTTTTTAACAAGCCAGACGCCAGAGCTGCATCAAATGTTGGCAAATAATGGGCCAAAGGAAAGGCAGGCACACATTTTTTAACAAGCCAGATGCCAGAGCTGCATCAAATGTTGGCAAATATGTGCCAAAGGAAAGGCAGGCACACATTTTTTAACAAGCCAGACGCCAGAGCTGCATCAAATGTTGGCATATAATGGTCCAAAGGAAAGGCAGGCACACAGTTTTTAACAAGCCAGATGCCAGAGCTGCATCAAATGTTGGCAAATAATGGGCCAAAGGAAAGGCAGGCACACATTTTTTAAGAAGCCAGATGCCAGAGCTGCATGAAATGTTGGCAAATAATGGCCAAAAGGAAAGGCAGGCACACATTTTTTTAACAACCCAGATGCCAGAGCTGCATCAAAGGTTGGCAAAAAATGGGCCAAAGGAAAGGCAGGCACACATTTTTTAACAAGCCAGATGCCAGAGCTGCATCAAATGTTGGCAAATAATGGGCCAAAGGAAAGGCAGGCACACATTTGTTTAACAAGCCAGATGCCAGAGCTGCATCAAATGTTGGCAAATATGTGCCAAAGAAAAGGCAGGCACAAATTTTTTAACAAGCCAGATGCCAGAGCTGCATCAAATGTTGGCATATAATGGTCCAAAGGAAAGGCAGGCACACATTTTTTAACAAGCCAGACGCCAGAGCTGCATCAAATGTTGGCAAATAATGGGCCAAAGGAAAGGCAGGCACACATTTGTTTAACAAGCCAGACGCCAGAGCTGCATCAAATGTTCGCAAATAATGGGCCAAAGGAAAGGCAGGTACACATTTGTTTAACAAGCCAGATGCCAGAGCTGCATCAAATGTTGGCAAATAATGGGCCAAAGGAAAGGCAGGCACACATTTGTTTAACAAGCCAGATGCCAGAGCTGCATCAAATGTTGGCAAATAATGGGCCAAAGGAAAGGCAGGCACACATTTGTTTAACAAGCCAGATGCCAGAGCTGCATCAAATGTTGGCAACCATCGTGACAACTAAAAAGAACCACCACAAAATTTAAATGACTTAAACATGGAAGAAATATATAGAATAATGATGGATCAATTTTACCCCACCAAATTTGTAATCAAAATTTTGGGATGATTCTAGTAGAAAATCGGAAGAAACAATCAAGAATTGGCAGCTAGGATCAGACAGGATTTCCCAAGTGGAACTTGTGTCAGGTGTGGAGTAAAAGGCCATAAAGGAAATGTCTGCAGGTGCAAAGACGTGTTCTGCCGCTTTTGCCACAAGAGAGGACATCTAGAAAGATTTTGTCTAAATAAGAAAGAGAATTCTCCAAAACAGAAACTGATTCATCTAAAAAGAATACGAAGGCAAAACCAAATAAAATGTATCCCGCCCATTATTCAAGAAATAATTTTAGAAGGAAAGAGGTTAGAATTTAAAATTGACACTGGAGCCGGAGAAAATTTTATGTCTGAATCTGTTTGGCGAAAGCTGGGACAACCCACATTGAGCCCAGTATCGGTCAAGTACGAGTCGGCGTCTGGTAACCTACTTAATGTTTTGGGAAGTGTGCAGATAAAGGCTGAAGCTGGGGAAATAACTACAAATTTGTCATTTGTAGTAATGAACAACCACAACTTAAATTTGTTGGGAAGAACGGCAATAAAGAACCTCAAGATTTCAATAGACGCACTGTTTCAAACAAGTACAAATCACATTGCTAATCAAAACTCATTGAGTCAAGCTTGTGAACAAATCTGTAAGGAATTCCTGAAGCTGTTTGAACCTGGTCTGGGGCTATTGAAGGATGTGGAGCTAGAAATTAAGTTCAAGCCAAATGCACAACCAATTTATGTGAAACCTAGAAATGTTCCATTTGCAGTAAAGGCAGAGCTAGCAGAGGCTTATGAAGCTGGAATATCTTCAGGAGCATGGCTCCCAGTACAATTCAATCAATGGGGCACTCCTGTAGTTCCAGTGAGAAAGAAGTCTATCTCAAGAAAAAAGTCACAAATTAGGGTCTGTGGGGACTATGGAAAAACTGTAAATCAACAGTTAGAAACACCAAGGTACCAAATGTCATTACTAGAAGACCTCATGAGGAAGTTAGCAGGGGGGACATTATTTCTCAAAAAAGATCTAGCTGATGCTTATAATCAGATCAAGCAGGCTAAAGAATCCGAAAGAGAAATTGGCAATAAGCACACATAGAGGTGTATTGCTGCAAACAAGGTTACCATTCGATATTACCTCAGCACCTGCGTATTTCCAAGAAATCATGGACAAACTTACACAAGATTTGCCTGGAGTAGCAGTGTACATGGACGACATTCTAGTGAGTGGAAAGGATGGGGAAGACCATGTAATGAACCTTCGCAGGTTTTACATAGACTGAATGAAAATGGATTAAAGTGCAGGAAGGAAAAATGCATTTTTGCTCAGCAATCAATTGAATATTTAGGGCATACATTATCAAGCAATGGCATATCAAAAGGAGCCAAAGTAGAGGCAGTTATATCCATGCCAGTACCCACAGATATTTCCAGTCTACGATCATTTCTTGGTCAAGTGCAGTTTTACAGCAAGTTCTTACCGGACCTATCAACTGTACTTGAACCATTGTATTATTTAACCAAAAAGAACGCATCATGAAAATGGAATACAGAACAAGAAGCTTTTAGGAAAGTCAAGCAATTGCTTTCTTCTGATAAAGTTCTAGCTCACTATGATCCAACTCTAGACATAGGCATATCCTGTGACGCCTCTAATGTTGACATAGGAAAAGATCTGTTCCACAGATATCCTGATGGTAGTGAACGCCCTATTGCTAACATTTCAAAAACTCTCACAGCAGCACAACGCAAGCATAGTCAGATTCAAAAGGAAGCACTCTCAATTATTTGTGCTCTATCAAAGTTCCATCAATATCTGTATGGAAGAAATTTTGTGTTGGTGACAGACCATAAACCACTGATAAATATATTTGGTTCAGGAAAAGGAACACAAGAGCTGGCAGCAAATCGTTGAGCCAGATGGGCTCTTACCCTGAGTCAGTATGACTACATCATTGAATTTTGTAAGTCAACTGAACATGGCAATTCGGATGCTCTTAGTCGTCTCCCCTCAGGACCTGATGACATTTTTGATGGTGAAGAAATTGAAGCAGACATGGATTCTGTAAGTATGATCAAACAAATCAGTTTACAGATCAGACCAACAGACCCAGGAGTCCTTGCTAAAGAGTCACTTAAAGAATCTACTGTGTCTACAGTAATGAGATATTGTCAAGAGGGCTGGCCGTCCTCTACAAACAAAGAAAACAAGGATACAGCTAATATAGCAGCTTTTAAAAATATTCAAGACTCACTCTCAGTGGAGTCGAATTGTCTATTTTATGTTTCAGGAATTGTTGTACCAAAAATACTAAAAGCTCAAGTTCTTCAAATCCTGCATACAGGACATTTTGGAATCGAGCGGATGAAACAGTTAGCAAGATCATCTGTATATTGGCCCGGACTTGATACTCAAATCATGGAGATAGGTCAAACATGCCAGGCATGTGCAGAACACGCCAGAGACCCAAACAATGCAAGTATCAACCCATGGATGCTGCCAGAAAAACCATGGAGTCGAGTGCATATCGATCATGCCATTAACTTTAAGGGATCACATTGGCCGGTGGTGATAGATGCTTATTTAAAGTACCCCTGTATCCACAGGACAACATCTATATCGACCAAAGCTACCATTGATCTTCTGGAGGAAGATTTTTCTCATTTCGGCTATCCACACATCATAGTCAGTGACAATGCTACTAGCTTCATCTCAGAAGAATTTCAGCATTGGTGTAAGGAGAGGGGTATTGTACATCTCGCAGGCGCTCCCTATCATCCTGCTACAAATGGAGCTGCCGAACGACTGATTCAAAGTTTCAAGAGTTCACTGAAGAAATCCACATTACCTTTAAAGGAATCTCTACAAGACTTTCTTCATCAGTATCGTAGGACACCATTGGCCAGTGGATTATCATATAGCCAACTGCTGAACAATCTGCAAATACGCACACTTATTGATACTCTAGTTCCCTCACCTGCTCATCAAGCACAGGGACAACATCTTAAAGAAAAATCCGTTCGCAATGGGACAAACAGAAGTCCATATTCGATTATTTAACGGGGTACATCAATGTTACGTCAGAGTATATGGAACAGCAACAGGTAATACGGCTACTTATACGGCTACCCCATAGCGGCCACCATTTTGTTAAGTTTTCAATGATTTTATTTCAAACAAGTAACATAAACATATATATATACATAAATACAAGTTCTCAATCTGGTGTTGACTTTCTGCTTGCGTCCGGAACACTTTTATGTTACTTGTTTGAAATAAAAACATTGAAAACATAACATTATTTATTGAGCGCTCTTTTTCTAGCTTGTCAATGTATATTTTTTTTATGGCTTAAGATCTAGACTGTCTTTGGAGTAGATCACTTTCTTTAGCATTAGTGGAAAAAAGCTTGCGAAGGATGGTAGTGTATTGTTTCTACTTGATGTAGCGAGTTGAGCTATTGATGGCTTTGTTTAAAAATACAGTGTTTTAAATATTTTGATAGAGTTTCATCACTAATTTAATTTTTTTGCTGATTACGCACTTAATACGACAATGAAAGTATACATATTTTTTAGGAAAGAAACAAAATAAATATATTATAGTGTTACATAAATGTTTCATTCATAAGTATAAATATATGTATATAAATTTTTATTTTTATTTTTTTTAAAGGAATTCAATGTCGGTACAATTTTAGATTTGAACATTATTTTAAATATTATTATATAAATACTTACATGCGGAATTAGTTCAATAGGGTCTTCTTCGTCCAAAATGTTTTTTAAAAGTTTTTTTTTTTCATTAACATCAGTAACAGTCATGCATCGTTTAAGAACTGAAAAGGAGTAAAACACACAATACACAAATTTAAAAAAAAATAATTTAAAAGAACATCTACAAATTATACAATCCTTAAACATATTAATATTTAAAAACTTATTGAAATGATCGTTACAACTTTAAAAAAAAAAAATGATATTGAGGGTTTTCTTGCACCAAATAATTCATTTTTTAGTAAGGAGTAATAACAAAACTCTATAATTCGAATTTCTAAATAAAATATTTAGCGTGGAAAATTGGTTAAGGAACCTAATGTTGCAAAAGAGAATTTTGAATACATAATAATTAATCGATCAGATATGTTTTTAAAAGTTAAAAATGGTTATTTTTAATATAATCATAAATCTTATGCAAGTTTAGTAATTAATTAACATGTTATTGAAGTGTAAAACGTAAACATTGCCCTCTAGGTCTTTACTAACTGATATGAACTGAACCGTATGTTTTAAGCTGAGAGTGGCAAAATAATAAACTCTATCCTTTAAAATTTACAAGATCCCAATTTGGATTTATTTATGAGTGATAGGGCCAGAAATAGTCGCCCTTTTGTGCGAATCAGTGTAGAAAAGTAGGATCTCCAAACCTAAACAGTACCCGATAATATGAGTGCCTCCTCTTGAGTGGATATTCGCTAGTTGATGGCTTAATCAGTGAAAATATTTACATAAACACATGGGCACACTCAGCGTTTGGCGTTTTATGCATGTTCTTATTTATGTTACAGGAATAGAAATTCGGGGTATTACGTGGATATATCTATAGAGCAATAAAAAAAATACTTTTGGCATTAGCGTCTGTCATAGGGTGACTGTTACGCCAAGGTCAAAGTACTCTTTACTCTGTGAATGATTATAGACGTGACACAGGTCGACATGATCCAATTGAAGAAACCCATCAAACCTAAAGAGGATTCAATCCCCATCATGGTTTCACCATCAAACACGTCCAGTACAACGACTAAAGGGTACCTGAACAATATTAGTTTATCGTCACAGACAGAGACATTCAATTCAGATACAAATTCAAGCATGTCCAGTTTAGATGCTATCGGTTCAAGATTGTTTTTTCCAAAGCGGCGTGCCCCATGTGTATCTGTCATTACTGCTCCCCAACATTCCTCACACTCACGAGGTAAAAACGTGACCTAAACGCAAGTAGCACCTCCATCTGTTATACCACGCAGATCACTTCGCATTGCAAATCGAGAGAAACAGATATGAGTCAATAGTATTTTTAAAAAAACTAGTTGTTGTTTTGCTAAATTTTTCTTTTGTAAATAAATTCTAATTTTTTGTTGTTGTATTTTTGTATTGAAAAGCTTGCGACAGTTGTAGTGGAGCCAACGAGGCGGCTGTGTTTCAAGTTTTAGGGTGGACACCTATGTTGTAAAATATAACAGTGATGAAAATATATTATCATTGACAATGATATTTATTGTCGTATGTCATAACTCTATTAGAAAATTTACTCGAACAATTTAAAGCGGATGACAATGTTATTATATCAGCAAGACAGTGATGATGCTTTTTTGTTATTTAATTGTCATATAATGAAATGCTTCTTGTAGAAAAGTTACTAGAAAACTAAAACAGTTTTCGGGATATGACTTCAAGTACTACTTGTCATTCCATTAACTAATTTTTCCAACGTCCATAACTTGTATTTAAGATATCTGTACTTGTTTTGGTTATAGCATTGGGGAACATTTATAAGTCAGACAAATGCTGTGAAATGTAAGATACAAATATAGAATTGATTGCATTTTAAATTTTATAAGACCATTTTGGTCCGAAAATTTGGGGACATTGTGTATACCAAGTTTCCTTTTCTTAAATAACATATACCCTATGTTGTTTCTGATGTATGTTTTTCCAGGCAAAACTGGTATTTATATTCACTTATTTTGGGGGCGGAGAATGCATGTGCTATTGTTTTTTATTAGACTCAGTGAGGACGCTTGAATGAAAAAAGTTGGCGTGGATGCTGCAAGGTGCCACTTTATGTGTAAGAACATTAATGAATCATATTTTTATATTTGTAGCTGGGTGCCACCTATGTTTGCCGCGTGCCACCTATGCCCACGATCCTGTGGTACGATGTTACCGTGTTCATAGCCACTGAGCTGGGCATACTGTTAAACAGCTCATGACGTCGATGGCACAGAAGATATATAAGAGAGTGGGGGTTAAACCCGGGCCCTGGTAAGTGTGTACATGTTAATTTTGTGTGTGGATACGGCTATGCGAGTCGGCTGACGGGTGAGATATTTTGTTGTCGGTCTATCTATCTATTAATCTATCAATCTATCCATCTATCCATCTATCCATCTATCCATCTATCCATCTACCCATCTACCCATCTACCTTTCTATCTATCTATCCATCCTTCCATCCATCCATCCATCCATCCATCCATCCGTCCGTCCATCCGTCCGTCCATCCATCCGTCCGTCCATCCGTCCATCCGTCCATCCGTCCAACCATCCATCCATCCATCCATCCATCCATCCATTCATCCATCCATCTATCTATCTATCTATCTATCTATCTATCTATCTATCTATCTATCTATCTATCTATCTATCTATCTATCTATCTATCTATCTATCTATCTATCTATCTATCTATCTATCTATCTATCTATCTATC